>CM062288.1:121320780-121905956 GCA_031216915.1 Pictodentalium vernedei | reverse complement strand
CAAACTTGATTTCAATGCGATTCGCTTGACTTAATTATATTCTACGCAGTTCAAGGGCAGGACAGTGCCGGAGTGGACATCAGGTGGTGGGGGGGGGGGGGGGGGGGGGTTAGGGTTAGGTTTCATGTTGGTAAATTTGGCGAAATGGAAGTAAAAGCCGGTATTCTGACAGCAACATACTTTAGAGCTTGATTTTTCGATAAGTAACCCGCGTGGATGCAAAAAATGTTACATCTGGGCGCGGTGGCTCAGTTGGTAGGGTGCAGGCTGCAAGCCGAGAGGTACTCTGTTCGAACCCCACCTGCGGCAACCAGGTTGTGTCCTTGGCAAGACACTTCACCCCATTGCCCACGTTGGGGGCATGGTGGCGTTGTGTACTAAGGCCTACTGCTCCTTGTGGATGGAGCACCTGTCTTCAACCAATGTTATAACCCTGCTTGTGTGGAGTTTGCCATGTTGTGGAGCTGAGAGTTGCATGCCATTGTTCGATGGTTCTCTCCGGGTAATCCGGCTTCCTCTGTCCGTAAAAATGTCGTGGTCATGATTAGCCATTGTGCATAAATATGTGGCTTTAAACACCAATAACTAACTAAAAACGGTACATAATTTGGTTCTTCAGTCAGAAATCTGTTGAAATCAGTGTTTTGGTCTTCAATCAGAAACCTGTTGAAATCGGTGTTTTATCGCCGAATGGGGTGGGGATAAATCCCATATATTGAAAAATATGGGGTTTATCCCTACTCCAATCGGCGATAAACTTCGACTCTACTAAAGAATTTTCATCGAATTTGAAAAATATGGGGTTTATCCCTACCCCCAATCGGCGATAAACTTCGACTCTACTAAAGAATTTTCATCGAAAAGGAATTTTCGGCAGAAAAACATTACTAAATCACAAGTCTGCTTTCGTGCACAATGTTTCTAAAGCTGTTACAAAATTTATCATGGTGAACTTCAAAATTTTTTTAGAAAGCCTCAACAGTTATTTTCCGACGTATTTATTTTACAGAAACGGTCATCACTTTGTGATCATAAGTTTCACCTGGGCCCGAATTTCGCAACAAACGTACCGATGTTGTGAACGGTTCAGATTTATGTTTTGATCTGTATCCAAATCCATCAAAACACAACTCCTTGCAACAACCTCGAAACCCTCAGGTAAAAATAGATTATGCTATCCGTTACGTCATTGGTAAACAAACATGTCGGCTGCTGGCGTAAAATGACAACAACGGTGAGCTTTTGAGTGAAATCAAGGGAAAATGAAGACCCACCTATAAGGTAGTAATGCGAAAATTGTCTCCTTCATCTATTCTTTAATTGAGTGGTTGATTATAATTGAATAACAAAAGAACAGGAGATACGCGATACAGTCTTTCGCCAAGTATGTTTCGGAAAATACTATAGTTCAGCGATCCGAACGTAGTGGCTACCACTCTACGTTCAGATTCTTACCATTCAATCCTATAGAAAAAGTTCCCATCAAGTTTTTATGGGAACTCAAACTCGAAATTAGGGAATATCTATCAAGCTTTCGCCCTTATTACCGGCTGCAATCGGTAGTACACGTATTTCCCTTAAATTTGTACAGAGTTTATTGATCCGAACTATGTTGTATCCTTTAATTATCGTTATTTTAGTACTTTCGAAGCGCCAAAAAGTGTTTCAAAATCGGACATGTTTTTGTATAAATATACAACAGTAAAAACAATAACCTGGTAATGGCGCCGAAAACAAATAGACATTTTCATCAATGCGGAATCGGAATATTGATCTCAGTAGCAGCACAGAGGAGATTATGAAACTTGATCGCATTTGCACAGAGGAGGTTATCAACCCCCTATGCGCAAATGTGATCGAAGTTTGGATTCTGCATCGATGAAAAGGTCTATTCGTTTCGGCGCCATTACCGAGTTATTGTTTTTACTGTTTTATATTAATACAAACAGATTTCGAAACACTCGCTGATGCTTCAAGAGTACTAAAATAACAATAATTAAAGGATAAAACATAGGTTAGATCAATAAAGTTAAACTCTCCACAAATGTTAGGAAATATTGTACTATCGATTGGCGCCAGTAATAAGGGCGAAAGCTAGGCTTGCCATGATTATGAAATTCCATAGTCGTTTAATCAGAGCCCAAAATCAATGACTTTTTTGACCACGTTTTTTTAACAAAGGGTCGACTAAAACAGATGGCTGAATGGTCCTAAAGGTAGGTATAACATGGCGTGTGGCCGTGCACATTTCAAATAACATGGTGACATAGTCAACGATCCATCATTCCCACATTATAAGGCTTGGTGAATGTTGGAATGAACGTTTCATTGACCATATGCAGCCAGAAGGAACTAGGCAGCCAGAAGGAACTAGGCCTGTTCCGAGGGAGAGGGATTTTACAACTTACAAGGACTATTCTGTAAAGGCACTAAGGATGTAAAAAGTCCCCCCCCCCCCCCCCCCTTCCATACACACACTGTCACACTCATGATAATTTATCAATGGTGGGAAACGTGATTTTGGATTTCCAACACGAAAGAGTGACCCAAGGGAGCTAACTCTAGTTTTTTAGTGCAAAATACGGAAATTTCATCAAACGCAGCGAGTTTCATTTCGTGTCGTTCAAAATAAAAGATTTATGAGCAAATAATGGTTATTGGAAACGATGTTTAAAATACGGACATGTTGTTGACATGACGAGAGCAGTAATACTTGAAAATAACTTTCATATTTTCCAAAAAAAAAAAATCGTTAAAGTGGGAGGTATTTACCGTAAACATTTCTGAATCTGACTTAGAAAAATATACATCCAGAAAAGTTCCCATCGTGTATATAAAGTGTGATCGCGTTCTGGCAAGGCAGTGGTGTTGTTAGACATGCGGGGGTAAAAAAGTCGACTTTCAAATTGAAAGTCGATCAATCGGCATGACTTTTTGCATAATCACGGCAGGCCTAGCGAAAGCTTGATAGATATTCCTAATTTCGAGTTTTGAGTTCCCATAAAAAATTGATGGGAACTTTTTCTATGGATTGAATGGTAAGAATCTGAACGAAGAGGGGTAGCCACTTTGTTCAGATCGCTGAACTAATGCCTCGATATGCAAAACACCAGGATTACCCAAAAATAAACCCAAATAAGGCCATTTTTTATGAGACTGGCATGATGGGTCTAATAGACCATTTTTTACATTGCGGCATGTTACATCCAGGACTCAATTTACTCCCACAAACCGGCTTTATTTATCAACATTGTACACTCGTGTACTGAGCTGTTGATCGGCATTGAAAGCTTCATTTTTTGTCTCCTTTTTATCAATTAAAAATCGACAATTTACCCAATCTGCATTTGTTCTCATCCTCGAAGAGAACAATGGTTGGGTGTCAGAAATTAGAGTATTTTGCTATGTTATTTCCATACTTATCATTTTCGTTCAATCATTCATGTACGTTCCGGCGTTCATCACAGCTCTCAACTGAACTACAATGTACCTTCAGCTTCTTTAAAGCCAAAATGTTTCATTTGAAGAGTGGCAGGCAAGCACGCAATTGAATTTTGTTTCAAAAGAAAGAGAGCAATGACACAAAATATTTATAAAGTGGAAAGAAACGATATCAATGCAGCATTCAGTATAGTACTGCAGATGTGAGTGCCATTTTTAGTAACAAGCCTGAATGGCCTCTGAATGAGGGGGCACAGGCCTGAATATTTCAAAAATCATGGGAAACCCTGCCTTTTCAGATTTGTGAACCAGGGTGCCCTACTCGAGTCAAACCCCCCCCCCCCCCCCCCCCCCCCCCCTCCCCCAAGTTTCAAATTGGAGAATGGACGAAAGTTGTTTGAGACAAGACGTCAAATTTACAGGCATCAAATGGAAAAACAGGTGACTTGTTGCAACACTGTACTTACCAAATAGAACTGTAATACTGTATTATGTATATTTTTTGGAGTTGAGATTTTTGTGTTGTTAAATTCGTCTTTTGTGTAAAACATTATGTCTGTGTTCAGTCTAATAAGTCTTTATTAAAAAATTATATATCACAAGGAAAATTGACTTGTTTATTTTTTTGTTGACCTCGTTTTGGAAGCTGTCACTTGTTTCAAATGAGCGTGCAGGCTGCTGTCAATAGTTGCCTGAAACATGTCCACAACATATAGTTTTCACAGTGGTTGAATATCACCAGAAAGATACTGATTGAACACTGCCACTTTCGAGCGGTGCACAGCTCATTGTGAAAGAACACTGCCACTTTCGAGTGTGCACAACTCATTGTGAAAAACAGGTGTTCAGAAATTAATGAGAAAATGGTAATTAAAATAGTGCTGCCGCGGTTAAGACTTTTTTCTGACCGGTTAACCAGCGTGTTTGACCGTGGTTAACCGTGGTTAACCGCATTTAAGGTACCTATATTTGTAGCGTGTTCTTGCTTCAATTGTAACTATTATATCGGGCCGGCCAATGTTATTTACATTGACCATAAATAATAATAAAGAAGTAATCTATTTAGTCGTTGTTGTTCAATCGGCGCATGTGTTTACATCAGTGCGTGTACCGGAAATCAACAGGTTTGTGGGGCCAATATGGATGAAAGCATACAAAATACAAAATCAAAATAACAACGAAAAAATAAATAATAACACATTAAATGTTTGCCAGCAATACCTGGAGAGACGTATTTATTCCATGAACTCCAATTCACTGATGTGTAATGTCCGGTTATAAATTACGCACACGTGCTCCAGGTAAAGTTAAGTGGGACAACAATTTGAAAATAATTTGCGCTGTAACCTGCGCATTTGTTGTATTTTTATTGGTTTTTCCCGGAACGTTCTCGCATTCCAGAAAAACCAACTTAATCACAACAACTGCACAGGTTACGGCGCAAATGGTGCTCTGATTCTGAAACTATGAAGTTTCAGTTACAAACGAGCGTTGGATTTTCTTGACAGGGAAGAAGACATTGGGGTGATAAACAAACAACGAAAAACAAATAAATGCGAGTATTTTTTAAATCTTTAATAATAATTTTCCTTTATTCTTTTATCTTATTCACCACGTGGTAACTCGTGAAAACTTACCTATTTCCGTTGCATCCCAAACTGCCCCAAAATGACCAAATTGGCAAAACGTAACTTGCAACTAATTCTTTTTGACTGCATATATTTAAAAATGGGGGTGCGACTTATACATGGGCTTTAGGAAAATAGACTTATACACGGGGGCGACTTATACACGGACATATACGGTGAGTATAGTGAATGTAAGGTTAACCGGTTAAGACATTTTCTTGACCGGTCAAAGTTTTAACCACAGGTTAACCGGTTATCCGGATAGCCGCGGCAGCACTAAATTAAAAATAAAAAATAATTACAACTCAGGTATTTGAGAATTATATAACAGTGTAACCAGGGATATGATTTATGACTTATTGGTTCAATAAAACATGCTCATTTATCATTTCATCATGCTCTGTAACATGTGAAGTTATGACTTTCAGTGTAAAATTAATTTTTCGAATGTTGCCAAGGGAGGCAACTATTTTGTTATTCATATTCCGCTGTATAAATTTTATCTGGTCTTCATATTATGATTTTTTTTATTGATTTTGTGTGAAGCTATATTTTGTTTTATTCGTAATAAATGTACTTTAAAAAAACAGCTATTTTTAAACAGACTATGTTTGGTGGTTTTCAAGGAGGTGGTTTGCAGTGTTGATTGACATACTTACGTCCATTTCTGGCTTCGAGAGTAACCTGCACAAAAAAAAATGAAAACAACACCGCATGGTTTTGTGTTTGTTTTATTCATTAAATTGAGTTTTAAATCCCTAAATCTGAAAATGAAACGTATGTACAAGATAATTATGTGAATTCTTAAAGCAAATTCTATAAAATTGGTAGGCGGTTTCCAAAGAAACATAACATACCCAGTGGTTACTTACTTGTCTTATATCGCCAATTGAATTTCCAACACACCCCAACGCGACTTGCAACCACTATTACTCGGCCCCTGGGCATCGACACGAGTCAGTATGGTAGTTTCCCACGTAGTGTCTTTCTGTCACAAGGTTCATTAAATTAAATAGTACGATTTTGAATTGGGCACCACATTCCTATAAAATTATGAACAAATGCCGCGTCCGAGTGTGCATAAAATGCATGGGAAACGAAAAATCGTTTCCGTGTTTTTGCTGTGACGGTAATGACACGGAAACGGAACGATCATTACCGTGAAATACCCAGGCCTGGGGGCATATCGAGTCGCTGATGTAAGGTAGAGCCTCAAAAAAAATTCCCAGGACATGTAACTGGAACGCTTGCTCATTCTTAGGAATGACGGCACATGAAATGGAATAGAGTGTTATGCATACCGAATGCAACATGGGTAATGCGTGCAAGGCGATAAATAATAACCAAATTCAGAGAAAAAAAATCGCTGACCATTGTGTTTATCACACTCCTCTCATAGCTGTAGGCCTGCATAAGTTGGGTCGTACTAAAAGACGACCATAGAAAAGGTAAGGGGGTTATCGGGAAAGTGAAATCACAAAAGGGTTGAAAGCGACCATATAAACCTAAGTGTAATATATAACGATAGGATATGCTTATCCCGTTTTATAACGAAAAAAAAATGTTTATCCATTAATGAGCAAACATCTAAGGTCGTCTTCTCGTACAATACTAAAAGACGACCGTAGATCGAGCTGTCAATTTAGTGAGAGAAGACAACATTAATCTCTTTAAACCTTGATTACCATCTGCCGACATCTACACATAAATTTGAACTTTTATTTCAGCTCGTAAAACACAAATAATTACATTTTGCCATTTTTATCATTATTTAACGAATTTCATATTGTCGGGCTTGTAAAATTTATTGACTAATCCTTGAGCATTACACACATTCGAGTGGGCATGGGGATTTGCAGTGGTAAATTAGTTTCGTAAACAACTGCATAAATGTGCCGATGTCGGTACATTCTTATATTTTTACACTGTAAACCAATGGCCCAGACTAGCTGGTGCTTAACTCATTTTATTAAGGGCCAAACAAAAATTTTGCACCCCCCCCCCCCCCCCAATCCCCCAAATTTGCTTGCAAAACCAAAAATTAAAAGTTCTATCTGGCCCTCTATTCATTTACAGTTAAAACTAGAAGTCCTGTCACAAACTGTGCACTTATCTAGGCTTAATTGCACGTAGGAATTGCGCGCAATTGCCATATCAAATTGCATCCGAAGCACGGCAGGTTCTCCTGGTTACTCATAGCAAACAGAGGCAATGTTTCTGCCAATGGACCTCCGGGTTACCTGGAGGTCCATTGGCTGAAACATTGCTTGTGCACAGGCCATATGTACAGAATTTGATAGCCTTACTATGGTCATAACACATAGATTAACATGCAGATCGACGTGCTATTTGTGCGTATTACATGACAGGACTATTAGTTTTAACTGTACTCTCCACGCATGCGCAGGCGCAAGGAAGTGACCGGAATTGGCGCAAACATCATTCTTTGTTTGGCCCTAAAGTCATCAACAATGACATGACATCTGTGCTTTTAAATCTCCTTTTTTGAGGATGCCAGATAGAAATCAATGCAAGAATTGGTGGATACAAGGCTGTTATTGAATGAAGGAAGTGTTCAACGGTGGTTTTGGACGTTCAGGGCTGTAACTTTATAATATTCATAAAATTATTTTATGTTTCCCAATTTCGGGACATATGCCTGACGTCATCATTTTTGATAATGATTATTCCACTGTTTGTTAAGTATTCCTTCCCTATCATTCCATGAACCCTTCCTGTTAAACTCTTAAACTTTTTGGCTATTTTTTATTGAAATTTTTTATTAAATTTCTTGGGAGTTTAACATTTATTACAGAATATTATTCTGTTTCTTATCCAGGGTTACGTCCTCACCCTAGGGGTGTTAGGCTGTTTAGTCTTGCATCTTCTATCCGATGTATCATTTTTTCTTCGTATGGAGATCTAGCTTTGCATCTGATAGCATTTCAATTGGTTCTGACTGGACGTTTTTGTTTGCCTTATGTCTTGTTTACATTGACGTTGTTTACGTTGTCAACGTCCTCATATATAGGTATTTTTTTTATGTTCTATTACTGTAGTATACTGTAGGATACATGGGTTATTATTCTGGTAGTGTAGCTAAAACTAAAAAAAATGTGGATTTTGTCCACACTTAGGCTCTATCAGGATGCCCTTGGGCTCTTAATGTTCCCGTTGGGAACTTATGTGTTTTTTCAAAAAATTTTGTTTCCAAAAAATATTTTGAATTTAATTATGATTGCTATTATTCATGATCTCAGTTATATATATATATATATATTGTTGTGGAGTTTGGAGGACATGTATCGACTTTAATTGATACACTCAAGATTGCGGACTCTTGTCATCATACCCCCCGCAAACAAAGTTTGGGGGGGGGGGGGGGTATATAGGAATCACCCTGTCCGTCCGTCTGTCTGCCTGTCCATCCTTATAAGCGCAACTCCTCCAAAACCGTTTGAAGAATTTTCATGAAACTTTTCACAATGGAAGAACTCCATATGAAGATGTGCATGAAGCAATATAATTCCGTTCTGACATTTCCAAGGGGAGATAATCTAAATTATACCGTCTGTCCATCCTTGTAAGCGCAACTCCTCCTAAACCGTTTGAAGAATATTTTTGTACTGTACCAATGACCCAGACACAGCTGGTGCTAACTCTTAAAAATATAGGGCCAAACACAAATTTTGCCCCCCAATCCCCAAAATTTGCATCTAAAACCAAAGAAAACACGTCCTGAATGGCCCTCCATACTTCACCTCTACTGCGCATGCGCAGTGTCAAGGACGTCCCGAAATTGGCGCCATTAATCATTCTTTGTTTGGCCCTTCATCAGTTAACATCTGACTGATCTTTGTGCTTGTAAATCTCAGTTTAAATGATGCCAGGCACATAAATATTAGAGAAATGGTGATTCTAAGGAGGATATAGAAGGAGGAGAGGAAAAATGAGTGACAGAAAATAATCAGGGCTGTAACTTAAAATTTTTTAATGAAATTATGTTAAGTTACCTATTTTCGAGGCAAGAGCCTGTTGTTGTCATTCTTGTTATCAAGTTACACTGCTTGTTCAGTGTTTTCCTCTCTCCCTTTCCTTTAAGTCCCCCCTAGCTATTCTCCCATGCTTTTGGCATATTTTCTGTAATATTATTACTAAAATTTCTTGGGAGTTTTAGCTGGATAACAGAATGAATTCTGTTCTTTTCCCCATGTTTACGTCTTCACCTACATGTGTGGGTGGTTAGGCGTAGTGTTCTGCATCTACCATCTGATGTTCTGCAGTTTCTTCCCTGGAAGTCTCTGTTTTGCATCAGATAGTGTATTATTGGTAACTGATTTCGGGCCAGGGTTATCAGTGCCTGGAGTCTTGTTTCTGGTGTTTTTACACTTCTTGTTTACATTGACAACAGCCCTCTGTGTGAGGGGGGATTTCTTTAAAATAATATCTTGATGTTAGTTTAATCATTACTAGATACA
The DNA here is from genome assembly GCA_031216915.1 of Pictodentalium vernedei. Classification (NCBI taxonomy): domain Eukaryota; kingdom Metazoa; phylum Mollusca; class Scaphopoda; order Dentaliida; family Dentaliidae; genus Pictodentalium; species Pictodentalium vernedei. Next base: position 121,896,409 of record CM062288.1, on the reverse strand, counting down.
TTATTATTGTTCGTAAGTGTTGCATTAATTTTTTAAAATATTTTTAAAATTTTTGCCCACACTTAGGCTTGGGATCCATTGGGTCTCAACGTTACTTTTCAGAAACTTGGGCTTTTCTGAAAAAATATTTTTTCAAAATTTTTTGATTTCAGTTATTTTTTCTATGTTAATGGATCATGTTATTATGTATTTTGATCGTCAGGGGTTGGTGCGAGTACTAGGACTTTGTTTTCCTTTCACATTGAAAGGATATTGTTCAATTGTAACAGAGGAAATCTTCCTCTGACTTTCATAATCATTGTATAAATGTAGTCAGTGTACTCTCACTAAATCCTGTTCCGTATGTGTTAATTTCGATGACAGCATGGGAAGCGTGTGTCACGGTATGTTAGTGGGGAAATGGCCATTCCGGTCCTTTCCCCGCAGGGTCACTCTAGTTTATCAATTTCTATTTCAGACGATCAAGAACGGTGTGATGTATCCGTGATGTCTTCCGAAAGTGTGCCTCCGTCGTCACAATTAATGAAGAGCTAGCGGAAAAGTGCTCATGGAAATATGTCAATTGCCTAAGAGGTCCCCAGTAGGATCGACGGCCTTTGACGTCCGCTAGCTCGCCCGGTGTAGCGTCCATTCATCGAATGGTTCGGCAGCCGGGTTCGTCCGTTGCGGTCCAGAAGGAGTTTTGGGTGATGCGAGCACTATAAATCAACCAAATGCACACCCAGTGACGGCGGATTAGAGGAGAGAACGGAAGAAGCCTTTTAGTCCGGTTCCTAGCTCGTCCAGGTCCATCCGGACTGCGAGCGAGAGAGGCCCCTCTCTCGTACAACAACATCTGGCCCCAGATGTTGTGGTACAAAATGTTTCGCATTCGGAGCATACGTCCGCCGCTCGGGACGCTCCGTTAGATAGACAGCCCGGAGAGACTGTCAATAAGGCTTCCTCATCCTCATGGTAGCACACACGACTGCTCTTGGCTACGTGACCTCGGATATCCAGTCAACTTCGCCAATCAGAGAATCCTCGGCGACCAGGTCACGCCATCCGATAGCCAGGGACACGAGGCCTGGAGACTCCAGACGTTCGCATAAGAAAGTATGCGGGATTCAACGTACACGGAGCTTCCAGCGGCAAAGCATCGTAAGACCGCTTCTGCACAGGCCTCGGTGACGGACGTGCTATTCCAAATAGCACAACTTATCGCAGCATCCCAGCAACGACAGAATCTCTGTCGCATCATGTAATATCCGACGACGCTGGGCCGGGACGCTCCGCGGAAGCACGGACGTCCGGAAATTTCATACGGTCCGACGGGATGCCGAAAGGGATTCGGAGGATTTCGAGCTTTCCCTTTCGGAACAACATAAGCTACTGTATATGTCATCCGACTTCATCTTCTAGAGGTTCTTCGTCGGACCAGAATGCTGCGATGCCGGATAAGAAACTGATAGCGTCGGTGGACACAGAAATTTTTGGTTCGGTTCAGGGACATCGTCCCTCAGTTCCGACACAGTCCAATAATGTCTCAGAAACTTTCGATTTATTGAACGACGCTATATATATTTTTTATATGCTTGCTATTTACAAGCATGTCTGGTTTCTTGTTCGCAATATTACTGAGATGTCTTTCAAAAGTGTGCATCTGTCGTCATAGTTAATGAAGAGCTAGTGGCAATTAGTGCTCATGGAATACGTCAATTGCCTAAGAGGTCCCTAGTAGGATCGACGGAGTTGACATTCGCTAGCTCACCCGGTGTAGCGTCCATTCATCGAATGGTTTGGCAGCCGGGTTCGTCCGTTGCGGTCTAGGAAGGAGATTTGGGTGATGCGAGCACTATAATAGACTTTAGTACACACCCAGTGACGACGGATTAGAGGAGAGATCGGAGGAAGCCTGTTAGTCCGGTTCTTAGCTCGTCCAGGTCCGTCCGGGCGGCGAGCGAGAGAGGTCCCTCTCTCGTACAACAACATATGGGAACTGATGTTGTGGTACAGACATTTCGCATTCGGAGCATATGTCCGCCGCTCGGGACGCTCCGTTATATAGACAGTCCGAGTGACTGTCGATAATGCTTCCTCATCCTCACAGCAGCGCACACGACTGTACATTTGACCTCGAGTATCCGGCCAGGTTCGTCATTCAGCGATTCCACGGCAAACAGGTCACTCCATCCGGTAGTCAAGGGACACGAGGCCTGTACACTCCGGTCGCTCGCATAATAGAAGTATGCACGGGGTAACGAACACGGAGCTTCCAGCGGCAAGGCATCGTAAGACCGCTTCTCCACAGGCCTCATTGACGGACGTGCTATCCAAATAGCACAGCTTATCGCAGCATCCCAGCAAACGATAGATTCTCGGTCGGATTAGGAATAATCCGACGGCGCTGGGTCGGTGCGCGCCGCTGTTGCATCAGGTACGGACGACCGAACTCTTCATAGGGTCCGACAGGATGACGAAAGGGATTCGGACGATTTCGAGCTTTCCCTTTCGGAACAACAGAAGCTGCCATACATTTCTTCCGGCATTTTCTTCCAGAGGTTGTTCCGTCGGACTACTTTGCTGCGATGCTGGATAAGAGACTAAGAGCGTCATTGGACACGGAGTTTTGGATCGGTTCAGGGACATTGTCCCTGAGTTGCCGACGCAGTCCAATAATGTCATTAGAACATTCGAATTATTGAACGACGCTATATATAAGCTTGCTTCCAAACATGCTAGTCTAGTTTCTTGTCCGCAATGCTCTATTCTGCCTTTCATCAATTCTAGGAAAATAAATTGTTATTGGCAGAACTGGGCATACCGAGAGTTCCTATGCGTCTAAGACGGCGAGGCTGAACACTGGGAATTATCTTTTTCGCCGTCTATGTCAATTCCAACCACGACGTTGGAAACGACAATGATGTCTAATAGACTTAACTTCGACGTTTTATCATACGTAGACCACCTAACTGAGGCGTTATCATTACGTCTTCAAGAGAAAGAATTCCAGGATATGATCCTCAATGAGATTTCTTTCAGGGGCAGTAGTTTTCCACGTATAACTCCGCCCTTCAGTGGCAACCTGGAGTTGGTTAGACGTGACGCAGCCCTAGCTACATCCACGCGCGTGGATAGTAAGGTGAAGAACTCTCTCAGAGTCGCTTCGGTCTCGGAGAAGCTTCTCTTCGACGGCAACCTTTCAGCAATCTTTGAATTGCTCGATATACACGTTCTCTTGTCAATCAGGTGTAACAAGAGATTCAGACGTGTGCAAACATTCGGTGGTTGACTCAGAGAGTTCCACTGTAGTTGGCGGATCCGAGTTTTTCGATTATGACGGATGCCAGTCAAACAGGTTGGGACACAATTTTGATCCCAACGGATTCGAAGTGCCAGGGTCTTTGGGTTCCGCAGTTTTTAGGCAAGCACTTATCTTCCAAGAAATGATATTATTTTGGCTTGCACTACGTCATTGGATGAACATTATTCAGAAACGCATGTCCAAATCCTGTCCGATAATACGACAGTAGTTGCGTATATCCAGAACCAGGGAGGCACTCATTCAGTTCCGTTATTGATTTTAACGGAAAGAATCCTTCTGTTTGTTATAGAACACCAAGTTCTGTTTCGGTCCGTCATATTCTGGGTCGTCGGATCGTATTAGCAGACTCCTTTTCACGTAAGGGTCGTTTGTTGCCGTCAGAATGGACTCTCAACAAACAGATATTCAATCAGATTTGCTACCAATGGGAGTGCCCAGTGATAATTTATTTGCGACACAACTCTCCAATCAATTGCAGACGTATGTGTCACCGTGTCCGGATCCCCGAGCATATGTAGTTAACGCCCTATCGATCTAATAGGACGGAATGATAGGATATGCGTATCCTCCAGCGCTGTTGATTCAGCAAGTATTGCTGGGATTATACATTCACAATACAATTCTGTTGGTAGCATCTCTGTCTCCACAGAGACGGTGGATAAATTTACTTAGATGTCTGCTGTGTGACTTACCGCGGAAACTTCCTCCACGAGAGGATCTTTTTTCGCTGGGGAAATCGTGTCAACTTCATCACAACCCGCAAGGTCTCAACCTTCACGTATTCCATTGTGCGGTCCTTCTTGCATGGCAAGCGTTGTACAGGACGAGCAGTGGACGCGATTTCTAACTGTAGGAGGACCTCCTCTTCGCTATACTATGCTGCTAAAGTGGAGGGTCTTCCGTCGTTGGTGTAGGGATCTTTATGTTGATATTTTTGATCCCTCCATACACGACATTGCAAACTTTCTAGTATACTTGTTTGACGAGATCAACTGCAGCCAGTTTCTATTTAAGGTTATAGGTCTATGCTATCTGATACCTATGCACACCATGATAGTTTACAATTGAGCCTAATGTCTCTTTATCTAAGTTAGTTTGAAACTTTTCGATAAATAGACCTAGAATCCTTAGATTAATTCCTATACGGAATTTAGCGTGGGTTCTTATTAACTAAAGCAACCATTTGAACCTCTTGAGACAGTAGTTTCAAATTCTGGCCTTTTAAGGCAGCAATTCTCTTAGTCTTCTCTTCTGCTGAAGAGTCAGTGAGCTTCATGCACTATTGGTGGACGATTCTCACTTTCATAGTATCGGAAACTCTATTCCTTTACTACTAATGTTGTTTTTTTTGGTTAAGAATCAGGCTCCTAATAAATATTCGGAACCTATTGTTTTTAAGGTCCTTCCATCTTAGAACGGGCATAGGCCTTTACTCTGTCTGGATAGACCTTTATGTATTTATTAACAGATCTCAGTTTATCAGTAAGGACGTAAAGCTTCTTCTGGCTCTGATGCCTAATAGAAAGGTCATTACGGTCCATTCTATTACTAAATGCATTCAATTAACTATCGGTACTGCTTAGGATAATCTATCTTTAACTCAGCAGTCTGTGCTCAAGATTTCGGCTCATGAAGTAAGAGCTCTTCTACATCTTGGGCTTACTTAAACAGTGTTGCTATTATAGATTTAAAGTAGGCTGCATATTGGTCTCAGCCATCCACATTCACAAATTTTTATCTCAGAAATATTGAGTCCATTTCTGAAGGCCTGCATTATTTAGGTCCATTATCGGCTGCTCAGAATGTCGATCACTTAACAATTGCAACTATAGCTATGTAGGCTTTATGTTCCGGCAGTGACTCCGTCCTGCTGCCCTCTTTGCTCTGGGCTATTTGACCCAGGGCAAGAAAAAGGGGGGGGGGAGGGTGTTCCCTTGGGTCACCTGTTTTATTATGAAAACAAGGGGATACCTCCTCCGGAGTCAGTAATTCTGAGCTGTTACTGGGATGGTTTTTTAAGTGAAAAGTTATGTTTTAAAATTCATTCATGTCATAGTTTTAAAGTATAGCATTTGAATATATCACGTGTCAAACGGGCGTTATTATACTATCCTCGGACACTTTTAAAAGAGTATAAAGAGTCTCAATTCTCTGGACTAACTTTATTTATTGGCTTACTTTAAAAATAATTAGTATAAGAATTATACTGGATATTAATAGAGAATATGGATGTTATGATGCTCAATTATAGAAGGTATTGTGTCTTTCTAATTTATCATAAATAAGAAAGATACATGTGAAGCCTAAATCTCCTTTTCTCCTCCAGGAGATGACTCTATTTTATATAGTTGAGCTTATTGGATTTTCCTCTATGTCCTGGGCCCTCCAGCCTTTTTACTATTCAGCTATGTCTGGGTCATTGGTACAGTATAAAAATCTTAAAAAATTTATAGTAATTTATATATTTTTTATACTTACCAATGACCCAGACGGGGATGGCCCTCCCAGGAGTTGGGAACTCATACCTCCCCGCTGAGGACTTAGCGCTTACCAGGCACTGATGGTAATAATGATTAATGGCGCCAATTTCGGGACGTCCTTGACACTGCGCATGCGCAGTAGAGGTGAAGTATGGAGGGCCATTCAGGACATGTTTTCTTTGGTTTTAGATGCAAATTTTGGGGATTGGGGGGCAAAATTTGTGTTTGGCCCTATATTTTTAAGAGTTAGCACCAGCTATGTCTGGGTCATTGGTAAGTATAAAAAATATATAAATTACTATAAATTTTTTAAGTTTCATGAAACTTTACACAATAGAAGAACTCCATATGAAGATGTGCATGAAGCAATATAATTCCGTTCGGACATTTCCAAGGGGAGATAATCTAACTTATACCGTCTGTCCATCCTTGTAAGCGCAACTCCTCCTAAACCGTTCGAAGAATTTTTATGAAACTTTACACAATGGAAGAACTCCATATGAAGATGTGCATGAAGCAATATAATTCCGTTCTAACATTTCCAAGGGGAGATAATCTAACTTATACATTTCAGGCGTGGGGGGGTATCACTTTGTGAGTTTGCTCACAGTACCACCTCTAGTTCTTGTGTTGCACTGGGATGACTGATGTTGGAGTTGGGCATCGCGGTACGTTGTTGGCCCTGAGGTTCTGTGGATCAGAGCCTCTCACCACGTTTTAATTCATTCTGTCAGTTTCTATTTCAGAGGAACATGAACATGGTGATGATATTCTGGCACCCTTCCATGTGTGCTACCGTCATCGCGCTCCGTGGAGCATATAGAGCTAGCTGCAGTGCTCATTATTACAAGAGTTAGGGCCTTTTGTTAAGGGTTTTAATCTCTTGCAAGCAGCTAGCTCGACCGGTGAAGCGTTACTCTCTCCGTGGGTGCCGTGCCACCTGGCAGGGGTCAGCCGAGTGGGCAACTGGGGCGAAGAAGTTGCCTTGTCATTCCTCAAGTCGCCTTGGCTTACATTAGGGGCGAAATTCAAGTCACCCTCCAAAACTTGCTTGGGAGACATGGCAGTTTACTGTATTTTCTTATGTTTTATTTCCAAAAAAAACCCCGCTTCTGCATTCACAAAAAAAGTAAACACGGCTGCTGTTAAAATCCATCATACGGCTCTGAAAATAGCCTAAACTAGCCCAATTTTAGATTTCTGAAAAGAGTTGTAATGGCATAGTCGTTCGAACAATACGCCCCAACTGATAGCAACCAGCACAAAATGCTATTTAAAACCAAAATAAAAGTGTCAGCAAAAACAACGAATTACACAAGAGACGCATCGAGTTAATTAGAATTTATTGAAGTTAACCACCGTTTCAAAACCCCCCAAAATGTGCAGGGGACAGTTCATGCATAAAAACGTCGAAATTGCTTACGGTTACGCTCTGTTCCACTGAAAAATTGGTTGCATTGAAATTCGCCCCGCAATTTGCATTGAAAGTGTTTCTTTGAAAACTTGTGTTGGAAGGGGGTTAAATGCAATAAGGCTACGATAGAAATATCACGCATATTAGGATGGATAAAAATGGCAGGCCTTATAGCACCAATCGCACGTGTTAATATAAGATGGTTGGCAGAAACTGTCATTTTTCTAAACAGTTCATCATCACACAGTGCAGCAGGTAAGGGAGACAACTGAAATATTTTGTCATTTACCTTAGAAATAAATTAACTCAAACTGTTAATGATGCTTAATTTACGAAGGATATCGAAAACATTTTTAACTACGCTTTTCAATTCAATTAGGACGTTCAGAAACCATGAATGACCCAGCTTCTTATGTGAACTTGAAATTTATTTTAAATACTTTCAGTATTTTTTTTTTTAAAGAATATACCTTCTATAACAGAGAACACTCTCACCATGGGTAATGCTAAATTTCAAATCCACTGCATTGAGGCAAATACAAAATCAGCTGCATGGTAACCCTAGTCATCACTGTTAGGGAAAGAGTTAGGGTATTCAGAAACCATGAACAACACTTTTTTTTTGGAGGGGAGGGGAGGATTTTAACCTACATTACTTAGTTTTGTGTGTGTATGTATGTATGTATAACATTTATTTATTTTTTCTCCACAATTGTGTCCTCTATGTACATTTACTTTGTCACGATGTCATATATGTTTTATGTTTTTTTCTGACTTCTCCCTCATGTCCACTGACTTCTCCCTCCTGTCCCCTGACTTCTCCCTAAAGTCTCTGGAGGGAGAAGTCACTTCTCCCTAAAATCAGCTGCCAGGCTGACCCCTGCTGCTGGGTAAATCCGTTGCGGTCTAAGAAGTGGATTGGGTAGAGTGAGCACTATAATATCAATAGCTCACCCAGCGACGACAGAAATAGGGAGGAAGTCAGCAAGTTCTTTTACTCGGCGAGGTCTGATAGACCGCAAGCGGGAGAGGCCCCCCCCCCCCCTCTCTAATCTTGCAACGTCTGGGGTCAGATGTTGTTTTGAGAAACTTGCTGGGGTCAGATGTTGTTTTGAGAAAATGTCTGCCCTCCACTCGGGATGCCCTGTTTTGTCTGCAGCCGGGGTCGGCTTCAGTCGAGGCTTCCTCCGCTACGTTTCACAAGGCCGAAATGAAGTTTTCTGGTTGGAAACTTACACAAGATGGAGCATATGTCCGCCTGTAGCTCGGGCCGCTCCGTCTAGTCTGCAGCCGGGGTCGGCTTCAGTCACTGCTTCATCCGCTTCATTATTTACACAACGCATCATAGCTACCCGACTTCGGATATCCAGCCTGCTGCGCGAAGAAGGAACCACTCTTCGCCCATGAAGTCGGACCATCCGGTAGCTAGGGAGGCGAGGCCTTGATCATTGGGACGTTCGGAGAAAGGATCCATTTCCGACACACCGTCCCAGGAGCAGCATGCGGCTAAGGAACGGAAGACCGCTGCTCCTCAGGCCTTGATAACTGACTTGCTGAAGTTGCTGTCGCAGATTGCGCAGCTGATCGCAGCATCCCAGCAAGTGCAGGGCTTGCCTTGAGTCGGGGCAGATCGGCCCTGAGAGGCCCCTTCTTGGGGCTTTTTTTTCTGTCTTGGCTCCCGAAATCTCAGTGTTGGTCGGTCTGGGCAGCGAAATTTTGCGAAATTAATTTTTGCATTCACGTCTCATTCACGCAAGTGTGATTACAATAGAAGAAGCAGCAAATAGCAGATAAAATAATAATACAAACTGTTTTTGTCTGATTCGAAGTAACATCCACCTAAATCCGCTTGAAAACTGAGAAAATCCCAACATTAAACAAAAAAAAACAAACACATTTACGAGACTTCGAAAGCACGCTTGTCAACTAATGGGGGAATTCCCTTCAATCCCACAGTACTATGGGCGGGTACATCCAATCCTAACATCTGAATGAATGCAACACGAGACACAGAAACTGCTGTCAAAATAAATGTACGAAATAAAATAAAATGTGTACCTGTGTCTTCGTGGAGAGGTGGGGCGCATTCCATTTCTGAAATATCCAAAGCTGTGGGGAATTTTCATGGATTGAAATTATTTAAACAGTAAACTGAAATGGTTTTTTTTCAATTTTTTTCTTTGAGACAACACTTGGATGGAAAATACACACCCCACAATATCAGGGCTTGCCTTGAGTCGGGGCTGATCAGCCCAGGCCCCGAGATCAGCCCCGAGGAGCACTTGCTGGGGGCTTTTTTTCAAGCCCGACATTTTCCACAAAAAGCACTAACAATAATGGACAAAATGGTAAATCAGCCCCAAAAATGCCCCGACCTCAATATGTGGGGGACTTTTTTAGGCCCCGACCATTTTACTCAAGGCGAGCCCTGCAATATGTACGAAACGTCCTAAAATTTTATCAACAATAAATCCAAAATGTCTATGTACGAAACGTCCAGCACCCACATGATGGGTCCAAGTCATTTCGTCCCCAGGATTTTTTTTTTCTAAGCAAAAGTAATCAATTAAAGTCGCCATTGGAAAGAATGTAACAACATAAAATTACCCCAAAATGCCCAACCTCAATATCTGGGGGAATTTTTTCAGGCCCTCAGCAGGCCCCGACCTCAACATCTGCGGGACTTTTTTTTAGGCCCGAACCATTTTACTCGAGGCAAACCCTGAAGTGCAGATGCAGCCTTCCTCAGACTCAGAATCTGATCTGTCGGATGGTGCTGGGTCGGTCCAGTCGCCTGTTCACGCAGATGCAATGGACCGAGATTCGCAACTGATTCTCTCGGATGGTGAAAGAGATAAGGAATAGGATTACCCTTCCCTTTTGGAACAGTACATGGTTGCGATGGCTTTCATCAATCAATACTAACCTGATTTTGTTCCTCCGAATCAGAATGCTGTGATGACAAGAGAGAAACCACTGGCGTCGTTAGGTGCAGACTTGATCCGGACAAAGGAGGAAGTCCTTTCTTTTCCGGTTCAGTTTATGCAGGTGTCGCAGGCCTTCGGCCATTTAAACGACGCTGTATTTATCCTCTTGGGTGCAAGGAAGAAGGCAGTTTCTTATCTTCATCTTCCGTATACTTACCGCTTTTAGCTCAAATTTGGCAAAGCCAAATTTGAGGTATTGTCATGGCCCATTGTCTGTCTCCGTCTGTCTGTCCGCCCGTCCGTCGTGCCGTCAACATGGCTCGGGCTAGAGGACGTATTTATGAACCGATTTTTACAAAACTTCTTGGGTACCTTTGTTATCATCGTGGGACGAGAACGAGTGTTTTTGGGTGCAGGTCAAAACGTCCCCAAACCAAAACGTCCCCAAAAATAAATTGGTCAAACGTCCCCAAGCATTGGTCAAAACGTCCCCAAGCATTGGTCAAAACGTCCCCAAGTGTTGGTCAAAACGTCCCCAAAGGTTGGTCAAAACATCCCCAATATAGTTTCCTCTCAAACCATTAACTATTCCACCAGATTTTACAAAAGAGAAGTTTGTGGAAAGGTGGGAGAGTGGGGGAACTGTCCGTCGGACAACCTAACACTCACATGGGTTAGGAGGAGCATGAAAAAGTGAGACCTGTGACATTGGTCAAAACATCCCCAACTCAGCAACCACCATCAGGCAGCCCACCAACAACACCAACTACCACTGTCTCTCCTTCCAAACCTCCACCTCTGAAAAAGAAGCAGAAAAGACACAAGCGCCGCTAACAACCCACAACTTCTCCATTACCACGGTCTGACACTTTCAAATTCTACAGCTAATGAGGGTCGAAAGGGGCTTGCTCCCCAAATCATCCCTGTGCGCCTAAGCTTCGGCGCGCAAAACCATTTGATTCGTACTGTCATCCATTCAGTCGATGCTTCTTACATCAACTGGATGGAAATCTGAACCATGTTCAAGTGTACCAAATGTGAAAAAAACTGTTAGGAAGAATCAACATGCCATTGAATGTAATCAATGCAAGGAGTGGACACACCGGACTTGTGATACAGGTAAGTAATTTAAATACATTCCCTATTTTAAAAAAAAAATGTACCATCGGAACCCCAAAGGGGAATCGATACTGGGCCTTTCGCCGAAAGTACATTTCGCCGGAAAAGACAGTTCGCCGGAACTTGAAATTTAAAAAAAGAGATACTTCGCAGAATTTTTTTTCTCCAATAAAAGTGATAGAAAGTAACAAATGTAACCGTTTTCACCGTCCATCAACTTATCAACTGGCAGGCCTAATAATTCTTTACAGACCATTCCATTACAGATACTTTCACAATAGGGCCTATGTTTTATTTTTTCTTCAATTCTTGTTACTTGAACCCTTTAGTTTCCTCCAAATTCTTCCACGTGACAGCATAACTACTCATTGGAGATCTCGGACCAAGACATTGGGGCAAATCAACGTAAAAAAGATCGTCAGAGAAAGGGTTATGGAGGATTGTAACCGTACTTGGCGAGAGGGGGTCAAATCAACGAGATCTTTGGGTGGCCTGCGCGGTAAAGAGAAGCCTGATTTTGTAGAGTACCTTGATGGCACCTTTGGGGGGGTCACTGCTGTTCAATCTGAAGCTGAGGGGGAAAATAGTGAAAAACAGTGAAAAAGGAGTGCCAGATGTGTAATTTGGGCGTGGTGGAGACCCTGGAACACTTTCTTCTTGAATGCCCAAAATACCAGTCTAAAAGAACAAGATTCACGGGGAAGTGGGATGGGAGAATGAAGGACATGCGGTTAGGGCACGACTCAAAGGAGAGGGTTAATATGCTAATCGGAGAGATTGGGAAGAATGGGACAAGGGATTCGTCTCCGAGTGTTGGGAGGATAGCAAAAGCGTGGGAATAGAGAGGCAGTTGGTAGAGAACGAGAACCGCGACAAATCAGCGGTCGGCCAAAGTGTTATTATTATAGGCTCATCAGAACAACTTTCAATAGTTAACTGAAAGCCTAGGGTGGCTTCGGTATAAAAGTTTGAAATATCCAACTGCCTTGTTGACTAATTCTTTTGATATACTTTTATTGCCGTTAAAGTTCACAATGGGCAACCCGGGAAGCGGCAACAAATATAATAAAATATTTAGTCAACAACGCAATTGGAAATTACAAACCATAATTAGGGTAAAAGGGCAATGCATTAATTGTAGAAAACAGGACCGTTATCTCTCCTGCATGCCTTCATATACCGAAGGCAGGGGCGGGAGGCCCACTTCTGTGGCCACAGGCAATTTTTAAATGCGACAGCTTGAAATGGTGAATTGAAACCATTCTCCCTGAAAAAAGTCATCTCAACGCCACTCAGTCGTAGGCCTACCCCCTTCTTATAGGAATCCTATGACCGCCCATTTCCTTGTTATACAGATAGCGGGATTTTTTTCTGATCATCCTTAATTACCTCTCAAATGCATTCTTGTCCATATTTTAATTATTACGATGGGTAACTCACAATAAAAGAACATTTTGAAAAAAAATCTTTTTGTGTTAATGCTTTATTCCCTTGATAAAGACAGGCAGTCATGTGGCCTGTTTTTGTGACCAAGATTTGGTGACATTTTAACCAAGAGTTGGGGACGTTTTGACCAAGAGTTGGGGACGTTTTGACCAAGTGTTGGGGACGTTTTGACCAAGTGTTGGGGACGTTTTGGCCAAAACGTGTCCTAATTTTCTGCGGGTTTTATCAAGTTAGGGACAGGGTTTTACTTATCGTAACTGACGAAAAATTACGAAAATATGACAACAATTGAAACACTTGAGGGTTTGGGGATAAATATAGTTAAAATAGGTAATAGTTTGGGGAAAAATATTTGGGGACTTTTTGACCAAAGGTTGGGGCCGTTTTGACCAAAAGTTGGGGCCGTTTTGACCAAAAATTGGGGACGTTTTGACCAGAATTTGGGGACGTTTTGGTTTGGGGACGTTTTGACCAGCACCCATGTTTTTTGGTGCAGTCCAAAATTCAAGATGGCCGCCAGCAGCCATTTTGTACCGAAATTAGGTACAATCAGTTTTTTATTCAGAACTTTTATATGAAGGTTCTGATTTGAATAAATTTTTGAATGAATGTTCAGTAACTTGGAATACATCACATATAATACAGGTTTTTTTCTCGTACAAAAATTATGCAAATCAGATGAACTTTCGTTTATTCAGTGCTACTTATACACAGAAAGTGCACATGTCAATATGGCTCGGGCTCGGGGCTGTATTTATGAACTGATCTTCATGAAACTTCTTGGCTACCTTTGTTATCACCTTGGGACAAGAACAAGTGTTTTTGGGTGCAGTCCCAAATTCAAGATGGCGGCCAGTGGCCATTTTGTACCGAAATTAGGTACAGTCAGTTTTTTGTTCAGAACTTTTATATGAAGGTTCTGATTTGAATAAATTTTTGAATGAATGTTCAGTAACTTGGAATACATCACATATAATACAGGTTTTTTTCTCGTGCAAAAATTATGCAAATCAGATGAACTTTGGTTTATTCAGTGTTACTTATACACAGTAAGTACACATGTCAATATGCCTCGGGCCAGGGGCTGTATTTATGAATCGATCTTCACGAGACTTCTTGGGTACTTTTGTTATCACCTTGGGACCAGAGACCAGGCGACTGGGGCGAAAAAGTCGCCTTAGATTGCATAACTTCGCTCTGACTTCACTAAAAAGCGAAATCGTGTCGCCCTGTAATTAGTAAATTCCCAATGACCTACCTTGAAATTAGGTGAATTCACGTAGAATTTACAAAGTAATTTCCATCTGAAAAGAGTATTATTGCTAGGGTTAATTGTTATTGTGATTAATTTTCATAGTAACTAAAAATAAAATCAGCATCTAAAAACAATGCCCGATTAATAATTAATCGTGAACCGTCTTGGCTGCATTGAAATTAGGTGACAAGTCGTCAAGTTAAGACAAGATTTTCTATATAAGTAATAAGTATTTTTCACACTTAGAATTATTTTTTCTGGGGAGCAGTTTTTCATAAAACAACACTTTTTCGTAAAAGCTGAAGTTTTAATTCCAATCTGGATTTTTTTTTTTGTGCAAGACGTTTTGAAAACCAAAACAGAAAATTGACCCACTTTTTACTCACTCAGGACCAAGAAATGGACACACTTGAATTGTTTAATTCAAGGCTGATCTATCTCTTCTAAAAAGTAAATGCCCATTTGAGTTTGAATTGTAAACTGTTCTTTTTATAAATAAATTAATATAGAGAGGCATGTTTTTTTCTCGTAAACAATTCTTTGTACAAATAAATTTACACATAGAGATGTGTTATTGCCCAATTGTAGTGATTTATTTTTGTGAGAGATGAAAAGATAATATTCCTGTAAATCGTGCGAATGCAGAATCATCGCTCTACATTTTCTTCTCACTTCTCCCTGTTTCATCTGACTTCTCCCTAAAGTCAGTGGAGGGAGAAGTGACTTCTCCCTCAAATTACCCTCTAGACTGGTCCCTGCTTGGGACGAGAACAAGTGTTTTTGGGTGCAGTCCAAAATTTCAATATGGCCGCCAGTGGCCAATTAGACAAACTTTGATTTATTCAGTGCTACTTATACACAGTAAGTGCACATTTCAATACGGCTCTGGCTAGAGGTATCTAACGGTCACCCACCTTTACAATACTTTACCTGTACATTTGTTACAGGCTACGGTCAGTATTTATGTACAGACCTTTAAATGTACCTTTGTTATCTGGTCTTTACCTAGATATGTGTCATTGCTGTGTCATACACTATGCATGTACATGTCTTACACAAGTTGAGCTACAGTGTCATTGACACTTTCATTTAAAAACGGTCGGGGAAGATGTCCGAAGAGTTCTTCTGCATTTGGATGAGCAGGCCGGGGATCTAGAGGTATCCTTAACTGTATCATTCACTATTCGCTCAGACACAACTGAGATGGCAATTTCTTCAAATAGAGCGAATTTGGATGTTATGTCTTACGCAGATCACCTTACAAGAGCTATGGTGCACTGCTCAATTCAACAACCCACTTCAGCAGACAAGAGTAAAGGAGGGCGTTCCAGACAAAAATTGTCAAAGGAAACTCCTCACAAGGGTACATGAAGCTCTCTTATAATGACTCTAGAGGTCGTCAGTATAGCGACTCAGGAAAGGGGCGTAGATCTGATCGGGACTATAGGTCAGGCGGCCCAAGGCCGACGAGACGAGGTTTTTCGCGGAGAGGACGTAGTTCCTCCTCCTGTAAGCCTCGCAGGTCATACAGGTGATCAGTGACGCATGGGAAAGGTGTGCGATTGCTCTCACGCACCATCGCACACGCAAAAATTGTTCAAGGTGCGCGAATAATCGCTCGCCTCTGTTCTTGGGTGTTTTTTATCCATTTGAGTTGCGTCAACAGAAACCAGGGCTTCTGTGACCCTGTTTTGGGGTCCGTAAAACGGACCCATTCCCGCAAACTAATTTTCCCCTCATGACGTGTAGTTTTTTGAATGTCAGTCGAAATATGGCCAAATAAATTTATC
The DNA here is from genome assembly GCA_031216915.1 of Pictodentalium vernedei. Lineage (NCBI taxonomy): Eukaryota > Metazoa > Mollusca > Scaphopoda > Dentaliida > Dentaliidae > Pictodentalium > Pictodentalium vernedei. The sequence continues at coordinate 121,880,674 of CM062288.1, read as the reverse complement.
ATAATCTCGCAAAAACAAAATGTAAGTGACAAACAATCAAAGTCAGAATTAGTATGCCTAATCATCACCGACGCTCTCCGCATCTTGTCATTGTGTCTCTGAGTGCGCTGGAACTGCATGACGCAATTCCAGAACAGGTCAGCATGTGGTATGTGACCATGACACAAACTCCTACACTGTGAAAATAACATGTATGCGTGGTGTCCGTTTCCGTGTGGGAATGTGTTTCTGTTGAAGTTCAGTAACTTTTTTCACATAAGTTATTGTGGAACTTCTAGTACTTGTTCTTACGAATGACCAACACAGTCTAACAATACTAAGACTGAGTCTGACACGGTGTCGTGTCATCTTTCACTAGGTGGCGTTGCTTAGAGTTCTTAAATTTGGAATGCTCTCCCTTGATGCATGACCCGCTGAATTTCCAAACTGTGGACTTGCGATTTATAAAAGGTACAATTGTTTACACTATACATTAACAGGGTTTCGGGTCAAACATTGGTATTTTGTTGAAATGTTGAAGTCAAAATGCACATTTTGTGATCTGTCAGGAATTATTCTTCACATAATATCATAATGGCAGTCCGAAAATTTACGTGCCTGCTCGATGAATAATTAAAATTAATTTACCAGGCGTGGTGATGATCTTTTTCAGTTTTACAAGGTAAAAAGACAAAGTTTTTTTGATAATTTTTCATACAACTTTTAGGCCAGAGTGCCCCCAGAAGCAGCCTCAGAGCACCTAGAATTCAAAATTTTTAATCACTCACAATTTCATGCGTTGAAAGTACAATTCCAAACAATTTCCTTTTCGTTGTTATGAACATGACACGCAGTAGTTCTTTTATACATCCACACACAACACGCTGACAGTAAGAGGGTTGTACATTGACAACTCGCCCAGACCTTACTCCTGCCAGAAAACGAACACGCATGTTCAGATATAAAAAAAAGGTGGTCATTCTGAGATCTGAGAAACGTTTTAATACTTCCGTATTTTTTTTTATCAAAGACATGTGGAATGTTGCCCCGTTCCTTATTTTCATTTACACTCGTGACACCTGTCACTCCAATTCACCAGTGACACGAATTAATGTGCCTGATTTGGAATTTACACATCCATTTTCCACGATTTTAATAATCTGCCATTTAAAATCCAGAACTAATTTTAGTGGGTTACATATATTTTCACCGTCAAAATTTCCATCCGTGTTCAGTTGTATTCATACATTCGTTTCGAAGGACGCTTGTCAGTGGAAATTGCGAAATAAATTTTTGTACATGTCATAATATATAGTTCACTTCAGATTATCTAAAAGTTCATTTCAGGAATTCTGGTAATACATTTAATAAACAAACACTAGATTTCAAGCTTGCAGTTTTATTCTGAACCACAGGCAAACAATAACATTAACTTACATGTAACTTAATTTAGAAAAAAAAATACTTTGAATGTACAATTCAACAGTATTAAAAAAATGAAGATAAACATTGAATCAAAATCAATCTCCTCACATTTTTCACTCTCGCAAACTTGATTTGAGGTGAGCGATTTTCCACTCGCCTCCATTTTGCTCCCATTCGTCACTGGGTGATGGTTTAGACCTCCATTGCCGGCCAGATGGCGGAAAGTTATCAAGCTCCGCAAAAACCTGGATAATAATCACGGAAGATCAGTGGGTGAGAAGTGTAGTCTCGGATGGCTTACGGCTATCATTCTGAGCAAAAACTGCACTAACAAGTTGTCCAAGTTGGATAAATCTTCCATCAAATTCCTGCATAAGAGAGTTTCTTCTACCGGAGGTATAATGAGCTCTCTTATCAAAGGAAGCAATACGGGTTGTCGAGAATCAGGATTCTCAAGATTTTTACAGTCACCTGTTCCTCGTCCCGAAGCCAGACGTCTAGTTCCGACTGGTAATAGACTTGAGCTGGATAACAAGCTTATCATTGCTCCAAAAATTTATTTATGGAGACCATTCGGTCAGTAAAAGCGAGCGTACGAGTGATCGACTCTGCAGCAAGCATAGATCTAAGGATGCATACTTTCATGTCCTGGTACATTTGGCATTCTAAAAGTACCTGCGGTTCGCCGTACAAGGGAAGGTGTATCAGTTCAGAGCAATAAGGGCGTTCACTCGAATAATGAACTCGGTAATGTCATACTTATGAGCTCATTCGTCTGTGGTAACGTCGGCTTACTTGGACAACCTTCTGCGGCAACAGAATAGAGTCTGCTTCTATTACTCCGTTTCATCGTAAACAAGAAAAGGTCGGATCTAGCTCCGTACAAGTTGTCTATTCACTTGGGAATGAGCTTTGAGACTCACAACAATCTGGTTCGTCTGCTGTTACCCAGAGCGAAATTAGTCTGTTGTTATGCTCTGGCAGCTGATTTTAGGGAGAAGTGACTTCTCCCTTCAGAGACTTTAGGGAGAAGTCAGGACCCAGGAGGGAGAAGTCAGTGGACATGAAGGAGAAATCAGAAAAAAAAACCCATAAAACGTATATGACATCGTGACAAAATAAATGAACATAGAGGACACAATTGTGGAGAAAAAAATAAATAAAGTTATACAAACATACATACACACACAAAACTAAGTCAGATGGTATATAACAGAATGTAGGTTAAAATCCCACTCCCCCCCCACCCCACAAAAAACTGTGTCGTTCATGGTTTCTGAATACCCCCTAACTCTTTGCCTAACAGTGATGACTAAGGTTACCATGCAGTTGATTTTGTATTTGCTTCAACTCAGTGGAGTTGAAATTTAGTATGACCCATGGTGAGAGTGTTCTTCTCTGTAATAGAAGGTATATTCTTTTTAAAAAAAATATTTAAAGTGTTTCAAATAAATTTCAAGTTCATATAAGAAGCTGGGTCATTCATGGTTTCTGAATGCCCTGAGTTGAAAAGCGTAGTTAAAAAAGTTTTTGATATTCTTTGTAAATTAAGCGTTATTAACAATTTTAGTTAATTTATTTCTTAGGTAAATGACAAAATTTTTCAGTTGTCTCCCTTCCCGGCTGCACTGGGGAATAATACACTGTTCAGAAAACTGACAATTTCTGCCAACCATCTTACACTGACACGTGCGATTGGTGCTTTGAAGGTCTGCCATTCTTATCCATCCAAATACCTGTGATTTCTATTGTAGCCTTATTACATTTAACCCCCTTCCAACACAACTTCACAAGTTTTCAAAGAAAAACATTCAATGCAAATTGCGGGGCGAATTTCAATGCAACCAATTTTTCAGTGGAACAGAGCGTAACCGCAAGCAATTTCGATATGGATGAACTGTCTCCAATACATTTTTTTTGTTTGTTTTAAAACGGTGGTTAACTTTAATAAATTCTAATTAACTCGATACGTGTCTTGTGTGATTGATTCGTTGTTTTGGCTGGCACTTTGTTTTTAAATATCCATTTTGTGCTGGTTGCTGTCAGTTGGGGCGAATTGTTCGAACGACTACGCCATTACAATTCTTTTCAGAAATATAAAATTGGGCTAGTTTTGGCTATTTTCAAAGCCGTGTGACGGACTTTAACGGCAGCCGTGTTTACTTTTTTTGCGAATGTGGAAGCGGGTGTTTTTAAAAAATAAAACAAAAGAAAATACAGTAAACTGCTATGTCTCCCAAGGAAGTTTTGGAGGGCGACTTGAATTTCGCCCCCAATGTAAGCCAAGGCGACTTGAGGAATGACAAGGCGATTTCTTCGCCCAAGTCGCCCACTTGGATGACCCCTGACTCAGACGCATTAATAGTGATGGAATTCATGCGACTATTGGAGCTTTGCAGAGTCGCTTTGGATCTCATTCCAATGGACCGTCTGCACACATGTCCCCTCCAGATTTTCTTTACTCAGAACTGGAGTGTGAAGACGCTTTTTTGCTTGAGCCAGTATTGTTTTAACGGACCTAGTAAACAAGGGTTCAGATTTGGGTTGATATTCAGTGGTTAAGATCTGGCTTTCACGATTATGACGGATGCGAGTCAGACGAGTTGGGGCGCGACCCTAAGTCCCGCAGACTTGAAGTGTCAGGGTCTTTGGGACCCTCGGTTCCAGGAGAAACACATAAACATCAAGAGATGATGTCAATATGGCTAGTGCTACAACGTTTGATTCACATAATAATGGACGTCCATGTTCAGTTTGGTCAGACAACTCGACAGTAGTAGCGTACATCGGGAACCAGGGCGGCACCCATTCATTTCCGTTATGCCAACTAACGGAGCAGATTTTCCTATAGTCATGAATCATGTTCAACTTTCTATCCGTCCTATACCGGGTCGTCTGAACGTACTAGCAGACTTGCTCTCTCGGAAAGGTTGCCTGTTGCAATTGGAGTGGACGCTCAACAAGCGAGTATTTGGGCAGATTTGCTAACAGAGGAATCACCCCATGATAGATCTATTTGCAACGCACCAGAACAATCAGTTGCCGTCATTCGCGTCGCCATGCCCAGACCATTGGGCGTACGCAGTAGACGCTCTTGTCAATCTCATGGGGATGAATGTTAGGATATGCGTATCCCCAAATTCTGTTGATTCAGTAGATTATGTTTTAGATCAAACAGTCTCGTTGTGAATCCTACTAGTAGCACCTCTGTCGTCACAGAAACCTTGGATCAGTCTTCTCAGGTGTTTGTTATGGGACGTTCCCCGGAAGATTCCTCTTCGAAAGGACCTTCTTTACCATTGGAAGTTTTTGTTCTTAACGTCTTTGTACGTCCATTGTGACATAATGGAGTCGGTTAGACGTGAGGGAACCCATTGCGGTTCCTATGTTACTTTATGACTAACACTAGAACGATTAAAGTAATGTGGGTGAGGAGGGTTTGATATGACTTTGAATCCCCCCCCCCCTCCCTGCCACCCTGCCAATGTGTTTAGAGGTGATTACCTGGCAAGACGTAGTTTTCTTCCCGCAAGCCTTGTATGAGTCTAAATACATACATGCATTTCATGACTTATCGATTGGCAGCTGTGTCATGTTCTATGGTGACCTTATGGGCACATCCACTTTTTAGTTGGTTTGTTTTGTGTGATTGTTCGTCTATGTCATATACAAGCGCATAATTCATCATCAATAAATTGCTAGTCTTTGGGTACCTCTGAGGCTGCATAACCAGTTAACTGGTATTCAGATGATTACATGCGGGATTTCAATGCTCTCTTGCGCATAATAATGAATTATTAAGCAGACATATTATTGTATGTTATGGACCTTAGAAATTATGAATTATTTCGGGGGCGGTCCGTGTCGAGCCTGTTAATCATACCTACTTCCATTTCTAGATTCAGGTTTCTATTAATGTCGATACTCAATCGAATACACCTTGTTTACACTCGTATATTCGCACGTTTATAGTGTCATAGATATCGGATAGTACACTAAAGCTGGGCGATATTGGGGAAAAAAACAAACCACGATATTTTCCGAAAATATCGCGATATTCGATATTATCGCGATATTATTTTCAGCACATTTCATATAGGATAATCTACATGAATGAACAACAATGAGGGTAAAATACATTAGTTCAGCTATCAGAACGTTGTGGCTGCCAACTATGGTACCGCCACAAAGTTCAGATAGCTGAACTAACAGTCGTACTGGTACATGTACATGTGTATGTACCGTACTGAGTGTACTGACTCATGTCGAAGCACAGGGGGTGCTTACAGTAGATAAATTGCACAGTGAGGGGGGGGGGGGGGGGGGGGGGCTTCGGGACGAATAGTGCTTGCAAGTTGCGTTCTGATGCGTTGGAAATTGGCGATATAAGACAAGTAAGTATCCACTGGGTATGTTGCATTTCTTTGGAAACCGCCCACCAATTTTATAGAATTTGCTTTAAAAATTCTCATACCTATCTTGTACATACGTTTCATTTTCAGATTTCGGATTTTAATCCTCAATTTAATGAATAAAACAAACAGAAAACCATGCGGTGTTGTTTTAATTTTTAGCTCAACTTTGGCGAAGCCAAATTTGAGCTTTTGTCATGGCCCGTCAGCCGTCTGGCCATCTGTCCGTCTGTCCGTACATCAACAATTGGATACGGCTCGGGCTAGAGGCCGTATTTGTAAACCGATCTTTACGAAACTTCTTGGGTACCTTTGTTATGACCGTGGGACGAGAACGAGTGTTTTTGGGCGCGGTCCGAAATTCAAGATGGCTGCCAGCCGCCATTTTGTACCGATGATGCAGAAATCTGTTTTTTGTACAGAACTTCCATATGAAAGCTCTGATTTGAATAATTTGTATGAATGTTTAGTACCATGGGATACATCACATATAATACGGGTTTTTTTCTCGTGCGTAAATTGTGCAAATTAGACCAATTTTGATGTTTTGTGGTGTTACTTTCAGCACTGTAAGTGCAAATGCCAATACGGCTCAGGCTAGAGGCCGTATTTATGAACCGATCTTTACGAAACTTCTTGGGTACCTTTGGTATCACCGTGGGACGAGAACGAGTGTTTTGGGGTCCGGTCCGAAATTCAAGATGGCCGATGGCAGCCATTTTGTACAAAATTAGGTGCAATCAGATTTTTGCAGAGAACTTCCATATGAAAGCGCTGATTTGAATCATTTTGTGTGTGAATGTTTAGTACCATGGGATACATCACATATAATACAGGTTTTTTTCTCGTGCAGAAATTATGCAAATTAGATAAACTTTGATTTTTTCAGTGCGACTTACACACAGTAAGTGTATGTGTCAATATGGCTCGGGCTAGAGGCTGTATTTATCAACCGATCTTCACGAAACTTCTTGGGTACCTTTGTTATCACCTTAGGACAGGAACGAGTGTGTTTTGGGGTGCCTTTCTTATCACTGTGCTATGAGAACAAATATTTTGGGGTTCAGTCAGACCCACTCTGGGACTCAAAGTTTTCTTTTCTAGTTTAGCATCTGACTGTCACCCACCTTTACAATACTTTACCTATACATTTGTTACAGGCAACGGTCAGTATTTATGTACAGACCGTTACAATACTTTATATGTACCTTTGTTATCAGGTCATTACCTAGATGTTTGTCATTGCTGTGTCACATACTATACATGTACATGTCTTTGTCTTGACAAGTTGAGCTACAGTGTCATTGACACTTTCATTTTTTGTACAGGTTGCTCTCGAAGCCAGAAATGGATGTAAGTATGTCAATCAACACAGCAAACCACCCCCTTGAAAACAGACAAACATAGTCTGTTTAAAAATAGCTGTTTTTTTAAATATGTACATTTATTACGAATAAAACAAAACAGAATCAATAAAAAAAATCATCATATGAAGACCAGATAAAATTTACACAGCGGAATTTGAATAACAAAATAGTTGCCTCCCTTGGCAACATTCAAAAAATTGACTTTACACTGAAAGTCATAACTTTACATGTTGCAGAGCATGATAAAATGATAAATGAGCATGTTTTATTGAACCAATAAGTCATAAATCATATCCCTGGTTATATTGTTATATAATTCTCAAATGCCGGAGTTGTAATTATTTTTAGTCCCCTACCGGCATCACGGGAGGGAACTATAGGTTTGCACTCCGTCCATCTGTCAGTCTGTCAGTCACACTTTAGTTTTCCGGAGTTTTTTTGGAAACGCTTCAACGGAATGATTTCATTTTTGGTAAACTACTATAGAACGATGACTTACAGATCAAGTTTGAGTTTCATGCTGATTGCATTATTCTTGTGTGAGTTACGGCCCTTGGAAATATGGGAAAAAGCACCAAAATATCAGTTTTCCGGAGTTTTTTTGAAAACGCTTTAACGGAATGATTTCATTTTTGGTAAACTACTATAGAACGATGACTAACAGATCAAGTTTGAGTTTCATGCTGATTGCATTATTCTTGTGTGAGTTATGGCCCTTGGAAATATGGAAAAGTGCCAAAATATCAGTTTTCCGGAGTTTTTTTGGAAACGCTTCAACGGATTGATTTCATTTTTTGTAACCTACTATAGAACGATGACTTACAGATCAAGTTTGAATTTCATGCTGATTGCAGTATTCTTGTGTGAGTTATGGCCCTTGGAAATATGGAAAAGTGCCAAAATATCAGTTTTCCGGAGTTTTTTTAGAAACGCTTCAACGGATTGATTTCATTTTTTGTAACCTACTATAGAACGATGACTTACAGATCAAGTTTGAGTTTCATGCTGATTGCATTATTCTTGTGTGAGTTATGGCCCTTTGAAATATGGAAAAGCACCAAAATTTCAGTTTTCCAGACTTGTTTATGGAAAAGTGCCAAAATTTCAGTTTTCCGGACTTTTTTTGGAAACGCTTCAATGGAATGATTTCATTTTTGGTAACCTACTATAGAAGGATGACTTACAGATTAAGGCTTCCACGTTTACATGTGTAAACGTGAACATTTCGTTTATGGGCATTAAACGTTTACTGTTCTGGTAAACGTGCACACGGAATGAAGTTTTAATAGAGTAAGATTAATGCAGAAAGTCAAAGAAACCAAAAAAAAATTTCCAACTTTGCAATGCAATATTTTGGTAATGCTTCAGAAAAACTGTGTACTGGTTCCGACTGGCGCCGCCGCCACAGTAACTGGACGAAATCATCTTCAAATCATGTGATATCATATCCGCATGGCACGTGCTTATGTGTGGGATGTTTTAGTTTATTCGGATTTACATGTATATTCCCAAAGTGATACACAATTGTTCTCGATGATTTCGTTCACCTGACATGGATTATTAATTTATTATTCACACATGGGATGATCTTAGGATCGATTTATGGAGTTTGACAGACAGACTGGCACTTGCGGTGTTTGAAAATTTGGATTCCCCTGCATGGTTTGTAGACTTTGTTTATTTTTGCGACATTGCATTCCACTCTCAAGTCTGGTATTGTCACTATTGTGTGCCATGGCAACTCGCTCCAACATTACTGTTTGAAAAAACACAAGGAATTTCACCCCAAACCCACCAGAATGAGCTCAGAGACCCCCATAAATTAAAAAATTTACCCCCCCCCCCCCCCCCCAGACCGAGCGACTTTGTCTTTGGCATCTGCATGCTGTGATCGTTCGTCTACGTCGTTTTTGGATGAACTGTAAATCGGCTGTCTCAATAACATAAATTGTATGCCCTGTACGCAAAGATATGATAAACTTACTGTGTATTATTACACACTTCTGTCAAATATTGACTACTTGCATTGTTACTATGTTAGTACGTGTAAACGTTTCCGTTTCGTTTACAGACAGTCGTTTAAACGTTTACAATTTTGTCTAAACGTGGAAGCCTTAATACAGATCAAGTTTGAGTTTCATGCTGATTGCTTTATTCTTGTGTGAGTTATTGCCCTTGGAATTATGGAAAAGCGCCAAAATATCAGTTTTCCGGACTTTTTCTGGAAACGCTTCAACAGAATGATTTCATTTTTGGTAACCTACTATAGAACGATGACTTACAGATCACGTTTCATTTACACTCTGTCCATCTATCCGTCAGTCTGTCGGTCGTACTTTAGTTTTCCGAACTTTTTTGGAAAAGATTCAACGAAATGATTTCATTTTTGGTAACCTACTATAGAACGATGACTTACATAAGCAAGTTTCATTTACACTCTGTCCATCCATCCATCAGTCTGCCAGTCAGTCTGTCGGTTATACTTTAGTTTTCCGGACTTTTTTTTGAAACACTTCAACGGAATGATTTCATTTTTGGTAACCTACTATAGAACGATGACTTACAGATCAAGTTGCATTTGTACTCTGTCCATCCGTCAGTCTGTCAGTCATACTTTAGTTTTCCAGACTTTTTTTGGAAATTATTATTAATCGGTTTCAAACCAATTTGAAATACTTAACAGATAACGAGCGTAATGATTATAAGAACACAAAATTGGGGGTACCAAAGTTGAAGGGACGAAATGCAGTTATTGTTATCACACAATGACACATTTTCTGTTTGGATGTTCGAAATTGAATCACAATTGTTTTCAATCAATTGAATGATTCTATTCTTAGTAAGTAGTTCAACAAGAATAATAATACAGCTATGCCTGGAAAATGTAAGTTTAAAACGACGTGGTTTCATATTAAGGAATATTCTGAATGGTTATTACCAGATACGGACATTAAAAGTGCGAGATGCATATTGTGCTGCAAATCATTCAGTGTTGCAAATATGGGCGAATGTAGGCTGAAAAGTCACATGAACTCAAAAAAATATCAATCACGACTTCCACGCAATCCAGATTCATATGATCTATCGGATGTATTTTCGAATTGACCGGCTACTGGCATTGACAAAACTGAGCGGATGGAGGGGCCGCAAACATGAGTAACTCCCTTTGCATCGTGATTGTGATGGTAAGTGTTTGTATTTACATGTAAATTAATAAATACAAACTCTTGAAACTGCTTCAAAATTATCCTTGAAAAAGTTGTGGAAGTCCTTGAAAAGGTCCTTGAAAATCCTTTAATTTTTTTTTTCAATCCTGTATGAACCCTGTCATTAATTTCTTGTGAAAAAAGTTGCCGTTTTCAATAACCTCTGAACTTACTGCATTTGTGTATCAATATTTTTCCTTTAGGCTTTAGCCAGTCGTACAGTTTACATTTAAATACGCATGGATTGCTCTGACGCTGTGCACACACAATGCTGTTATGTTGAAGTTTCACCAAATAACATTGGTACCAATGATCTTCAATTTTGCCATTTCACTTATAACTTACCAAGTTCAAGTTTATCAAGTTCAGCTACAGTGTCACTGTCACTTTCATTTTTAGCTTAACTTGACAAAGTCAAGATAAGCTATTGCCCTTACGTGTGCGGAAGTCAGTAAGTCTGTTCACATTTTCCTTTAGCACAGGCTACACCCGTAGTTCTTATCTGATCGTCACGAAATTTCATATGCAGATTTAGGGTCATGTCTAGACGAGAACGTCCCCTTTAGGTCGCGATCGGTCAACCGTGATGGCTGCCCGAGCCCAAAACCTGAAAACCTTTAGTACAATCTACAGGTTGTATTTATGAAGGGATTTCATTGTAACTTGGTAGGATGCCTCTGTATAATATTTAGATGAGAACGTCCCCTTTTGGTCATGATTTGTCAACCGTGTCGGCTGCCCAAGCCCAAAACCCCAAAACTTTCAGCACAGTCTGCAGGTCATATTTAATATGGAGGGATTTCATTGTAACTTGGTAGGATGACTCTGTATGATGTCTAGATGAGAACTTCCCCATTTGGTCGCAATCTGTCAGCCGTCACAACTGTCCGGGCCCAAAACCTTTAGCACAGTCTACAGGTCGCGGTAGGTTGACTCCATATAATGTCTAGATGAGAACGTCCCCTTTTGGTCACGATTGGTCATCTGTGACGGCTACAGGGGCTCGAAGCCCAAAAACCTTTAGCACAGTAGATAGGTCATTTTTATGAAGAGATTTCATTGTAACTTGGTAGGATGACTCCAGATAATGTCTAGATGAGAACTTCCCCTTACAGTCACGATCATTCAGCCATGACAGCTGCCCAAGCCCAAAACCCGAAAACCTTTAGCAGTCTTTCGATTTTGAGGTGCGTCATCGTGCTTGCGCACCATTGCGCATGCAGTTTTGAAAAGCTCAACACCACTAATGCCGCACCTTGTCAAAAAGCAGCCCGATATATAATCGCCTGTTTGAATGTTTGAATTACCTTAACACAAGTGGGGTTAATGCTCATCAAGCATCGACAGCACATGCGCATGGCCTTATGCAGTAATATACAACTACATGGTAGAGTTGCGGTGTAGGTTGCACTTTTAAAAGAAGTCCAGAAACTATGTCGCAACTTCAAATATGCCGACACATCAACAGTTGATGCCACAACGCGTCCCAATTTAAACATGATGAAATTGAGGAACTGAACGTTTCTTACACAGCAATTTAGACGTTTCATACACGGGATTATGACTGTCTTGGGCCAAGTAAAGATAACAACCTGTATGTAAAAATAACAAAAATGCTACAATAACATATTGATATAAATAATCTTATTTGGTTTGAGTCCAGTGTAATAACACTGGGATTACATATAAGAACTTATCAAAGCTGATCAATCATCAATGAGCCCACATCATAATGTTTTGATTTTTCATCAAAGAAAGATGTTTTTACAGTCTGGGGTTCATTTTATTTCCTAACAATATTTTCAAATGTACGACATGCTGTGGTGGTTGGACATATTAAATTCTGTTCCGTGATATTTCAAATGTGGATTTTTTTATATTGGATTATAATACCTTACAAAAGTAAGTAGTCTATTATTTCATATAAAAAATACTTAAAAACCCTATAAAATTGTCTGTGTATGAAACGTCCTTTGATATATGTATGAAACATCTTCTTTTGTATATGAAACAGTCAGTGTACGAAACGCCTGTGTACGAAACGACACTACAAAAAACTGTAGATGTACCTGTCACAGTTCCATATTAATATTATTCTAGTTAGTGTTCCCGGGTTCCGGTTTTTATTTATTCAAACTGTGTATTCTACTTTTGATTCTGTGCGTGCATTTCAGTTTAATTTATGGATTTATTTTTTGAAAAAGAATGTTCGAAATAATGAACATGTATGTGATCTTTATTTTATTGTTATGACCCAACAAACGTGACTTAACTCCACTATGAAAACGAGGATGTTTTTCAATAGAATAAAGCATGTGTATGATAGACGGTCTGTCACTATCATACACATGCTGTATTCTATTAAAACATCACCGTTTCCGTAACTTTATCACAATAGCAGAGCGTTTCGTAAGTCAGGAAAATGGCGCTTGCGAATTAGAAATGGCCAGTTCCACACTTGGCGCACCTGCATTTTACAAAATCGAAAGACTGCTTTAGCACAGTCTGCAGGTCGTATTTATGGAAGGATTTCATTGTAACTTGGTAGGTTGATTCCATATAATGTCTAGATGAGGACGTCCCCTTTTGGTCGCGATTGGTCAGCTGTGATGGCTACAGGGGTCCAAAGCCCAAAAACCTTTAGCACAGTCTACAGGTCATATTTCTGAAGGGATTTCATTGTAACTGGGTAGGATGACTCCCGATAATGCCTAGATGAGAACGTCCCCTTTTGTTCACTATCATTCAACCATGATGGCTGTCCATGCCCAAAACCCGAAAAGCTTTAGCACAGACTACAGGTCATATTTATGAAGGGATTTCATTGTAACTTGGTAGGATGACTCAGTATAATGTCTAGATGAGGACGTCCCCTTTTGGTTGCGATCGGTCAACCATGATGGCTACACAGGCCCGAAGCCCAAAAACCTTTAGCACAGTCTACAGGCTGTATTTCTGAAGGGATTTCATTGTAACTTGATAGGATGACTCGTTTTGGAATAATTTCACTGTAAATTGGTAACTTTCATTGATATACATTAACTGTGAGGGCCACATACATTAACTGTGAGGGCCACATACATTAACTATGAGGGCCACATTAACACATCCCTCAATTCTTTAGTACAGTCTACACCTCACATTATTTTTTAATGAAAACATACCATACATGGAACAGAAATTTACATATTCCAATTATCATAATTCTTGTCTTACTTCATAATCCTTTCATAAACATTGAACATTGTCCTTTTCATCAAATATAACACACAGACAAGTTAAGCTACAGTGTCATTGACACTTTCATTATTCTGGGCGGCAATAAAAAGTTAGGGGTTCACCAAAAATGTGGGTCAGTTAGCCGACTGGAAATACATCTATGTCTTTGGTCTTTCTTGCTGGCATTGACTTTATGTAAAATTCTCAGTTTGATATACATCTCTGAGCATGAGACACAACATCTTGTAGCTGGTTTTCAACACATGTTCACTCACAGCCCCGGCTGTAGGTGCTGATGAATATTGCAAATAATCACATCATGATCATCAATTCTTTGTTTCTTTCAGCTTCGCCTCAACAGTATCAAGAAAATGTCTACAATATCATTGGCTTTAGGCATTGAACGAACAAGAAGTGAACTCATTCCATTTCTTACTGGTAAGGTACCATAAAGCACTCATCAAAAATTTTAAGGAAGTAGGGCATTGACTCATTTTGATGCCCACAGGGGGAGTAACTAAAGATGACTCTTCCCATCTCCAAAATGAAGCTGGACCAGATTGATGCAGTGACATGTCTTAATCCTTCACCTAATGAATCTGTTGCATCCGTCTGCAACACACTCATTCCATGATATTGTTTTGTTGAAATTTTTTGAAAAAATAATTTTTAAAATTATAGATTTTGGTATCGGGCACATTGGGTAAAGGTTTAAGCTGCTTTTAGGGAAGTAAAAAGTAATAAAATTTGAGTGATGTTCTTTTGTCTTCACCAAGGGATGGATTTCTAATGTTTTGTTCATTGGGTAATCTGTTCGGTATCTGTTTGGCTTCACTTCAAGGTATATTAACTATGTTTGCATTGCAGTCATGATATTGTAATTGAAATGCTAAAAGTGAATGATAAATATAATATTTTTAGCTCAACTTTGACGTAAGTCAAATTTGAGCTTATGCCATGGCCAGTCGTCCGTCTGTCTGTCCTGTCCGTCAACAATTCAATACAGCTCGGGCTAGAGGCCGTATTTATGAACCGATCTTTACAAAACTTTTTGGGTACCTTTGTTATGACCGTGGGACGAGAACGAGTGTTTTTGGGTCTGATCCGAAATTTGAGTTGGCTGCTGACAGCTATTTTATACCAAATTAGGTGCAATCACATTTTTGTGCAGAACTTCCATATGAAAGGTCTGATCTGAATAATTTTTTGTATGAATGTTTAGTACCATGGGATACATCACATATAATACGGGTTTTTTCTTGTGCGTTAATTATGCCAATTTGACTAACTTTGATGTATTTAGTGTTACTTTCAGCACTGTAAGTGCAAATGCCAATATGGCTCGGGCTAGAGGCCGTATTTATGAACCGATCTTTACGAATCTTCTTGCGTACCTTTGGTATCACCGTGGGACGAGAACAAGTGTTTTTGAGTCCGGTCCGAAATTCAAGATGGCTGATGGCAGCCGTTTTGTACAAAATTAGGTGCAATCAGATTTTTGCGCAGAACTTTCAAATGAAAGCGCTGATTTGAATACTTTTTTTTGTGTGAATGTGAAGTACCATGGGATACATCACACATGTCAATACGGCTCAGGCTAGAGTCTGTATTTATAAACCGATCTTTACGAAACATCTAGGGTACCTTTGTTATCACCTTGGGACGAGAATGAGTTTCTGTGTGCGGTCCAAAATTCAAGATGGCTGCCAGTGGCCATTTTGTACCGAAATTAGTCAGTTTTTAGCTCACCTGGCCTAAAAGGCCATGTGAGCTTTTCTCATCACTTCGTGTCCGTCGTCGTCCGGCGTCCGTAAACTTTTCTCATTTTCATCTTCTCTGTAACTGAGCCGGTGTGAATCAAACTTGGCAGGAATGGTCTATGGTAGGTCCTCTACAAACAATCCTCATTTTGTTCCCGTTGGATAAAAAGCATGGCTTCCAGAGGCATTCTTTGATTCTGGTTGGTGGATTTTCAAAAATCTTCTCCTCTGAAACTGCCAGGCCAAATGTTTTGAAACTTCACATAAATGATGGCTGGGACCCCCTCTACCAACGATCCTCATTTAATGTTGATCGGGTTACAAACATGGCCACAATTGCGGCTTATAGATACTGTAGAAACCCTATGGGAAATCACATTTTCCTCTTCTTCTCTGGAAAAACCAAGGCGACATGAAAACAAACCTGGCACGGATAGTCTATGGGAGGTCCTCTACAAATGATCCTCATTTTGTTCCCGTGGGTTGAAAAACATGGCCGCCAGAGGCATTCTTTGATTCTGATTGGTAGATTTTCAAAAATCTTCTCCTCTGAAACTCCCTGGCGAAATATTTTGATACTTCACATAAACAATGACTGGGACCCCCTCTACCAACTATCCTCATTTAATGTTGATCGGGTTGCAAACATGGCCACAATTGCGACTTATAGTTACTATAGAAATCCTATGGGAAATCACATTTTCATCTTCTTCTCTGGAACTACTGAGCCGAGGTCAACCAGACCTGGCAGGGATGGTCTATGGAAGGTCCTCTACAAACAATCCTCATTTTGTTCTCGAAGGTTGAAAAACATGGCCACCAGAGGCATTCTTTAATTCTGATAGGTGGATTTTAAAAAATTTTCTCCTCTGAAACTGCCGGGCCAAATGTTTTGATACTTCACATAAGTAATGACTGGGATCCCCTCTACCAACGATCCTCATTTAATGTTGATCGGGTTGTAAACATGGCCACAATTGCAGCTTATAGTTACTATAGAAACCCTATGGGAAATCACATTTTCTTCTTCTTTGAAACTACTGAGCCGATGTGAACCACACTTCGCAGGAATGGTCTATGAGAGGATGGAAATATGTGGCCACCAGAGGCTATATTCTAATGCTTAACCCAATGCCTCTCCTGTCTGCCCAAAAGATCGGTACTGTCAGCAGAAATACTTGTTTTTTGAGAATCTGGTAAGGGTTATTTCCAGTTTTCTCCATTGAGAACCGGGGAAAAAAAAAACCCCAAAATATTGTGTATACAGTACAAGTCAAAATAAGCTGTAGCATAACTGCAATAAACTAAAACTAAGTAAACTGCTGTTCCTGCCCTGACAAGATCAGAATCTGACATTTTCTGGAAAGCTTTAAAGGGGGAGCTTTCCAGAAAATGATGTCAGCCTCTGGTCTTATCAGTGTAGGATTATCCTACAACTTATTTTGACTGAACTGTAAGCTATTGGAACTATACATGGATGCTGATATATGCTCATTACTCATGTTCTTATCAGATAATCTTGGTTGTTGACAGGTGTTTGGAGAAAACAGAAGATTTTGCTAACATTCTTGCAATCATGTCAGCTTAGATGACAGTAATTATTGTATATCTTTTTAAGATTTGATAAAAATTGGAGTAATGTGTTTCTTGTAACCCTTTTACCTATCCAAAGCTATTTTGAAAAGAGAATACTGTCTGAAAAAAGTTGTAAATATTTAACCTTCTTTTACTGATTTTTTTGTTGAAAACCGAATTCATAAGTGTGTGCATTTTCAAGAAAATCTTCTTTGAAACTACAAGGCCAAATGGTTTGAAAACTTAGTGTGACTGATGATTGTAACCCCATCTACCAATGATCCTCATTTTAATCTTCATCGGGTTGCAATTGTGGCTTATAGTTACTATAGAAACCCTATAGGAAATCACATTTTCATCATCTTCACTGAAAGTACTGAGCCAATGTGAACCAGACTTGGCAGGCATTGTCTATGAGAGGTTCTCTACAACTGTTACTCATTTTATTCCTGTTGGGTGAAAAAACGTGGTCGCCAGAAGCATTCTTTGATTCTGATTGGTCAATTTTGAAAACTCTTCTTCTCTAAGACCACAGGGCCAAATGTTTTGAAACTTTGCATGGTTGATAACTGTGACAACCTTCACCAATGTTCCTCATTTTAATGTTGATTGTATTGCAAACATGGCCACAATTGCGGTTTATAGTTACTATAGAAAAAAACTATAGGAAATCACATTTTCATCTTCTCTCTGGAACTATTGAGCTGACATGAACCAAAAACTTGGCAAGAATGGTCTATAGGAGGCCCTCTACAAACGATCCTCTTTTTGTTCCCGTTGGCTGGTAAAATATGGCCACCAGAGACATTTTATGATTCTGTTTGATGGATTCAAATGTTTTGAAACTTCACGTGATTGAAGACTGGGACACCTTCTACCAATGATCCTCATGTAATGTTGATGTAATCTTGCAAAACATGGCCACAATTACAGCTCATAATTACCATGGAAAGCCTATGGGAAATCACATTTTTATATGTATTTCCAGGTGAGCGATTACAGGCTCTGTAGAGCCTCTAGTTTGTACACAACTTCTATACTGCTCAGGCTAGAGGCCGTATTTATAAACTAATCTTTACGAAACTTCTTGGGTACCTTTGTTATCACCGTGGGATGATAACGAGTGTTTTTGGGTGTGGTCCGAAATTCAAGATGGCCACCAGCAGCCATTTTGTACCAAAATTAGTGCAATCAGTTTTTTGTACACAACTTCTGTATGAAAGTTCTGATTTGAATAAATTTTTGTATGAATGTACATCACATACAGTACAGGTTTTTTTCTTGTGTAGAAATTATGCGAATTAGATGAACTTTGATTTATTCAGTGCTACTTGTACACAGTAAGTGCACATGTCAATACGGCTCGGGTTAGAGTCTGTATTTATGAACCGATCTTCACGAAACTTCTTGGGTGCCTTTGTTATCACCTTGGGGCGAGAACGAGTGTTTCTGGGTGTGGTCCAAAATTCAAGATGGCTGCCAGTGGCCATTTTGTACCGAAATTAGGTCCAATCAGTTTTTTGTCACAACTTCTATACGGCTCGTATTTATGAACTGATCTTCACGAAACTTCTTGGGTACCTTTGTTATCACCTTGGGACAGGAACGGGTGTGTTTTGGGGTGCCTTTGTTATCACTGTGCTATGAGAACAAATATTTTGGGGTTCAGTCAGACCCACTCTGGGACTCAAAGATTTCTTTTCTAGTTTAGCATCTGACTGTCACCCACCTTTACAATACTTTACCTATACATTTGTTACAGGCTACGGTCAGGATTTATGTACAGACCATTACAATGCTTTATATGTACCTTTGTTATCAGGTCATTACCTAGATGTTTGTCTTTGCTGTGTCACATACTATACATGTACATGTCTTAACAAGTTGAGCTACAGTGTCATTGACACTTTCTTTTTTCTATTTGGACATAAAAAAATAAACACCAAGAATATCAGCAGCACCTGCCCCCATATTCGGGCTCCACCCCAGATTTTGTTTATTGGAATCAAGCAACTAAAAACCGTGGTAGTTGAATCGGGTTGGGTATGAGTTGACTGTTACTTGTGTATCATTCTGCATATGTATGGACTGTAATATTATAATGCTATCGTTAATTACTATTAATTATGGTATTTATTAATGCTATTGCTTCATTAAGGTCATTACACATGAAATTAGTCTAACCCTCTGCACACTGATGTCAAAATATCTTAACACATTGAACCCTCATTTCCTTGAATGGTATCGCCTTTGTGTATACTTACAGTGCGATGTGTCATTCCACTATCAATATACAGGAAGGATGAAATAATAACTGCGGTCTGCAACCATCTGACTGCAGATTACAGTTATTATTTTACCATCAACGCCCCATGTATAGATCTCTTATAATAAGATGAAAATAGTACACAATTATGCTTTGGACCAAAAAAAATTGCTCGTATGAGTTCAAATGGTTAATAACCCTCTGCACACTAACGTCAAAATATCTTAATATTTTTATACAACAACCAATGGCCCAGACTAGCTGGTACTAACTCAAATTAATTCAGGGCCAAACACAAATTTTCACCCCCAATCCCCCAAATTTGCATGCCAAACCAAAAAAATTAAGTCCTAGATAGTCCTACGCATGCGCAGTATCAAGGAAGATACCAAAATAGGCGCCAACCATCATTCTTTGGCCCTAAAGTCAGTAACAATGAACTGACATCTGTGCTTTTAAATCTCCTCTTTAGCTTAATTTGACAAAGTCAAGATAAGCTATTGCCATCACGCGTGCGGAAGTATGTGAGTCTGTTCACATTTTTCTTTAGCACAGGCTACACCCTGTAGTTCGTGTCTGATCGTCACAAAATTTCATTTGCAGGTTTGGGGTAATGTCTAGATGAAGACGTCACCTTTTGGTTGTGATCGGTCAACCGGTATGGCTGCCCAAGCCCAAAACCCCAAAACCATTAGCACAGTCTACAGGTCGTATCTATGAAGGGATTTCATTGTAATTTGGTAGGATGCCTCTGTATAATGCCTTGATGAGAACGTCCCCCTTTTGGGCATGATCTGTCAGCCATGATGGCTGCCCAAGCCTGAAACCCCAAAACTTCTAGCAGTCTGCAGGTCACATTTAATATGGAGGGATTTCATTGTAACTTGGTAGGATGACTCCGTATGATGTCTGTGATGTCTAGATGAGAATTTCCCCATTTGGGCGTGATATGTCAACCGTAACGACTGCCCCAGCCCAAAACCCGAAAACCTTTAGCACAGTCTACAGGTCATATTTATGGAGGGATTTCATTCTAACTTGGTAGGTTGACTTCATATAATGTCTAGATGAAAAAGTCCCCTTTTGGACGTGATTGGGCAATTGTGATGGCTACAGGGACCCGAAGCCCGAAAACCTTTAGCACAGTCTACAGTTCATATTTATGAAGGGAGTTCATTGTAACTTGGTAGGATGACTCCAAATAATGTCTAGATGAGAACGTCCCCTTTTGATCGCGATCATTCAGCCTTGATGGCTGCCCGAGCCCAATACCTTTAGCATAGTCAAAAGGTCATATTTATGGAAGGATTTCATTGTAACTTGTTAGGCTGACTCCATATAATGCCAAGATGATGACATCCCCTTTTGGTCGTGATTGGTCAACTGTGACAGCTACAGATGCCTGAAGCCCGAAAACCTTGAGTACAGTTTACAGGTCATATTTATGAAGGGATTTCATTGTAACTTCGTAGGATCACTCCAGATGATAATGTCCCCTTTTGGTTGCGATCATTCAACCATGATGGCTGCCTGAGACCGAAGCCCAAAAACCTTTAGCACAGTCCACAGGTCATATTTATGAAGGGATTTCATTGTAACTTGGTAGGTTGACTTCATATAATGTCTAGATGAGAACGTCCCCTTTTGGACACGATTGGGCAACTGTGATGGCTACAAGGGCCCTAAGCCCAAAAACCTTTAGAACAGTCTACAGGTCATAATTACGAAGGGATTTCATTGTAGCATGGTAGGATGACTCCAAATAATGTCTAGATGAGAACGTCCGCTTTTGGTCACGATCATTCAGCCTTGATGGCTGCCTGAGTCCAAAAACCTTTAGCATAGTCTATAGGTCGTATTTATGGAAGAATTCCATTGTAACTTGTTAGGTTGACTCCATATAATGCCTAGATGATGACATCCCCTTTTGGTCGTGATTGGTCAACTGTGATGGCTTCAGGAGCCGAAGCCTGAAAACCTTGAGCACAATCTACAGGTCATACATATGAAGGGGTTTCATTGTAACTTTGTAGGATCACTCCAGATTATGCCCAGATGACAACGCCGCAAAACCCGGAAAACTTTAGTACAGACTACAGGTCGTATTTGTGAAAGGGTTTCATTGTAACTTAGTAGAATGACTCAGTATAATGTCGAGATGAGGACGTTCCCTTTTAGTTGCAATCGGTCTACCGTCATGTCTACACAGGCCTGAAGCCGAAAACCTTTAGCACAGTCTACAGGCCATATTTATGAAGGGATTTCAATGTAACTTGATAGGATGACTCATTTTGGAATAATTTCACTGTAACTTGGTAACTTTCATTGACATACGTTAACTGTGAGGGCCACATACATTAACTGTGAGGTCATATTAACCCACCCCTCAGCTCTTTAGTACCGTGTACACCTCATATTATTTTTATTAAAAACAGCATACAGGGAACAGAAATTAACATATTGCCAATTATCACAATTCTTGTCTTATTTCATAATCCTTTCATAAACATTGAACATTATCTTTTTCATCAAACACAACACACAGACAGGTTAAACTACAGTGTCATTGACACTTTCATTTGAGGATGCCAGACACAATTCACTGATAAAATTGGTAGATACAAGGCTGTAAATGGATGATGGAAGTGAACAACGGTGGTTGGAAACTTTATACTAATTATAAAAATTATTTCCTGTTTCCCAATTTCGGGACATCATTCTTGATAATGATTTATCCACTGTTTAAGTGTTCCTTCCCTATCCCTCCTTGAAGCCCTACTTTTAAACTCCTAAGCTTTTTGGCCATATTTTTTTGGGACTTTAACGTGTATTACAGAATGTTTATTCTGTTTATCCCCATGGTTATGTCCTCATCCTAGTGGTGTTAGGTCGTTTTGGTCTTGCATCTTCTATCCATTGTATCGTTTTTTTTCTTCGTATGAAGATCTAGTTTTACATCTGGTAGCATTTAAATCGGCAACTGACTTTGGGCCGTTTTGGGTGCCTCATGTCTTGTTTCCGTTTTTTTCCTTTGACGTTGTTTACATTGGCAACGTCTTCAAATATATGTAGTACTTTGTATTATATTTGGATTTTGTCCACACACTCTATTGGGATGCCCTTGGGCTCATCATGTTCCATTTGGGAACTTAGGCTTTTTCAAAAAATTTTCGAAAATTTTTTCGAATTCGGTTTTGATTGCTATTATTCTTATATCTTTATCATATATTTTATTGTGGAGTTTGTGGGAGTGCTATCGACTTTGTATTTTGATTGAATCATGAAAGCTTACTGCTCTAAATGCAAGGCGAGGAAGTCTTGGAAGGAAGTTACATGCTTGTTGCCTTGCCTGTAGTCGATGCACTCCTCCAGACTCTTGTCCTACATGTGTTAATTGGGATGACAAACATTGGAGACGGGTGTCACAGTACGTTGTTGGTGGTGAGATTCCCATGCTGGAATTCTCACCGCAAGATTGTTTGAATTTTGCAGTTTCTTTTTCAGAAGAACAAGAACCTGGTAACGGTATTGTGACATCCACCAAAAATTGTGCTACCATTGTCATGCCCTGATGAGCAAACAGAGCTAGCTGCAAAGGTGCTCATGAATATTAAGCAAGAGATAAGGCCTCTAGTTAGTGTTCTTAATCCCTTGCAGGCAGCTAGCTTGACCGGTGAAGTGGTTACTCCGTCTGTCGGAGCCGTGACACCGGGCAAGTTTGTTGCTGTCAAAGGAAATGTAGATTTGGGTAGAGCGAGCACCTTAAAATCAAAAGCTCTCCCAGCGACAACGGAAATAGGGAGGAAGCCAGCAAGTTTCTTTTCGGGAGGCTAGGCAAGGTCTGACAAGGCCGCGAGCGGGAGAGGTCCCTCTCTAACCCAACATTTGGGGCCAAATGTTGTTTTGAGAAACTTGCACCAGCCGAAGCATACGTCTACACCTGTCGCTCGGGACGCTCCGTCTAGACTGCAGACGTCCTAGGCTACAGTCACTGCTTCCTCCGCTACGATTCAAAAGCACACACAACCGCTTCCTAGCTACCCGACTTTGGATATCCAGCCAGCTGCACGAAGACGGAGCCAGTCTTCATCCGTGAAGTCGGACCATCTGGTAACTAGGGAACCGGGACTTCGATCATCAGAACGTTAGGAGAAGAGAACCATCTCCGGAACTTCGTCCCAGGGGCAGTGTGCACCAAAAAAACAGAAAACCGCTGCTCCTCAAGCCTCGGTAACAGACTTGCTGTTGCAGATTGCGCAGATGATCGCAGCATCCCAGCAAGTGCAAGAGCAGCCCCCCGCAGACTCGGGTAGTGAGCTGTCGGATGGTGCTGGGTCGGTCCAGTCATCTGCACACGCAGATGCGGTAGACCGAATGTCACATCTGATTCAGTTGGATGGTGAAAGGGATAAGGAAGAGGATTACCCTTCCCTTTCGGAACAGCATAAGCTAGCAATGGATTTCATCCATCAATACTATCCTCAATTTGTTCCACCTGATCAGCAAGCTGCGACAGCTAGAGAGAAACCATTGTTGTCTTTAGACGCAGACTTTGTGTGGAGTAAAGAGGAAGTTCTTTCCTTCCCCATACAGTCTAGAAGGTGTTGCAGGTCTTCGGCCATGTCAATGACGCCATATTCAACCTCACTAGTGCTGAGAGGAAAGGCGGTTTCTTATCGACATCTTCCATAAATATACCGTTCCTTGGACCATGTTCATTCAAAACGGTTGAAGAAGATGTCCAGAGAGCTCCTCTGGGTTTAGATGAGCAGGCCGGGGATTTAGATATGTCCCTACCTGCTTCATTCAACATACGCTCGGTCATGATGGAATGTGCTATTCCATCAAATAGAGCGAACCTGGACGCGATGTCCTATGCAGATCACCTTACCAGAGCTGTGGCGCAACGTCTTAATGGGAAGGAATTTCAGGCTGTTTATTCCTCGCTTGGAGTTCTTTCCAGGGCAGTCATTTATGCCATGTACAACTCCGCCCCAATAGTGGCAATTTGGAGTTGATCAGACGTGATGCTGTCCTTACGTCTTCATCACTTATACATGACAAGGTGAAAAGCTCTCTCCGAGTCGCTCCGGTCTCCGGACATACTCTTGTTTGTTGACAAGCTTTCATTAGTCTATGAGCAGGCTACTAAGAAAACTTCCAGTGCTCTGCTTTTGAAGTCTGCGTCTCAACAACATGCTTCAGCAGACCAGGGTAAGCGAGGATGTTCCACATCTAAGTCATCTAAAGGGAACTCCTTGCGAGGGAACAAGAAACCCTCTTATAATTACTCTGGAGGTCATCAGTTCAGCGACTCGGGAAAGGGGCGTGAGTCTGATCAGGATTATAGGTCAGACGGGACTATGTGGTTCGTGGGCATTCAGAAAGTACCTGCGGTTTGCCGTGCAAGGAGAGGTTTATCAGTTCAGAGCAATGTGCTTTGGTCTGAACCTAGCTCCTTGGGCTTTCACTCGAATAATGAACTTGGTAATGTCATACTTCCAAGTTCAATTTATCTGTGGTAACGCCGGCTTACTTGGACGACATTTTTCAGAGATACAGCCTCAGAATTATTCTTCCAAACAGTGTTCAGAGTCTGCTGCAATTGTTCCGATGGGCTGTCTGCACGTGTCCCCTCCAGATATTCTTTACTCCGAACTGGAGTGTGAAGACGCATTCGCTCGAAACCAGTATTGTTTTAACAGACCTTGTAAAACAAAAGGTTCAGATTTGGACAGATCTTCAGTGGTTAACTCAGGGAGTTCCGCTTCAACTGCCGGATCCAGCTTTCACGATTATGACGGATGTGAGTCAGACAGGCTGGGGCGCGTATCAAAGTCCTGCAGACTTGAAGTGCCAGGGTCTTTGGGACTCTCGGTTCCTAGAAAAGCACATAAACATCAAGGCGATGTTGTCAATCTGACTAGCACTACAACATTGGATTCATCAAATAGCGAATGTCCATGTTCAAATTCTGTCGGATAACTCGACAGTAGTTGCTTACCTCAGGAACCAAGGTGGAACTCACTCGATTCTATTATACGAATTAACGGAGAAGATTCTCCTATTCATTCTGAATCATCGCGTTCATCTCTCAGTCCGTCATATACCGGGTCGTCTGAACGTATTAGCAGACGTGCTGTCTCGGAAAGATCGCCTGTTGCCATCGAAGTGGACTCTCAACAAGCGAATATTCAGGCAGATTTGCTACCATTAGAATCGTCCCATGATAGATCTTTTTGTGACATACCTAAACAATCAGTTACCGACGTTCGTGTCGCCATGCCCAGATCATCGAGCGTTTGCAGTAGACGCTCTGTCAATCTCATGGGACGGGATGATAGGATATGCATATCCTCCAGCTCTGTTCATTCAGCAGATTCTGTTAAAGATCAAACAGTCTTACTGCAAAATCTTGCTAGTAACACCTCTGTCATCACAGAAACCTTGGATCAATCTTCTCAGGTGTCTGTTATGGGACATCCCCAGAAGCTTCCTCCATGAGAGGACCTTCTATATTGGGAAGTCCCATGCACTGCATCACAACCCAGAAGGTCTCAACCTTCACATATTTCCGTTGTGCGGTCCTTCTTGCACGGAAAACATTTTACAGGACGAGCAGTGGATGCAATTTCTAACTGTAGGAGGACCTCCTCTTCGTTGAATTATGCAGCGAAGTGGAGGGTTTTCTTCCGTTGGTGTACGGACCAGTCGATAGACGTCGATGATCCGTCCGTTCCACAGATTGCCAATTTCTTGGTCCACCAATTTCTAACTGTAGGCGGGCCTCCTCTTTGTTGAATTATGCAGCAAAGTGGAGGGTTTTCTTCCATTGGTGTATGGACCAGTCGATAGACATCTATGATCCGTCCATTCCACAGATTGCCAATTTCTTGGTCCACCTGTTAATAGACCTAGAACCCTCAGATTAATTCCTAAGTGGCATTTGGATTGGGTTCTGTTGAAGCTTCAGGAAGCTCCTTTTGAGCCATTAGACATTGTAGAGTTCAAATTCTTGACCTATAAAACGGCAGTTTCTCTTAGCCTTTGCATCTGCTAGAAGAGTCGGTGAACTTCATGCATTATCAGTTGATGAATCTCATTAACAAGGTGTGGGTAATACTATTACCCTCTCTTTGGAAGTGGGGCTTCTGGCTAAGAATCAGATTCTGGATAAGCGGCTGGAGAATATTATCATTAAGGCTTTATCTTCCTCGGATAACTGTAGACCTTTGCTGTGTCCAGTAAGAGCAATCCGCATTTATAAACGTCGATCAGATTTTATTAGAAAGGGGAGAAAACGTTCTTTGATTCCCAACAGAACAGATATTTCTGTTCATTCTGTTGCGAAATGGATTCAGTTGGCAATACGTATTGCCTACGAAAATCTATCTTCGGATCAACGTTTTGTCAACAAGATTTCAGCGCACGAGCTAAACTCACCGCTCTCCGT
Organism: Pictodentalium vernedei; assembly: GCA_031216915.1. Taxonomy (NCBI): domain Eukaryota; kingdom Metazoa; phylum Mollusca; class Scaphopoda; order Dentaliida; family Dentaliidae; genus Pictodentalium; species Pictodentalium vernedei. Next base: position 121,854,012 of record CM062288.1, on the reverse strand, counting down.
CTGTCGTCCATCTGCCATCCATCAACACCATGTTTTGGTCTTCTCCAAAGCCACTGGGCCAATTCAAGTGAAAGTTTGTGTGAGTGATGGTCCCAAAGGGGCATTGCATTTTTGTTCAACTCAACATGCCCAGCCTCATAGGGAGGGAGTGGGGGAAAATGCTCCAAAATATTTTAGAAATCTTCTGCTCAAGAACTAGTGTGTACAATATATTTGCTTTGGAGTTTCCGTTTGAGGTGTAGAATCAAGTTTGTTCAAACGAAGTTCGTGAAGCAATATTTGGCTCTGTAATAGGAGGGTAAGATTTTTGGCCCCGCCCAAAATTTCTATTTTCAGAACCGATGGTCTGGTATGAACCAAATTTGGTATGTGGTATTATTGGGTCATAAGTACTTGACCCATGCAAAAAAAACAAAAATTCCCGCATCCCCATGGGAACCCTGGGAGCTAAAAATAGAAATATTTTCAAACAGCCATATTTTCCAAACCACACAGAACAGAGAGCTGTTAATTGGTATGAAGTATCCTTAGGACCAGTAGAATTGAATGGTAAAAAAAAATTGCCATCGGTTATGTTAGGGTGTTCTGTAATGGGCATCAAAAAAATGCTGAGTCAGCATATTTGCAAAACTTTGAAAAAATCTTTTCTCCAGAACCAATCATCAGAATCTTTGATATTTGGTATACAGCATTCATACTGGGGGTGGAGGGGGGGGGGGGGGGAGAGTCAGATACAAGTTTGTTGAAATAAAGCTAATTGGTTCATATTTGGGCTCACTACATGAGCCTGAATTTTTAACATAGGGCAAGATACAAGTTTGTTGAAATAAAGCTAATTGGTTCATATTTGGGCTTACTACAGGAGCCTGAATTTTTAACATAGGGCAATATGGGGAATATTCTTTAAACATCTTCTTCTTCAGAACCACCAGTCGGAATCTATCTTTTAATGTTTGGTATACATCATTGTTATGAGGGTCAGATTCAAGATTGTTCAAACCAAGGTTAATATTTTGGCTTCCTACAGGAGCCCAAATTTTAACTTTGTTCAATATGGGGGGTAATTTAAAGAAATCTTCAGATCCACCAGTCAGAATGCTTTCATATTTGATATGCAACATCTCTAGGGGGGGCAGATTCAAGTTTGTTCAAATCAGATCCCTAGGTATATATTTGGGCTCACAATGGTAGCCCAAATTTTTACTTAGTGCAATATGAGGAAATTTCTTTAAAAATCTTCTTCAGATCCACCAGTCGGAATGCTTTCATTTTTGGTATACAACATCTCTAGGGGGGTCAGATTCCAGTTTGTTCAATTTGAGTGCCTGGGTTAATATTTGGGTTCCATATGGGAACCTGAAATTTAACTTAGTACAATATGAGGGAAATTCTTCAAAAATCTGCTTCTTCAGATCCACTAGTCAGAATGCTTTCATATTTGGTATACAACATCTCTAGGGGGGTCAAATTCAAGTTTGTTCAAATCGGATCCCTAGGTATATATTTGGGCTCGCTATGGTAGCCCAAATTTTAACTTAGTGCAATATGAAGAAATTTCTTTAAAATTTCTCTTCTTCAGATCCAACAGTCAGAATCCTTTCATGTTTGGTACACAACATCTCTAGGGATGTCAGATTCAACTGGGTTCAAATCGAGAGCCTGGGTTAATATTTGGACTCTCTATGGGAGCCGGAATTGGCCATTGTGCAGAAGAATTAAAAATTTGTATTCAGTACCCTCTAGGTTGTATCAAGCGGTTTTATAGGGGAGCTCTACATTTTACTTTATGATCAACTGAAGAAAAGGCATGATGCCCAGATTATTTTTGTCACTCCTGAGGGACTCAAGGATTGACAGTGTAGCCTATGGAGATGGCTTGCTTAATGTACTCATTCTTGGACTCTGTTTATATTGTTCTGTTCAAGATGAGCACCTCAGGCCCCATGGGGCCTCTTGTTTGAAGTAATTGAGAGATTGGATTTTCCTTTAAGTCCTAGGCCCTCCAGCCTTTTTACAATTCAGCTAGTCTGGGCCATTGGTTGTGGTAGAAAGATATGATAGATTTCAAGTAATTTGTATATTTTTTATACTTACCAATGGCCCAGACGGGGATGGCCCTCCCATGAGTGGGCACTCATTCCTCCACGCTGATTATAACATTTAGCATGCTCTGTAGAAAGAATGATGTTTGGTGCCAATTTCGTTACCTTCCTGAATACTGCGCATGCGCAGATCTCAAAAGTATGGAGGACCATCTAGGACTTAATTTGGGGGGGGGGGGGATTGGGGGGCATAATTTGTGTTTGGCCCTGGATTAATTTGAGTTAGTACCAGCTAGTCTGGGCCATTGGTAAGTATAAAAATATACAAATTACTTAAAATTTATTTTTTTTTAAAACGTAAACTCCATTTGATAATTTTTTAAATATTTACCAATAAAACAAAACCTTACAAATATGGATGCTAAGTAAGCTCATTGAGGTGGTTCCAGTGACCACCATATTTGTACAGTTTTGTTGATAAAGTGTCTGGACATTTCCGATCATGCTAGGCTTGTATTGATTAATTGCTGTGTTAGTTAAAGTGTTAAATTGACTCAATTCTTTTTGTTCGAATCCTAGCAGGGGTGCAGCAAGAATCAACATGGATTCTCACTGTTTTTGTTGTGTGAATCGATTCTGGGATTCTCATTGAAATATAAGCTCTTATTTTCTTACCCCACCGATTTAAGTGTGTCATGATTGGATCGTGAAAAAGACCAGTTTTATGTTCACAGAACTGCACATACGTATATTCAGGCCTGGCATTCTGAAAAATGCAGGAGGGCAAAAAATCGCTCTCCTCAATCAGCTTAGGAGAGCACTTAGCTTTACACAGCATTTCAAGTATCCAATTGAACGAACTCATTGAAACTGAAAGCAACAGACTATATCAGTGATTTTATTAACTTTACTAAGATAAAGCAAAATCTCTTAGACATCTAGATGTCTCATTCATCAACCGAACACACACTTGACAAGACCTCTGTGTGTAACCCAGACCTGTTGTCCAAGAAAGTCATACCCCTACCACTACCACCTTCAACCCCCCCAAGGGGGATTGAAGGTGGTAGTGGTAGGCGTATGACTTTCTTGGACAACAGGTCTGCTTGAATCTACAGTCACATCCTGGTGCAAGTGCTTCAAATGACAGGATAGTAGTAATGGTAGTATATTATAGTGTCAATATTCCTTGAATAATTACCCCTCAAACTGTGATGTCAGTTGTTGAACTTGAAACTGACAGAAAAAATATTGCTGTGACCCATTTTGCTTCAAATGATTGCAACTGTGTTTGGGTATGGTTGCAGCCATTACCTTTTACCACTAAACCACTTTCAAAATGAAATTACGTGATGTTATGTGACTTCGAAGTTAAATTACATTTTTGCTTTACAACAAAAATTTAATGTGAGCATAATACATGTAATCTCAATCATCCCAGACCAAAATATTTGGGAGGGAAATTTTTCGCTCTCCTTAATTCTTTCAGGAGGGCAGTAAGGAGAGCTAAAAAATCGCTCTCCTGAAATTGCCAAGCCTGTATATTAATTTACATAAACCAACAATTTTTTTCAAATTTTATAGATACAATCTATGACGAGGATGAGGTACTGTTAGCATTAGCAGAGCAGCTAGGTCAGTTTACACCTTTGGTAGGTGGATGTGATCATGTTAACTGTTTATTGGTGAGTTTTTGTGTTCTCTTTTATCATTATTCACTCATTTTGTATCGTTTTTTACATTAACAATTGCATACCCAGAGCAAATCTTGGTCTGCCAGGGATGTGTTCATTTGCAGAATTTGCCCCCTCTCACACATTTATTCCAGAAATAGTAGAAATGGAAAAAGAGACCCACATTATCTTTACCAATATATTTTAAGACTATAACAGCACCTCCACCACCCCACCACCAGAGAATGGGAGGGGGGGGGGGGGAGGCGGGCTCACAACCCAATTGCAGCCAAGTGAAACTTGTATTTTTTGGAAGGTTCCCACCACTGCAGTCTTCAGTGGAGGTTGGCTTTACCCTGGAGAAGCCCTTGTTAGCATTTTTTTTAAAAGTAAAAAAAAATTCTGAATATGAGACCGGTTATACAATGTAGCTGGAATATAGAAATACTGCCCAGCCAGAGTTGCCCTGCCTCTTTGAATTTTTTGAAAGTCCTTGAATTTAGAAATCCCTTGTCAAGGACCTCAGAAGTCCTTCAATATTGGTACCTTCTTTGAAAATCCCCGAAAAATAAGATATCAGGCAATCAGAGCAGATTATTTCATCATTATTACACAGTGTCTGTGCTGTTGGGTGCAAATTTGCACTAAAAATTTTGATATGACTCCAAAAAAGATCCTTTCATATGAGAAGGAAAGCCATTGCAGCAATGAAACGTGTGCGATGATGAAAAACAACACAAATTATTTTTTGGCTTCCAGTGCAAGGAAACACTCATCTGGCAATAAGCACGGAAACAATAACTGTTTTTCACCAAACACACCTCAAACCCAGTGATTTTGTCAGCAGGGTGTTAGAAATAGTCTTCATGCAAACATGAAACATTAATTCTCAGTGGGTAAAAAAGGGGCAGTTTTTTCTTGAATAAAACATTGTAGGTTATCAACTTTACAAAAGGCAGCATTTAATTAGATAAATACTTTGTAACATCGTGAGAATGACTAATTGAATGCAGCCTTTTTAGCTCACCTGACTGAAAGTCAGGGTGAGCTTTTCTTATCACTCTTCGTCCGTCGTCCTGCGTGAAGGTGGTGTTTGAGCCTCTTTCTCCTAAACCACTGGCCACATTTTAATTAAATTTCATGTATATGGTGGTTATATAGGGGCATTTTGATTTTTATCCAAATTAGGTTTCGGCTCATATTGAGCAGAGGTGTGGGGAAAAAATAGCCAAATTTTTTGAAAATCTTCTTCTAATGAACCACCAGTAGCAGAGACTTGATATGTGGTATACAGAGTCCTTTTGAGGTTTAGAATCAAGTTTGTTCAAGAGAAGTTTGTCGGGCATTATTTGCCTTCGTTATGGGAGGGGCAAAAATTTTGGCCACGCCTAAAATTTCTATTTTCTGAACTATGAGGTCAATTTGAACCAAATTTGATATGAGATGATAATGGGTCATAAGTAGTTGATTGATGCAAAAAAAATATTCTCATTGCCCCGTGGGAACCTCGGGAGCTAAAAATAGGAAAAACCTTAAAACTGCCATATCTCCAAAACTACACGGCACAGAGAATTCTTATTTTGTATAAAACTTACTTTTATCCAGTAGAATAGAATGGTTAAAAAAAATCCCTATCGGTTTGATCACAAGGTATTTTTTTCAGGACTTTGAAAAAGTGCTGAGTCAGCACTTTTTAACACTGTAGGCTATGGGAAAAACATTAAAAAATCTTCTTCTCCAGATCCAGCAGGCAGAATCTTTTCATATTTGGTATGCAACATTGTGGGGTGGATCTGATTCAAGTTTGTTCAAATCGGCTCTCTAGATTCATATTTGGGCTCACTATAGAAGGTCGAATTCAAACTTAGTGCATTTCGGGCAAATTTCTTCAAAATTCTTCTCCAGATCCAGCAGGCAGAATCTTTTCATATTTGGTATGCAACATTGCGCGGTGGATCTGATTCAAGTTTGTTCAAATCGGCCCCCTGGGTTCATATTTGGGCTCAGTATAGGAGCCCGATTTCGAACTTAGTGCATTTCAGTCAAATTTCTTAAAAAACCATCTTCTCCAGATCCAGCAGGCAGAATCTTTTGATATTTGGTATGCAACATTGTGGGGTGGATCTGATTCAAGTTTGTTCAAATCGGCTCCCTAGATTCATATTTGGGCTCACTATAGAAGCTCGAATTCGAACTTAGTGCATTTCGGGCAAATTTCTTCAAAAATCTTCTTCTCCAGATCCAGCAGGCAGAATCTTTTGATATTTGGTATGCAACATTGCGGGGTGGATCTGATTCAGGTTTGTTCAAATCGGCCCCCTGGATTCATATTTGGCTTACTATAGAAGCCCGAATTCGAACTTCGTGCATTTCAGGCAAATTTATTAAAAAATCTTCTTCTCCAGATCCAGCAGGCAGAATCTATTGATATTTGGTATGCAACATTGTGGAGTGGATCTGATTCAAGTTTGTTCAAATCGGCTTCCTAGATTCATATTTGGGCTCACTACTATAGAAGTTCGAATTTGAACTTAGTACATTTCAGGCAAATTTCTTAAAAAATCTTCTTCTCCAGATCCAGCAGGCAGAATCTTTTCATATTTGGTAAGAAACATTGTGGGGTGGATCTGATTCAAGTTGTTCAAATCGGCCCCCCCCCCGGGTTTATATTTGGGCTCAGTATAGGAGCCCAAATCTGAACTTAGTGCATTTCAGGCAAATTTCTTAAAACAATCTTCTTCTCCAGATCCAGCAGGCAAAATCTTTTGATATTTGGTATGCAACATTATGGGATGGATCTGATTCAAGTTTGTTCAAATCAGCTCCCTGGGTTTATATTTGGGCTCAGTATAGGTGCCCAAATTTGAACTTAGTGCATTTTAGGCAAATTTCTTTGAAAATCTTCTTCTCAAGATCCAGCCAGCAGAATCTTCTGATATTGGGTATGCACCATGCTGGGGGGGGGGGGGGGAGGGGGGGGGGGGGGGGAGCCCGAATGATAACTTAGTTCAAAATGAGGAATATTTTTATACTGTACCAATGACCAAGACATAGCTGGTGCTAACTCTTAAAAATATAGGGCCAAACACAAATTTTGCCCCCCAATCCCCAAAATTTGCATCTAAAACCAAAGAAAACATGTCCTGAATGGCCCTCCATACTTCACCTCTACTGCGCATGCGCAGTGTCAAGGACGTCCCGAAATTGGCGCCGTTAATCATTCTTTGTTTGGCCCTTCATCAGTTAACATCTGACTGATCTTTGTGCTTGTAAATCTCAGTTTAAATGATGCCAGACACATAAATATTAGAGAAATGGTGATTCTAGGGAGGATATAGAAGGAGGAGAGGAAAAATGAGTGACAGAAAATAATCAGGGCTGTAACTTAAAATTTTTTAATAAAATTATGTTAAGTTACCTATTTTCGAGGCAAGAGCCTGTTGTTGTCATTCTTGTTATCAAGTTACACTGCTTGTTCAGTGTTTTACTCTCTCCCTTTCCTTTAAGTCCCCCCCCCCCCCTAGCTATTCTCCCATGCTTTTGGCATATTTTCTGTAATATTATTACTAAAATTTCTTGGGAGTTTTAGCTGGATAACAGAATGAATTCTGTTCTTTTCCCCATGTTTACGTCTTCACCTATGGGTGGTTAGGCGTAGTGTTCTGCATCTACCATCTGATGTTCTGCAGTTTCTTCCCTGGAAGTCTCTGTTTTGCATCAGATAGTGTATTATTGGTAACTGATTTCGGGCCAGGGTTATCAGTGCCTGGAGTCTTGTTTCTGGTGTTTTTACACTTCTTGTTTACATTGACAACAGCCCTCTGTGTGAGGGGGGATTTCTTGAAAATAATATCTTGATGTTAGTTTAATCTTTACTAGATACATTATTATTGTTCGTAAGTGTTGCATTAATTTTTTAAAATATTTTTAAAATTTTTGCCCACACTTAGGCTTGGGATCAATTGGGGCTCAACGTTACTTTTCAGAAACTTGGGCTTTTCTGAAAAAATATTTTTTCAAAATTTTTGATTTCAATTATTTTTTCTATGTTAATGGATCATGTTATTATGTATTTTGATTGTCAGGGGTTGGTGCGAGTACTAGGATTTTGTTTTCCTTTCACATTGAAAGGATATTGTTCAATTGTAATAAGAGGAAATCTTCCTCTGACTTTCATAATCATTGTATAAATGTAGTCAGTGTACTCTCACTAAATCCTGTTCCGTATGTGTTAATTTCGATGACAACATGGGAAGCGTGTGTCACGATATGTTAGTGGGGAAATGGCCATTCTGGTCCTTTCCCCGCAGGGTCACTCTAGTTTATCAATCTCTATTTCAGACGATCAAGAACAGGGTGATGTATCCGTGATGTCTTCCAAAAGTGTGCCTCCGTCGTCACAATTAATGAAGAGCTAGCGGAAAAGTGCTCATGAAAATATGTCAATTGCCTAAGAGGTCCCTAGTAGGATCGACGGCCTTTGACGTCCGCTAGCTCGTCCGGTCTAGCGTCCATTCATCGAATGGTTCGGCAGCCGGGTTCGTCCGTTGCGGTCCAGAAGGAGTTTTGGGTGATGCGAGCACTATAAATCAACCAAATGCACACCCAGTGACGGCGGATTAGAGGAGAGAACGGAGGAAGCCTTTTTGTCCGGTTCCTAGCTCGTCCAGGTCCATCCGGACTGCGAGCGAGAGAGGCCCCTCTCTCGTACAACAACATCTGGCCCCAGATGTTGTGGTACAAAAAGTTTAGCATTCGGAGCATACGTCCGCCGCTCGGGACGCTCCGTTAGATAGACAGCCCGGAGAGACTGTCAATAAGGCTTCCTTATTCTCATGGTAGCGCACACGACCGCTCTTGGCTACGTGACCTCGGATATCCAGTCAACTTCGCCAATCAGAGAATCCTTGGCGACCAGGTCACGCCATCCGATAGCCAGGGACACGAGGCCTGGAGACTCCGGACGTTCGCATAAGATAGTATGCGGGAGTCAACGTACACGGAGCTTCCAGCGGCAAAGCATCGTAAGACCGCTACTGCACAGGCCTCGGTGACGGACGTACTATCCCAAATAGCACAACTTATCGCAGCATCCCAGCAACGACAGAATCTCTGTCGCATCATGTAATATCCGACGACGCTGGGTCGGGATGCTCCGCGGAAGCACGGACGTCCGAAAATTTCATACGGTCCGACGGGGATTCGGAGGATTTCGAGCTTTCCCTTTCGGAACAACATAAGCTACTGTATATGTCATCCGACTTCATCTTCTAGAGGTTCTTCGTCGGACCAGAATGCTGCGATGCCGGATAAGAAACTGATAGCGTCAGTGGACACAGAAATTTTTGGTTCGGTTCAGGGACATCGTCCCTCAGTTCCGACACAGTCCAATAAAGTCTCAGAAACTTTCGATTTATTGAACGACGCTATATATATTTTTTATATGCTTGCTATTTACAAGCATGTCTGGTTTCTTGTTCGCAATATTACTGAGATGTCTTTCAAAAGTGTGCCTCTGTCGTCATAGTTAATGAAGAGCTAGCGGCAATTAGTGCTCATGGAATACGTCAATCGCCTAAGAGGTCCCTAGTAGGATCGACGGAGTTGACATTCGCTAGCTCACCCGGTGTAGCGTCCATTCATCGAATGGTTCGGCAGTCGGGTTCATCCATTGCGGTCTAGGAAGGAGATTTGGGTGATGCGAACACTATAATAGACTTTAGTACACACCCAGTGACGACGGATTAGAGGAGAGATCGGAGGAAACCTGTTAGTCCGGTTCCAAGCTCGTCCAGGTCCGTCCGGGGCGGCGAGCGAGAGAGGTCCCTCTCTCGTACAATAACATATGGGACCGGATGTTGTGGTACAGACATTTCGCATTTGGAGCATATGTCCGCCGCTCGGGACGCTCCGTTATATAGACAGTCCGAGTGACTGTCGATAATGCTTCCTCATCCTCACAGCAGCGCACACGACCGCACATTGGCTACGTGACCTCGAGTATCTGGCCAGCTTCGTCATTCAGTGATTCCACGGCGAACAGGTCACGCCATCCGGTAGCCAAGGGACACGAGGCTTGTACACTCCGGTCGCTCAGATAATAGAAGTATGCACGGGGTAACGAACACGGAGCTTCCAGCGGCAAGGCATCGTAAGACCGCTTCTCCACAGGCCTCAGTGACGGACGTGCTATCCAAAATAGCACAGCTTATCGCAGCATTCCAGCAAACGATAGATTCTCGGTCGGATCAGGAATAATCCGACGGCACTGGGTCGGTGCGCTCCGCTGTTACATCAGGTACGGACGACCGAACACTTCATAGGGTCCGACAGGATGGCGAAAGGGATTCGGACGATTTCGAGCTTTCCCTTTCGGAACAACAGAAGCTGCCATACATTTCTTCCGGCATTATCTTCCAGAGGTTGTTCCGTCGGACTACTTTGCTGCGATGCTGGATAAGAGACTAATAGCGTCATTGGACACGGAGTTTTGGATTGGTTCAGGGACATTGTCCCTGAGTTGCCGACGCAGTCCAATAATGTCATTAGAACATTCGAATTATTGAACAACGCTATATATAAGCTTGCTACCGAACATGCTAGTCTAGTTTCTTGTCCGCAATGCTCTATTCTGCCTTTCACCAATTCTAGGAAAATAAATTTTTATTGGCAGAACTGGGCATACCGAGAGTTCCTATGCGTCTAAGACGGCGAGGCTGAACAGTGGGAATTATCTTTTTCGCCGTCTATGTCAATTCCAACCACGATGTTGGAAACGACAATGATGTCTAATAGACTTAACTTAGACGCTTTATCATACGTAGACCACCTTACTGAGGCGTTATCATTACGTCTTCAAGAGAAAGAATTCTAGGATATGATCCTCAATGAGATTTCTTTCAGGGGCAGTAGTTTTCCACGTATAACTCCGCCCTTCAGTGGCAACCTGGAGTTGGTTAGATGTGACGCAGCCCTAGCTACATCCACGCGCGTGGATAGTAAGGTGAAGAACTCTCTCAGAGTCGCTTTGATCTCGGAGAAGCTTCTCTTTGACGGCAACCTTTCAGCAATCTTTGAATTGCTTAATATACACGTTCTCTTGTCAATCAAGTGTAGCAAGAGATTCAGACGTGGGCAAACATTCGGTCGTTGACTCAGAGAATTCCACTGTAGTTGCCGGATCCGAGTTTTTCGATTATGACGGATGCCAGTCAAACAGAACAGGTTGGGACACAATTTTAATCCCAACGGATTCGAAGTGCCAGGGTCTTTGGGTTCCGCAGTTTTTAGGCAAGCACTTAACTTCCAAGAAATGATATTATTTTGGCTTGCACTACGTCATTGGATGAACATTATTCAGAAACGCATGTCCAAATCCTGTCCGATAATACGACAGTAGTTCCGTATATCCGGAACCAGGGAGGCACTCATTCGGTTCCGTTATTGATTTTAACGGAAAGAATCCTTCTGTTTGTTATAGAACACCAAGTTCTGTTTCGGTCCGTCATATTCTGGGTCGTCGGATCGTATTAGCAGACTCCCTTTCACGTAAGGGTCGTTTGTTGCCGTCAGAATGGACTCTCAACAAACAGGTATTCAATCAGATTTGCTACCAATGGGAGCGCCCAGTGATAATTTATTTGCGACACAACTCTCCAATCAATTGCAGATGTATGTGTCACCGTGTCCGGATCCCCGAGCATATGTAGTTAACACTCTATCGATCTAATAGGACGGGATGATAGGATATGCGTATCCTCCAGCGCTGTTGATTCAGCAAGTATTGCAGGGATTATACATTCACAATACAATTCTGTTGGTAGCATCTCTGTCTCCACAGAGACGGTGGATAAATTTACTTAGATGTCTGCTGTGGGACTTACCGCAGAAACTTCCTCCACGAGAGGATCTTTTTTCGCTGGGGAAATCGTGTCAACTTCATCACAACCCGCAAGGTCTCAACCTTCACGTATTCCATTGTGCGGTCCTTCTTCATTGTACAGGACGAGCAGTGGACGCGATTTCTAACTGTAGGAGGACCTCCTCTTCGCTATACTATGCGGCTAAAGTGGAGGGTCTTCCATCGTTGGTGTAGGGATCTTTATGTTGATATTTTTGATCCCTCCATACCAGACATTGCAAACTTTCTAGTATACTTGTTTGACGAGATCAACTGCAGCCAGTTTCTATTTAAGGTTGTAGGTCTATGCTATCTGATACCTATGCACACCATGATAGTTTACAATTGAGCCTAATGTCTCTTTATCTAAGTTAGTTTGAAACTTTTCGATAAATAGACCTAGAATCCTTAGATTAATTCCTATACAGAATTTAGCGTGGGTTCTTATTAACTAAAGCAACCATTTGAACCTCTTGAGACAGTAGTTTCAAATTCTGGCCTTTTAAGGCAGCAATTCTCTTAGTCTTCTCTTCTGCTGAAGAGTCAGTGAGCTTCATGCACTATCGGTGGACGATTCTCACTTTCGTAGTATCGGAAACTCTATTACCTTTACTACTAATGTTGTTTTTTTGGTTAAGAATCAGGCTCCTAATAAATATCCGGAACCTATTGTTTTTAAGGTCCTTCCGTCTTCGAACGGGCATAGGCCTTTACTCTGTCTGGATAGACCTTCATGTATTTATTAACAGATCTCAGTTTATCAGTAAGGACGTAAAGCTTCTTCTGGTTTTGATGCCTAATAGAAAGGTCATTATGGTCCATTCTATTACTAAATGCATTCATTTAACTATCGGTACTGCTTAGGATAATCTATCCTTAACTCAGCAGTCTGTGCTTAAGATTTCGGCTCATGAAGTAAGAGCTCTTCTACATCTTGGGCTTACGTAAATAGTGTTGCTATTATAGATTTAAAGTAGGCTGCATATTGGTCTCAGCCATCCTCATTCATGAATTTTTATCTCAGAAATATCGAGTCCATTTCTGGAGGCCTGCATTATTTAGGTCCATTATCGGCTGCTCAGAATGTCGATCACTTAACAATTGCAACTATAGCTATGTAGGCTTTATGTTCCGGCAGTGACTCCGTCCTGCTGCCCTCTTTGCTCTGGGCTATTTGACCCAGGGCAAGAAAAAGGGGGGGGGGGGGAGGGTGTTCCCTTGGGTCACCTGTTTTATTATGAAAACAAGGGGATACCTCCTCCGGAGTCAGTAATTCTGAGCTGTTACTGGGATGGTTTTTTAAGTGAAAAGTTATGTTTTAAAATTCATTCATGTCATAGTTTTAAAGTATAGCATTTGAATATATCACGTGTCAAACGGGCGTTATTATACTATCCTCGGACACTTTTAAAAGAGTATAAAGAGTCTCAATTCTCTGGACTAACTTTATTTATTGGCTTACTTTAAAAATAATTAGTATAAGAATTATACTGGATATTAATAGAGAATATGGATGTTATGATGCTCCATTATAGAAGGTATTGTGTCTTTCTAATTTATCATAAATAAGAAAGATACACGTGAAGCCTAATTCTCCTTTTCTCCTCCAGAGATGACTCTATTTTATATAGTTGAGCTTATTGGATTTTCCTCTATGTCCTGGGCCCTCCAGCCTTTTTATTATTCAGCTATGTCTGGGTCATTGGTACAGTATAAAAATCTTAAAAAATTTATAGTAATTTATATATTTTTTATACTTACCAATGACCCAGACGGGGATGGCCCTCCCAGGAGTTGGGAACTCATACCTCCCTGCTGAGGACATAGCGCTTACCAGGCACTGATGGTAAGAATGATTAATGGCGCCAATTTCGGGACGTCTTTGACACTGCGCATGTGCAGTAGAGGTGAAGTATGGAGGGCCATTCAGGACATGTTTTCTTTGGTTTTAGATGCAAATTTTGGGGATTGGGGGGCAAAATTTGTGTTTGGCCCTATATTTTTAAGAGTTAGCACCAGCTATGTCTGGGTCATTGGTAAGTATAAAAAATATATAAATTACTATAAATTTTTTAAGTTTCTTTAAAAATCTTCTTCAGATCCATCAGTCGGAATGTTTTGATATTTGGTATGCAGCATCCTTAGGGGGTGAGATTCAAGTTTGTTCAAGCCATGTCCCTAGGTCCATATTTGGACTCACTGTGGGAGCTTGAATTGTAACTTAGTTCAAAATGAGGAATTTTCTTTAAAAATCTTCTTCAGATCCAGCAGTCGGAATGTTTTGATATTTGGTGTGCAGCATCCTTAGGGGGGGTGGGGGGGGGGGGGGGGGGAGATTCAAGTTTGTTAAAGCCAAGTCCCTGGGTTCATATATGGGCTCCCTGTGGGAGCCTGAATTATAACTTAGTTCAATATGAGGAATATTCTTTAAAAATCTTTTTTTTTTTAGATCCACTGGTCAGAATCTTTGGATATTTGGTATAATGTTTTCTTAGGAGGAGCAGATGCAACTTGTTGAAATCAATTCTCTGGGTTGATATTTAGGCTACCATGTCAGGTGAGCGCCCTCAGGCCCCTTGGGGCCTCTTGTGTTAAGATTTGCGACCTGCTAAGTCCAATGGATTGACAGTGATTAGTCGATTAATCTGTTATTATCTAAGTGCAACAACAAGTGTTCGTGCTGACAGCATTCAGACTGACCATTAATTAAATCAGTGGCATAGATATAACTAAGGTGACTGCCCTTTTCCCATGCCAACGATTTTGACAGAACTTTAGATTTTTTATGTGACCAATTGTCCTTTCACACTTGAAATAATTGCCAGTTCATTTTTGTACGCCCGTTTTGAAAAAACGAGTCATATTATGGTTTACCGCTGTCCGTCCGTCTGTTCGTCCATCTGTCCATCCGTCCGTCCATCCGGTCACACATCGTACGATAACTGAAGAACGCTTTGAGAGATTTTCGTGATTTTTGGGTAGATGGTGTATATCGATGGAGGGAAGCTCCCTTTCGTTTAGTGTCGCTGTTCGATTAATCATTCCAGAGTTATGGGACTTTATTACTTAGAAAATTGTTGATTTTTTACACGTCGTATGATAACTCGAGAACGCTTCGAGAGATTTTCAAGATTTTTTGGTAGGTGGTTTATGTTGATGGAAGGAAGCTCCCTTTCGGGTGGTGTCGCCATTCGATTAGTCTTTCCAGAGTTATGGGACTTTATTACTTAGAAAATCGTTGATTTTTTCTTGAAGTTATGATCTCTATAGACATAAGATATATACATGAAATTCAAATAATTTTATTTCCAAATTATTGAACACAGTATGTTGTTGGTTATGATTATTGTACAAGAATATAAAAATAACCTGACAAGTACACATGTATACTCATATTGTGTGCTTCCCTCTTGTAATTAATAACGGGTGTATCATGTGCTCATGGCGCAGCTGTTTATTACATAACTACATTGTTAATGTAGTTATACGTTTTGGGTCCAAATACTCAATTCCCATTGGTCAGCTGGATGAAAACGTCATGACCAAATGTAATTCATTTTTCAATGAATACATTTGGTCGAACTTTGACCTGCATTTACGATAGAGCGCAGTTGACAGAATGTAATTTGGGCGGCGTTTGGGTGGGTTTTTAACTTTTAGCGCCTCTCGCAGAGATCAACTCCGCTGGTGTTTCTTTGGTGACATTTCCCAACTGTGGCATAAAGCCCGTTACTAAAATACTCGTTTCCATTTCTAAAGTTTGTGAAAATTAAAGCTTATTTGCCTTTGAGATATCATTTAGACGGAACAAAGGCCTGCGCTAGTTCTTGATTCCAACGACTGAAAGTCGTATGATTTTCAACAACAGGGATTTTTCTACCCTTTTTGGGAAAGGGTCCAGGGGCCTTTCTAATTGGGAAAATTAGCGTCGCAGAGGCCAAAATTGGGAATTTATCTGAGCGATTATCAACAAGAAATATATAAACTTACTAGCATATCCTTGTGAGAAATCCGTCTATTAATCAATGAAAACTTGTTGTATAATTGTATTTACCCACTGGCTGCTTAGAATTATTAAATTGTACTGGTGATTAATCAATCCTAGTGATGAAAAAGGATTGGTTAATGATCACGCATATACATAAGTCCCCACCTAAGCAAGCCAAGTTCAGTCAGCAGGAGTACTTGGCCTGGTGGACGGTTTGGGTAAAATAATTGTGGACGGTTCGTTCTGGGGACGAAAGTCGATTTAGGTTTCATGGCATCAGTCAACAGGAGTATCAGACCTGGGGAACGGTTTGAATAAAATACAGGTTACCAGACAGGATTTCAGACGCGAGATGAACCTAAAAATAGGTACCGTGCTTTAAGAAGCACGGAACTCGCCTGTAACAAAATTTAGGTATATTCGTGAGCTCTTATAGTTGACAGCGATGCATTTTGTCACTTTGACTCACGCACTGCGAGTCGCGTCATTCAGTTGTGATTCTATGCACATCAAGGGAGCTAATTTAGAGTGGCGATTCTAGGAACACACTGTCAAGGACGCTCCGTGACACTGTCAAATGGTTTCAAAACAACACAAGTGAATACCCTTCGTACTGGAACAATTCACACTGCGAAGTCCACTGGCAAATATTATTCGGTGCTGGTCACTTAAAAATAATCGACTGGTCACACAGAAATGAATTCTCAACTGCCGTGAATTGGGAATTTTTGGGAGCAAATTGGGAAACAAAGTGACTATTTTCGATTGGGAATGGGGCCGATATTCGGCCCCTCTCGTCGGTCAAAAAAAACCCTGAACAACGGCGAATGATGATTCGTGGGGGAAAAAAAGTAGTTTAAACAGTTACGGAATGTAATTATAAGAATTGAATGCAATTTTTATAATCTTTATTGGAGTATGAACGCGTGGGAATGGGTACATATTATGTATGAATCCCGAATGGATTCATACAATTTGTACCCATTCCCACACGTTCATACTCCAATAAAGATTATAAAAATTGCATTCAATTCTTAATTAACTTGGCAAAGTCAAGATAAGCTATTGCCATCACGAGTGCGGAAGTCTGTTAGTCTATGAGTCTGTTCACATTTTCCTTTATCACAGGCTACACCTGTAGTTCTTATCTGATCGTCATGAAATTTCATATGCAGGTTTAAGGTCATGTCGAGATGAGAACGTCCCCTTTTGGTTGTGATCGGTCAACTGTGATGACGGCCCAAGCCTGAAATCCAAAAACTTTTAGCACAGTCTACAGGTCATATTTAATACGGAGTGATTTCATTGTAACTTGGTAGGATGACTCCATATAATGTCTAGATGAGAATGTCCACTTTTGGTCGCGATTGGTCAACTGTGTTGGCTACAGGGGCCCGAAGCCCAAAAACCTTTAGCACAGTCTATAGGTCATATTTATGAAGGGATTTCATTGTAACTTGGTAGGATGACTCAAGATGAGAACTTCCCCTTTTGGTTACGATCATTCACCCGTGACAGCTGCCCGAGCCCAAAACCCGAAAACCTTTAGCACAGTCTACAGGTCGTATTTATGGAGGGATTTCATTGTAACTTGGTACGTTGATTCCATATAATGTCTAGGTGAGAATGTCCCATATTGGTCGCGATTGGTCAACTGTGATGGCTACAGGGGCCCAAAGCCAAAAAACCTTTAGCACAGTCTACAGGTCATATTTATGAAGGGATTTCATTGTAACTTGGTAGGATGACTCCAGATAATGCCTAAATGAGAATGTCTGCTTTTGGCCGCGATCATGCAACCTTGACGTTTGCCCGAGCCCAAAACCCCAAAAACTTTAGCACAGACTACAGGTCATATTTATGAAGGGATTTCATTGTAACTTGGTAGGATGACTCAGTATAATGTCTAGATGAGGACGTCCCCATTTGGTTGCGATCAGTCAACCGTGCTGGCTACACAGGCCCGAAGCCCAAAAACCTTTAGCATAGTAGGATGACTCGTTTTGGAATAATTTCACAGTAAATTGGTAACTTTCGTTGATATACATTAACTGTGAGGGCCACATTTACCCACCCCTTTAGTGTAGTCTACACCTCATATTATTTTTATTGAAAACATAGTACACAGGGAACCGAAATTAACATATTCCCAATTATCACATTTCTTGTCTTATTTCATAATCCTTTCTTAACCCTTTACCCAACGCAGACGGTATCAAAATTTATTACTTTAAATATCATTTTTTTAAATTTTTCAAAAAGTTTCAACAAAACCATATCATGTGACCCCTCGTTGGAACGAGCTCGACGAGCTTGTTCCAACGAGGGGTCACATGATATGGTTTTGTTGAAATTTTTTGAAAAATAATATTTTTTCAACTGCTGAATTTACATATTACGAGGGCGGATGCGGCCAATTCGTTGGGTAAAGGGTTAAACATTGAACATTATCCTTTTCATCAAACATAACACACAGACCAGTTAAGCTACAGTGTCATTGACACTTTCATTTCAAAACTCGACCAATTTTGGATCAGACATGCATTTATCATTTCTAGATCATTGAAAATAGCCCAGGAACTCCAGGAATCTTCTTGAATTGTCTTCTCATTCAAGAGCAGCAACTCTTCCAGTACTGCAAGAAGAAAATGTCAGAAAACTGGTGTTTCTGCGTAAAATTGGAATATATTATGTAGGCAATCAAAATATTAATACATTATGCACTAATTAAAAATAAATAGGTGTCTCACACGGAAATAAGTTTTCATAGTTCATCAGAACTCTCTTTTGTTTTCAGCCACCATTGGAAAGCTTAGCTACAGTGGAAGAAACTGTTGTCAGAGACAAAGCTGTGGAATCCCTCAGAAACATTGCAGCTCAACATACTCCAGAAGCTCTAGAAAATTATTTTGTCCCATTGGTCAAGCGTCTGTCAAGTGGTATGTTCTTGTAATTTTATATTTTATGACTTCTAGAACCCAAGATAAGTTATTTTCTTCGACAACACCTGTTTTTCCTTCCATACATGATCAGACATTTTACTGAGCAGTGACGTAGCCATGTTAGGCCTGGGTGGACCACTGACCCTTAAAATTTTCACTACCACCCCCCCCCCCCTCCCACACACACACACCCCAAACTCCATAGCTCCAATGCAAGTTTAACGTAGGGCCCCTGAAATGGTCTCCAATATATGGTCTACAGTCTACACTCACTACAAATGTCGCAGATTTGCTCTGAGAACACTGATCTTGCAAAAGTTTCTTGGAGGTGGGTCTAGTCCTAAGTAGAGCGCTACAGTTGTTACCCTCTCCTCCCACTTTCTAGTTGTGACCAGGGGAGCCCCTGAACTAACACATACTCCAAGCCACAGAGTAAAATAATATTTTGTGGATTTCTTTAACTGAGTATTTTCCTGAATTTTTTTCCAGGAAATCCAATCATGGCTGCTGTGAAGCAGCCACAACTGGATTTGATGAAAAAATTCGAATGAAAAAATTTGTGAACAGATAAAGCACAGCTATCATTCTTGACATGATTGTTCCAATTTGCAGTGATACATTCTTTTGAACAGAATCCAAATTATATGCTTTCAGTGGGCAGGAGTATTGGTGTCCGGGCAAGAATATTTGCCAGCAGCATGTAAAGTGTTCAGGATGATAATCCTAGCCATTAGGGGCCAACTTTTGTTGGATTGGGAGTTTTCTCCAGAATTTTTTTTTTACTGGTAGAGTGCTAAATTATTTTTGGTCAACAGAATTTGTTCATGTGTCTTTGCCTGGGTACAGTTTATAGGAGAGTGCCAGTATGCCCTCTCCCATAAACTGTAGCAGTGCACAATCCTAACAGACGAAATAATTTCACTTCAAAGATAAAGCGAAGCACATCTACATAATATGAGGCCTTTAACTTGTGGTACCTGTACTTCTGAGAAAGCCCAAATATGGGTTCCAGCACTCTACCAGTTGAATATATACTGTTCAAAAAAATAAACCCAAAACAGGTATAGTCACGATAACATGGCAAATTTTGGAGAATATAGTGATGAAGTGTGGCTGTAGATATGGTTAACAACATATTGTGGTGATCTAAACATTATGTAACATTATGTAACATTTTGGACAATGGGGCATAATTTCAGCCACCGTGACCCCAAAAATATTGGAAATTAACAAAACAAAGTTTCAACTGAGTGAATACCTGATCATGAAGTTGCACTCACCGAGCATGCGAGGTGAGCGTGCGGGGGGTATAAATGGTCATGGAAATCGGTCAGAATTCGCTCAGCGTTAAAGGGATCTTGCTCATGCAAAATGTCACGTTTGACCAAAGCTCAGAGAAATAATACCATTGGCCGCTGGGAAACAGGCGAATCAGCTTTGAATGTAACGAGAGTGTTCAATGTCTCACCAAGCTCCATCACACACCTGTGGAATCGCTACCAAATCCATGGGACAACGCAGGATCTTCCAAGATCCGGGAGACACCGAGTGACCACCCCAACTCAGGATCGATACATCCGCTTACGTCATTTGCAGGAGAGAAAACCACAGTGACCTCTATAGCGTTAATGCTACCAGGTCGGCAGAGGATTTCAGATCAGACTGTTCACGACCATCTACGTGAGACAGGTTTGCATGCTAGACGGCTAGTTTGTGGCATCATTTTGACAGCGCAGCATCGCCGACAGGGACATCAATGGTGTTAGATGCACAGGGCATGGCCTCATCAGAGATGGAGAACGGTATGGTTCAGTGACGAGTCACGTTTCCTTCTTCACAGAGTTGATGGATGATGCCGTGTGTACAGACATCGTGGAGAACGTTTTGTGCGTAGCTGCATTCGGCAGATGGACAGATTTGGTGGGGGTAGCGTTATGATGTGGGCCGACATCTCACACACTGGTAGAATGGACCTCGTCCATGTTGAGGGTAACTTGACTGCACAGAGTTGAAATTTTGCATCCACATGTGCTGCCCATTCTGCAGAATGCAACTCCATTTTCCAGCATGATAACGCCAGACCGCACACAGCAAGGCTCACCACAGCAAGGCTTATCTACAGGATAACAACATTGAAGTCCTGCCCTGGCCCTCCAGATCGCCAGATTTGAACTCGATCAAACACATCTACGGGATCAACTGGATCGAGATGTGCGACAATGTCAACCACAACCTCAGACGTTTCCGCAGTTGGGGCAAGCATTGCAGGAAGAGTGGGCCACCATACCTCAAGCTTCCACCCGGAATCTGATTGCTTCAGTGAACAGAAGGTGCCAAGCAGTTTTGAACTCAGATGAGCGTCACCCCGGAAATTGAGTTTGGATGACGTCAGCTCATGACGTTAACGTCTGAAACATTTCCATTTGTGCTTCATTCATCCATTAAAATTTAGGTTATGAATTGATTTTGTTCTCGATCTCATTTTCTCATAATGTGGTGATGTCCCTCATCACCTGTTTTGCATTTGTTATCAGCCTACCATACAATTGTTTACTACAGGCGTGCACTACAGTGGAAGTCCCTACCTCGGAAAATATACTGTCTATTTTGATCTTTCCCAAGTGATTTGGAAAAGAAAAGTGGTGCAGAAGCACCAAGAAAAAATAAGCCGAAACTGGGTCAAGTGCTACCGTGCTCTCCTAGTACAGATCCACAGCTTCCGGTACCAGTGCCCAGTCATGTAACTAATGAATCATTCTTTTTTCTTCCGCCGGAATGGCGAGACGTGCTTCCATTTGCATTAAGAAACAGTGATAGATCAACTCGTTGATAATGGTAACCTGTGACTGGAATTATGGATCTGCAGATCATATAATAACAGGACTGTGTCTTATATATTCTCATTATTAATTTCAACAACATTTTTATTGTGTTTTATATATTCTCCGTGTTCGCGCGCAACTTTTGTGTACCATGCGGTTCGGACATATAATTTTTTGGTTGATAAATTTATGTTATCCTTTTGGATATTATTATTATTGGGGTTAGGTGTCAGTGGGGAGTGTATGGACAGGATTTCTCCTCTCTGTTAAGGGCAGACTTTCTGTTCTTTGGGTCCCTGTCGGCCGTCTGGATTCCGTTGTGTTCCCGCCCCGCCGGTCATTTAATTTCTGTCACCTTCCTCTCGTAGTTGGGGGTGTTCTTCTACTTTCTACATCTGTTGAGTTCACCTTTTCTTCTTCTGCTCTCACCTCTGTTATGCCCAGGACTGTTCCTTGTGGGCAATGCCTTTTGCCCAAGCATGTGGACGATTCCCATTCTTCTTGTTCCACTTGTGATGGGTGTTCTTCAGATCGACCCTGTGGGTCTTGGTCATCCACTTTTTGTGTTTCTGTGAACCGCGTGGTGCATTCTTGTGGCCATTCCTCCCGCACATGCAGGAAAGGGGAACGTTGTCGTTCGGGGCCTCCTGCGGGACCGACGCTTTTTGTGTAGCCTGTGCCTTCTGTCCCTCAGAGGTCTGCGGCGACTCTCCTGAGTTCCCGCACTTCAGATCCTCGGGGTATTTCATATCCCTATAAGCATCTGTATTCAGATGTTTCGGCTTCCCTGTGTCAGGTGTACTAGGGGATCGTGACCCTTCGCTGGTTAAAAGGGTCAGGAGTGAAGCCACTTTGCCAGTTCGTTCCCATGTCGAACCAGCTGACACAGGCTGTGAGCTTAGGGAGGACCGGGTTCGTACGCAAATGAAAAGTACTTGAATTTCAGACCTCTCCTTGAAAAGTGCTTAAATTGAAAAACTTCCTCGAAAAGTACTGGAATTTCTACTAGACCCCTTGAAAAGTGCTTGAATTCGGAACTCAAACCTACTTCGCTTGAAAAAGTCCCTAAAGAAATTCCCCGTTGCTTTAAATTGAGTAGCCAAAACAATTAAAAAAGTTTGGGAATACAATGTAGGATATAAAGTCGAACAGTATAATACGTGTGTAAGCATTTGTTCTCGCACCAACTTTTCTTGTTTATGCAAGAGATGACTACTCAAATTTTGATGACGTTCTAGTTTCGTTTTGAATTTCGAAGGGGGATTCCAGTGTTAATGGACTTTTATTAATATTTTTTATTATTATATTATTTTATATATTATCCCGTATTATAATTCTCAAATTTGTTATATCATGAGCGAAAGTGCGGTAAAATCCCATAGTAAAACTGTACTGTAACACAAAACGTCATCACTTCTGGAGGTCTTGTGTGCCGTCTGCGCAAATTGCTTTCACATGTGACCGGAGTGGAATTTAAATAAAAATGCCTGCTGGAAAATGTGTTTTCAATCCTGGATGGATTACAGAATATCCGTGGCTGTCTGTTGTGAAAGACAACAAAGACAACAAAAACAAGGTTAACTACAAAGTCTGCCAAAAAGAATTTGAGATCGGAGCCATGGGTGAATGTGCAGTAAAATCACACTCGAAAAGTGAGAGACACAAGAAGCTGTTGGGTGCCATTGGACCACAAATTCAGTGCATTCCTTTCTTAGAATGGACAGTTCTAATGGGAAAACCAATCAACAGGAGTGTCAGTCAATGTCTACAACAAGTGCAAATACCATTGAATTGCCAGCAAAAATGGTTTCAAAAACTGCAGATATGACGATTCAAAACTTTGTTGCTTGGAATAACGTTTTGACATCTGAGATTCTATGGACTGTTCATTGCATCATGTCCCATCTGTCATATGCTAGCAACGAAGGAATAAGTAAGCTTTTTGAAAGAATGTTCTCGGACAGTGAAATGGTTAAAAAATTCACATGTTCAGAAACTGAATCTCGGTATTTAACTGTGTTTGGAATAGCAGATCACCTAAAACGCAAACTTCTCACAGAAATAAAAAGTCCCTTTGTCATTCTCTTTGATGAGTCACTGAACAAAAAACTTAAGAAGAAACAGATGGACATTCATGTAAGATTTTGGGAAGAAGGAAATGGAAAGTCTGAAGATATTTTGGATCCTCATTCATGTGTCATGCTAGAACTGAAGACATGGTCACTCTCTTCAATAAATCATAATATTTTAATTAATTACGGTAACATGTTGATTATATATTGTTAAAAGAGTCCTTGAAAATCACGAAAGAGGTCCTTAAAAGTGCTTAAATAGTACATGAATTTGGTTTTGAAAAAAGAGTGGGAACCCTGGAGGTCCTCTGCTTGCTCACTCAGGTTCTTTCCAAGAGCCTTCCTGTTGCCTCCAGCGAGTTTAAGAGTGGTTTCCAGGTGCCCCCGCGGCGCCGCATCCTGGGATTGGAAGCAGGCCGCTTTCTGATCCCCCCTGGTGAGCCTACATTATGGGAGGCATCGGCTGGTTTGCCCGTGATGTGCTATGTGTCTTCCGACTCAGGGGTGGGTCAGACATACCTGACGTCGACAGCCAACAGTCTTCTGACTTGGGGGCAGCTCTTGACTTAGTGTTTGAGTTTCTTCTGGATCTCAAACCATCAGACCAGCTGACAGTGTCAGCCAGGCCGCGATCATCGGTCGCATGCCAACAGCTTGTGGAGCAGTGCGCTTCTGGGCGTCTTCGACCATGTCAGTTGGTACAGGTGGTTGAAGAGTTCCAAGGCTATGAAGACTTCGTTCTTCACCAGGGTTGATACCTTTTTTGCCTCCAGTGCGTTATTGTTCCTACGATTTCGCCAATCCGTCAGTCTGCCAGACTTTGATGGTCTTGGATCAGGATTTCTCCTCCCTCGGGCTTTCCAAGCCCAAGTCGGCTGTTATTCCTATGGCGAATCTGGAGTCCCTGTTGGGCTTATTGAGAGAGATGCTGGGCATGCTTTCTCTCTTGGATCACGTCGTCTCTGCTTTGGCTGCTTATCTGCCTCCAGATAAGTTTGATAACGTACAGGCTCCTTGCGTGTGATTTCCAAGGCACTCATGCATCTTACTCACGCATGCCTGTAACACGACTAACTTGGAATTAGTTCGTCGGGACGCTGTGTTGGACACAAGCAGTTCCCTTCCTGAGGGGCAGCACGCTGCTCTTCGATCCGCTTCTTTGGCAGGTCTGCGACTATTCCAAAGTTCCGTGGCGAGTCCTGCGTCATTCCAAAGATCAGCTGCTGCTTTGCCAGCTTGACCAACCTTCTGTTGGTGGCAGGGGCCGTTATAAGCCTAACAATCACCCTTCTGCTTCCTCTGCGAAGCCAAGGGCTGATCCTCCTGCCGCCACTTCTACATCGTACTCACATGGTAAGGGTAAGTGTCGGCAGACCCGGGAGGACTCGGGATCATTCGTCTAGTAGAGGAGGTGGTTTCTCCTCTTGCGGGCCTCGCCAGGACTTGAAATGAAGGTCCTCACCTCGATTCGTCCCAGGTTGGACGAAGGATATCAGAGTTCGCAGACCATTGGGCTATTGGGTGTTAGATGTTGTTCGGTCTGGGCTGCAAAAATCCTTCCGGAGGCACCCCCACTCTGTCGAGAGTGCCTCTTCCAACACAAGTTCCTTCAGATGTTTCACGTTGGAACTTTTGATCACAGAGATGGACAATCTCCTGTCATGGGGGCGATCAAGGTTGTCAAGAACATCATTCAGTGAGATTTTAGTTCCGCCTGTTCTTGGTGCCGAAGAATGACGGCCGAATCCGACCGGTCATCGATCTGAGTATCCTGAACAAGTCTATCATTGCTCCCAAGTTCAGCATGGAGACTTTCAGGTCAGTTCGCCGCCCATTCACCAGGGAGATTACCCTTCCAGCATCGACCTGCGAGACGCTTACTTTCACTTTCCAATTCATCGGACATCATAAAAGTATCTCAGGTTCGCTTTTCTGGGGCGAGTTTACCAGTTCAAGGCCATGCCTTTTTGGCCTCATCCTGGCTCCTTGGGCCTTCTCCCGACTGATGTCGCATGTGATAGCCTTCCATCGCACACAGTCCAGAGTGACTACTTCAGCATATCTGGACGATATCCTCTATAGGCACTCCAATGCTGCTCTTCTGGAGTCAGATGTCTATACACTCTCCAGCCTGCTCACGTCGCTAGGGTTCAGAGTCAACGAGAAGTCGGACCTGGTCCCTTCCGAGTCCCAGTTTATGTCCGCGACAGTTCGGAGTATTCTTCGGCTGCTCGGTCTCTGCGGTTCGGTGGCGGATCTCATTCCTCTAGGTTAGCTGCATGTCAGACCTCTTCAACACTTTCTGCCCAGTCGTTGGAGGCCGAATGTCGATCCTCTGGATCTGGTGCTTCAGTTACCAGACTCTCTTCCTCATCACTTTCTCCCCTGGATGGATGTTCAGTGGATTATGCAGGGAATTCCGTTTGACTTGCCCACGTCCGATCATGCTCTGACGGCAAATGCCAGCGATCTCGGATGGGGTGCGACATTGGATTCTCTCGGTCTTTCCCTTCACGGTGTTTTGGACCAGGATCAAGCAGCTCTTCACATCAACCAGAAGGAGCTTCTTGCTCTTCTTCTGAGTTTCCGGCAGTGGATCACCCACCTTTCGAATCATCAGATCCTTCTGTTGTCCGACAATTCGACAGTGGTCGCTTACATGGTGAACCAGGGCGGCACGCACTTGGTACCCATGTACAAATTGGCTCGGGATCTTTTACTGCTAGCTCAGGATGTCAACACTGGAGTGGTGGTTCCTCACATTCTGGTCGTCTGAACGTCTTAGCCTACTCCCTGTCCCGACAGCCAGGGTCATTTCCACTGAGTGGATGCTTCACAGGGCAGTGTTCCAGTCGCGTTGCGATCTCGGGGGGTCGTCCCCACATCGATCTTTTTGCGACCCATTGGAACCATCAGGTAGACACTTTCATGTCCACGTGTCCAGAACTTTTGGCTTTTACCATGGATGCTCTGTCACGCGATTGGAACGGTCTAGTCGGCTGCGCCTTCCTACCGGTTCCGATTCTGCCTCAGGTTCTTGCCAAGATTCGAACCTGCAGTGGTCAAATCATTCTGATCACTCCCCGGTTGCCTCAACGGGTGTGGATCAATCAGCTCTGCTCTCTGTTGGCGGCGGATCCGGCACGTCTCCCTCTACATCACAACCTTCTTTGCCAAGGTCACCTGAGGAGGTTTCACGTCAACCCGACTTCATTGTGCCTTCACGCATGTCTTTTGTCAGGTCCTGTCTCCTCCGTAGAGGTTTTTTCGAGACAAGCAGTGGAGTGCATTTCTTCTTCAAGGCGGCGCTCCACTGGTTTAGCCTATGCTGCTCAGTGTAAGGTCTTCTGTCGATGGTGTGCTGATCACTCGGTTGATTATGCCAATCCTTCGATAACACAGATTGTGGAGTTTCTGGTATATCTGTTTGATTCTCAGGGTCTCCATGCTTTTGGAGACCATGCTTTCGGAGACCTTTTCGTATGTGGGAAAGTGTTGTATCGTCACTAATCCATACCTCTCCAAGCTTATTCAGCACTTTTCTTTGAAAAGGCCTAGGATTTTGCAGCTTACCCCAAGATGGAATCTTTTTTGGGTGCTGCTTTGTTTGTGGGGGGAGGGGGCACCGTTCGAACCTTTATCCCAGGTGGATATGGGTTTTCTCACATACAAGACAGCTTTTCTGATGGCTTTTGCCTCAGCCAGACGGGCAAGTGAGCTTCACTCCCTCTCGGTTGATCCGGCCTTTTTCAGGAGCTCCGCCAACAGTGTTACTTTTACCACTGATTGCTCCTTTCTGGTCAAGAATCAGATAACAGAAACCACTCCACCTCCTATCTGCATCAGGGCTCTTCTGCTGAGGTTAGTTGCTCTTTGCTCTGTCCAGTTCATACACTTCGCATTTATCTCAACCGGACGCAGTTCATTAGGAAAGGCAGGAAACGATTCTTTCTGTCTTTTAATCCCTTTCGACAGAAGATCTCTCCTCAATCCATTTCTCGATGGATTTGTCTTGATATTTGCGCGGCCTATGCTCGTCTAGCGACTGTCGATCGTATTACCAATCGTCTTTCTGCTCAGGAGGTGCATGCCCTGTCTACCTCCTTGGCTTATGCTAACTCCATCAAGTCGGATGTTTTGCAGGCAGCCTAATGGAGAAATGCTTCCTTTCTCCACCTTCTATCTGCATCAGTTGAAGGAGCAGTCTGAGGACCTTTTTCTTTGGGCCCTCTTTCTTCTGCTAAGGCTGTTGTCTGCCCTAGCCATTAGGCTTCTTCAAGGTCAGTTCCAGCCCTGTGCTGTTTTACTGTCCTTTCTGTCTGTGCGTCATGCAGAGCCATAGCCTCATTTCGCATTGTCTTTTACTATGTTTGTGATGCTATGGTTTGATAGGCCTAGCGAACTACTCTTCTGTCCACGGTTCCAGTCAGGCTTGGGGAAAACTTACAGTGCAGTCGGGTTATGCGGGGGTTGATTATGTGATTCCCTCCTCCTCTTGTCTATTCAGGCTGTAGTAAACAATTGTAGGGTAGATTGATAAGAAATTTAAATTTTATAGTAAATTTCATTTCTTATTATACCTACCACAATTGTTTACATGGAGGCCCTCCTGTCTTCTTATTCGGGTAAGAATCCTTCCTCCCCGCTGATCAGATACCTCCAATGTTGGCAGATTCAAAAGAATGGTTCATTAGTTACATGACTGCACACTGGTACCAGAAGCTGTGGATCTGTACCAGGAGAAGAGCATCCCCTACTGGGCGTGCGCCGGTAGCACTCAACCTAGTTTTGGCTATTTTTTCCTGGTGCTTTTGCACCACTTTTCTTTCCAAAATCACTTGGGGAAAGATCAAAATACAGAGTATATTTTCTGAGTTAGGGACTTCCACTGTCGTTTAAGCCTGTAGTAAACAATTGTGGTAGGTATAATACGAAAGAAAATTTACTATAAAATTTAAATTTCTATTTTTGGACAGTATATATACAGTTTATGATAAATAGTCTATATCACAGGCGTATCATTTCGAGGCAAGCGATATCCATCACTTTCTATAAATCCCCTATGTTGAGAATAAGGAGAGCAGCAAATGCCCTCATACAAAATCTTAGTAAATTAAGTTATTCTAAACCCTTATGGGTCTAATTCTGACTTTATTCACATTTTTCTACAACAAAACATGTGCCCCAACATGAAGGTTTCATGTAAGCTTGCAGGTTAGATTCAAAGAGCCATGGCAGTTGTTTCTAAGCAAGTCTTGGCTGCCTATATAGGCAACCAAGACTTGGCACAAAACAACTGCAAAGTCATAAGATGGGGATTGTCAAAGTAAAGCAAAAATGTATAAAAAATCTTAAGGCTCTTAAGGGTTAACCCTTAAGGGTCTGGGTATTTTCATGACTTCCTACTACAAGTGGCTTAGAAGTAAATTCTAGCCAAGTCTTGTCTGCCTTTGGAGGCAGCCAAAATGTCGAGAAACCACTACCAGGTTACATATATTTCCGGTTTCCATACTGATAGGCTTGCTATCCATAGTACATCATCCAAATAAGCTGGTATGTGTAGCTTTATTTCGGGCTACTGTTGTACTATTATTGCCAACTCGAACATTTCAATATGAGTGTGCATATGTGTGTGTGTGTGTGTGGAGGTGGGGGGGGGGGGTGGGGTTGTGGGTGTTAATAATGGAGGGGTTGTTCTGCATCATGGGTGGGAGGTGTTGGTGTGATGTATCTTCCATCAGTAGATCCCATATATTCTGAGTATTCTCAGTCCTAGTGGTTGTGTGTGTGTGGGCGGGTGGGGGAGCTGTACCTCAAGTGGGACCCTTAGTGCGTGTCCTATATACATACCGGTGGTATAACATATACCACTTTATTGTTTATTGTTTATAGCTAGACATGACCATATGATCCCATTTCATCCACCCTTAGAATTCAGTGTTCCTGTTCACTTATCATATCACAGTCTGCACCCATAATACGATGTGCGCTGTTTACAAATTTCACTCATGTTGCATATAACATATTTTTCTAGGTTTGCTATTGTCATACTCTCACGTTGCATTATTTTATTTTGACTTTTGAATAATAATGAGTACACATATTCACTCTGCAACATTGTGATATAAATCATTACGGCAACGTTATTTAAATATTTTTTTAACCGAAATATATGGTTCCCTCTGAAGAAGGCCAATAAAGCCAAAACAGCGGAGGTCATCGTCAGGTTTAAAAAAGTGTGTGGGGTGGGTTGTAGGGGACACCAAAAGTTATGACCAAAATTTTTTTACCGATATATGTCTTCAAAGTGTCTACTAGGGGTACGTTTTTATCAGGAATCTAATGGTGAGGTTTTTAAAAAAGCATTGGGGTTGGGGTGTAGAGGGGCACCAAAAGTTAAGACCAAAATTTTTATCACCGATATAGGTCTTCAAAGGGGTCTACTAGGGGTGCATTTTTATCAGGAATCTAATGGTGAGGTTTTTAAAAAAGTGTGGGGGTGTAGCGGGGCACCAAAAGTTTTGACCAAAATTTTTCTCACCGATATAGGTCTTCAAAGGGGTCTACTAGGGGTATTTTTTTTTTACCAGGAATCTAATGGTGAGGTTTAAAAAAGTGCCGGGGTGGGTGTTTAGAGGGGCACCAACAGTTATAATACTCTCCTCCGCCCGAGCAATGCCGGGTAACCCTGCTAGTATATACATATAATTCGACTATTGTCTACAAGATCCCTTCTTGGGTGTATGTTAAAGTATATGTTCTCACACAGCAAAGACTGTCAATAGAGCTGGGAGGTTTGATCTTTCAGATTCAGTTTCAGGGAAAAAAACCTTGTTTTGATTAAGTGTTTCTATGTGTAAAGAACATATAAAAAAATAATTCTTCAGGCTTCTCTAGTAGATTGTATGACACCACTGACCACAGTGGTATCTGTTGGTTTCAGCCAACTTCCTTTTGATCATTCTCAGAAGTTCTTGGGGATCAGTTTCTCTCCCCATTTGGTTGCAAATAGAAAATTGGATAACAAATGAATAAAGTTCATTTAAGGCCCCCCTCAAAGTAGATCTTGTGTTTCTCAGGCCATTTTTTTTGTAAAATTGCATGCAGAAGTCTGTGAGTCTGTTCACATTTTTCTTTAGCATAGGCTACACCCTGTAGTTCTTGTCAAATCATCACAAAATTTCATTTGCAGGTTTGAGATCATGTCTAGATGAGAATGTACCGTTTTGGTCGCATCTCTCAACTGTGGATGGCTGCCTGAGCCCATACCCCCAAAACCTTAAGAACAGTTTACAGGTTGTATTTATGAAGGGATTTCATTGTAACTTGGTAGGATGACTCTGTATAATGCCTAGATGAGAACGTCCCCTTTTGGTCATGATCTGTCAACCGTGACGGCTCCCCAAGCCCGAAACCCAAAAACTTTTAGCACAGTCTACAGGTCGTATTTAATATGAAGGGATTTCATTGTAACTTGGTAGGATAACTCCTTGTAATGTCTAGATGAGAACTTCCCCATTTGTTTGCGATTTGTCAGCCATGATGGCTGCCCAAGCCCAAAACCCGAA
Source organism: Pictodentalium vernedei (assembly GCA_031216915.1). NCBI lineage: Eukaryota > Metazoa > Mollusca > Scaphopoda > Dentaliida > Dentaliidae > Pictodentalium > Pictodentalium vernedei. The sequence goes on along the minus strand of CM062288.1, from coordinate 121,823,005 downwards.
AACCTTTAGCACAGCCTACAGGTCATATTTATGGAGGGATTTCATTGTAACTTGATAGGATGACTCGTTTTGGAATAATTTCATTGTAACTTGGTAACTTTGGTTGACATTAACCCACCCCTCAATTCTTTAGTACCGTCTACACCTCAGATTATTTTTATTGAAAACATAGCATACAGGGAACAGAAATTAACACATTCTCAATTAACACAATTCTTGTCGTATTTCATAATCCTTTCATAAACATTGAACATTATCCTTTTCATCAAACACAACATGTAGTCAAGTTAAGCTACAGTGTCATTGACACCTCCATTTTATTTTTGTTATTATTTCTTTGCCATCAAATGTTCATGTTCTTGGTTTGTTTTATGTTTTCGGTCTCATAATCTACAGAATAGCATGGGTGGTGGTGCATTTCATCCCTTGAGTGCAAGAATGCTTTGCAGTGCTAAAGCATTGCAAAACCTTGTTGCACTCAAAGGACAAATTTATCAATTTTATTAGCGAGTGTAAAATATCAGACATAAACAATTTCATTTTTATTTTTTAAAAAATTTGCATTGGTTATAAAAAGAGCATGCAGCAGCCAAAAGGACCATGCGGGAGGGCCCGAGAAACATATTTTAAACTTTTATTTAGGCCTAATCCATGTAGTATTCTGATTGTCACATTTTGTCTCTTATTGACTCATTCAGTGGATGAGTCAATAAGAAATGCAATGTGACAATCCGAACATGACCTATATGTCCCTTTACTGGATAGTCTATGTGACAAGAGTCCATAAGGATACTAGACCTGTTCCCCCCAGAAAGATATTTTGATCAGTTTATGCACTAACACATTAAAACTATTTGGCCAGTTTTTTTTGCTGCTGGGTCTTCCTGTTTGCAGCAGAAACCAGATCCAACCGGAATAAAAACTGCTCAGCTCTATCTGTCAAAGTCCTTCAACGTAAAATTGTCACCGACACGATATGACCTTGACTGTTAATGTGTCGTTAAACCTTAATAAATAAATAAATAAATAAATAAATAAATAAATTTCACAAAGTTTCCCTTCATAGTAACCACTATTTTGCAGCTGTGTTTCACTGACAATTCACATTACTGTTTATTCTTGTTTACAACTAGAATGGTCAAGTTAACTGGTACACACTTTTCCAGTAATGGAACCACAAAATATTGTTTTGGATTGTGTTCCAATTTCATCACTGTAATTCACACTGTCTTATCAGAGGTATAATACAAACATTAGTTCTGTATCAGGAGGTTCTACTGATGTCTACTGATTGATTTTTCACTGACCTACTCTCTCCTTTTACTGAAGCTCAGAGGATTCCACTGTCTCTACACATTTAGCTCCTTGATATGCTGCTGGCAGATATTCCCGTCCAAAACACGAAAGCGCTTTTAAAATAAGTCAAATATGTGGATATTTAATCAACTTTTCCCCTGTAGGTTGTGTAGACTTTTTAACCAATTTTTCTTGTATCAAATGAACATGAATTTTTCAGCAAATCTAGTCATGGCTGCTTCACAGCAGTCATGACTGCATTTGATGAAAAATATTTTAACATTACTCAGTTAAGAGTTAATGTCTTTCTACACAGAAAAGAAAAAGTCTCTGTGGAGATAGGGCTGTCACGATCAATTGATAAATCGATTGTTGATCGGTCACGGTGAAATCAATTAGTATTTTTCGTTGTCGAATAATCGGTAAATTGTATCCCGTTTTAGATGTTTAATAATTAAAAGAAAATTTGATGAAAAAACTATTGTTTCTAAAGGTATTGAGTTAAGAACATCGATGTTAAACCCCAAGAAGCCGTTGGAAGCATTTGTCTTCCAGGTATATTCATCAAAGCTTTGATGTTCTGAATCTTTGAACCGTCAGTGTAATAATCAAGACCGGTCGGCAGTTGCGAAGATCGCAACTGCCGACAGGTCTTGATTATTACACTGACGGTTCAAAAGTTCAGAACATCAAAGCTTTGAATGTACCTAAAAGTTGATCGTCTTAGTTGTTTACTTGAGGTGGGTCAGCTGACTTGAACTTCATTTTTATCAACTTCAGAGAGAGGGAGATGGGTGGGGGTGTGGGGGAGGGTCATCTAGGTATGATTAATCAATTATTATTGATTATTTGCGACAATTAATCGATTCCTAAATTGAAAAATCGTGACAGCCCTATGTGGAGACTGGGAAGAAATCATTATTAACCCAAAATGGGTGGCCAAGACTTGACTAGAAGTCACTGCTCAGCCACTGACAATGCACAGGTGGTGGTCTAGTGTGCATTCAAGAAATTTGTCCAGGTCCTTAAGGGTTAAAGGATTAGAGAATTCTACTTCTTGTTGTCTCTCTCATTATAAAGTTACACTTTGGCATTGCGTTCATGTTTATTGAAGTCTTGGCTGCCTATGTAGGCAGCCCAGACTTTACTAGAAATAATTGACAAGATACTGTACTGCTATCAAGCCAACCAAAAGTCTGCATGTTGAAACATGTGTTCTTAGATAAGAATATTCCTCAAACTTGGAATTAGGCCCTCGGGGGTTAATGGAAAGAAGTATGTGCTTTTCCAGTTGTAATAATCTTGTCTTTGTTTTGTCTTGTTTTTTGCAGGAGATTGGTTTACATCTAGAACCTCTGCGTGTGGTTTGTTCTCCGTGTGTTACACCAGAGTGTCCAATCAAGTGAAAACAGAATTGAGACAGTAAGTGGAGTCCAGGATCAAGCCAGGTCGCTACAGGGGCTGAATATCAGTCCCCATTCCAAATGCAGAATTCCCAGTTAGAGTTAGTCTATACAGTCTATACAGTTGGGATATCATAGAACCCCATCTGATTATTCAGGGATCCCTTATGCATATTGGGTAAATTATGCGCATCTGAATCGCAAACTGAAGTACTTTGGAGCCCACTTAATTGGATATCTTTTAAATTAATAACCCTATTAATTGAATAGAACTTCCAAACACCAAACCAAACTATACCTTCAGTACAAATTTAACCTGCTCATGCAGCCAATGATTTCCCAATATTTATATACCTATTTGGCCTTAGTACACCCAGTATAAGCATTTAACTCTAAAGGACCTGGGATTTTTATCCATTTTTGCTATACTTTGAAAGTCTACCTCCAGAGGTTTTTCAGTTGTTTCTAGTCAAGTCTTGGCTGCCTGCAGGGGCAGCCAAGACTTTCCTAGAAACAACTGACAGGCTACTTAGAAAACAAGTTTTGAGTTTACCTAAACAATGCATGTTGGGGCACCTGTTCCTTTGCATTAAAAGGTTATCAAAGTTGGAATTAGCCCCTCAAGGGTTAATCTATATCTTCTTTTATAGAGCTCCCTTAGCTCTGTTAAACAATATGTAATAAAATAAATGCTCAATTTATCACTACAATACACTAAAATTGTCCAAATTCCTGCTAATTCAATGCTCTTGTAAATTGAATGTTTTTGTTGACAAATTTGCCTTTCAGTTAAAAGGTTTCCCTGCACTGAAAACAAACCACCACTATCAAAATGTAGTGTATAGAGTGGCAGGAAGCTAGGTTCAGTTGTCTGTCCTACATCAGTTTGCCAAGTGTTCGAGGAGGAAGGATAACTCTATAGCATTAGACAAACAATAAGATGTGCAAGTTTCTATATCATGTCAACTTGAAACTCCTTACATCATACAATTCTAAATATTTTTGAAAGAAATTGGGGAAGATCACTCATTCAGATAATGCAAGAGCCACACAGTCTGTTGCAGAGTTTGTGGGCAAGGACAAAAACTCGCAGATCAAATCTCAATCTGTTGCTAACCTTTGGGTGATAGACACAGATACTTAGAATTCTGTACCAGTTCCAATAGTTTTGTGCCTATCATTCTGTACTCTGTACCTGACACAAGGATTACTATCCAATAGTATAGTGTACCATTATTCATAGAAATGTGTATATTTATGTTTACAGAGCAGAGTATGCTCATGTCAACAGGCGCGTATTACTTGCACATAATCCACATGTTAATTTCATATGTACACCTAACAAAAATCTAATTTTTTCATTTATTGGGAAGCTCTCTATAAGAGAGCCTTCCAATAAATGATAAGTCAAAAGTTTTGTTGAAGCCTACTAAAATTATATAAACTTAATCAAGTTTTACGATGGCATATGGGTCATTATGACGGGAAGTGAAGCAGTGCCTGTTCACTGTGGTAAACGGGCTCTGTTTTACTGGTAAAATAGGACCCAGTCACCAATGCTTGGGAGGTGCAAACCCTCTCTAAAATGGGCAACATGGCTTATTAACACTCACCCCTGGTCTTGAGTTGATAACTCATGTTGTGGTCCTGATTAGCCATTGTGCAAAAATATGTGACCTTAAACACCGATAAATAAATAAATAATTGTGCCTGTCATTGATCCTGACAGACTGCTCATTTCTAGGCTTGTGTGAGATAGTATTCACAGACCTGTTATGCATATGTTATGGGAAAAGTTCAAAGTTAGGAAATGGCCTAAACCCACTATTGGAGGCTCAAAAAAACCCAAATGTATGGGGTGGAACCTCAGTTCTCTTCTAATATCCGATGAACATTGAGTAACACTTCTTCTAAACATTCAAAATTGCAAATCACACTCGACCAGCACTTATCGCAATATCGCCCCCCCACCCCCGCCCTCCTAATTGAACAAGATCACACAGGCACACACACACACACACGCGCGTAGTCGCGTACATATCCAAGAAATTTGAATAGGTTAGGTTTGGCCACGAAGTTGCAGACGCCTTCGCCGCCTTAATTTTATGAAAGTTAATGGCTGATTTCGTTAAATCCCTCTCAGTTATAGGGTAAGTCGATCTCAAAATTACTCACACCATGGCGCTTCGCACGTGGGGGGCCCCTTCTATTCAGAAACCCTGGAACCGCCCTTGTTGGTCGATGGTCATTATCGTTTATTCAACATTCTACCCGTCTCTTCATCACTTCTCAGAAAATTTCTAGTACGCTATAGCCCAAGGCTCCAAGTAATATAGGTTATTTTCCAAACTTCCCATCGGAGAATGGATGGTCTGCCCCCCCCCCCCCCCCCCCACCCAACTATTCTCCGTCAAAGATTGTACAAAATTGATCGATGCCATAATGATATATTCTATGAGGTGAGCGTTACTGCCAACTGCCAAAGTTACTAAATTTGATATTATTCTTGGAACGTAAATTACGTAATACAGTTATGAATCTATGAAACGTGCAGTCGTGCATGTGTTCAATGTATTGTCGTAAAACCGTTGGGTAATGGGTAATTGTATAAAATACTATAAATGAACAAATTTAATGGAAGGTTCCTTCACAAATGAAAGGTGCTGAATCTTGCATATGTTCGCAATTTTGCAGCATTCACTCCACAAATCTGCGTTGTGTGAGACTTAAAGATTCATAACTAAAAATAAACATGATTTGTCGGATTCGGATTCGGATTTTTGGATTCAGATCGGATTCGGGTCGGATTTTGGGGCCGATTTCGGATTCGGATTTCGTTCGGATTCAGGAGAGCTTTCGGATTCGGTTTCTGATTCGGATTTGATGAAACTCAGTCGGATCGGATTTCCCACACTCGTCGGATCCGACACCCAACACTACAGTATACATCATTTGTCCTTGTACCCCTACAACAAAGTTGTGGGGTATAATGGAATCAGCTTGTCCATCTGTCTGTCCTGTCTTTCTGTTTACACAATTTTCTCCACAACTTTTGTCAGTTATTTAGGAATCAGTTTGTTTGAAGCTTGCCATATATGTCAACTGCCATGGGAACATATACACCGGCAATTTTGAGATGGATCGGATATGTTGTTGCAGCGCTATTGTAACTTTTAGCTTGCCTTACTGAAAGTTATGATGAGTTATAGTGATCACTCACTGTCCGTCGGCCATCAACATGGTGTTTGCACCTGCTCCTCTTCAACCATTGAACCAATATTAGTTAAATTTGAGGTGATTGCTTCTTCTGACATTGCATTTTGTTTTTGTTCAAAGCAGCGTGCCCAGCCCCATAGGGAGAGGGTGGGGGAAAATACTCAAATTTTTAGCTCATCTTGACAAAGTCAAGCTGAGGTAATCTCCTCGTCCGTTGTCTGTCCATTGTCTGTCGTCCATCAACACCATGTTTTGGTCTTCTCCTCCCAAGCCACTGGGCCATTTAAAGTGAAAGTTTGTGTGAGTGATGGTCCCGAAGGGGCATTGCATTTTTGTTCAACTCAACATGCCCAGCCCCATAGGGAGGGAGTGGGAAAAAATGCTCCAAAATATTTTTAAAATCTTCTTATGAACCAGTGAGTGTGTACAGTGACTTGATATTTGCTGTGGAGCTTCCTTTTGAGATGTAGAATCAAGTTTGTTCAAACGAAGTTCATGAAGCAATATTTGGCTTTGTAATGGGAGGGGTAAGATTTTTGGCCCCGCCCAATATTTCTATTTGCTGAACCGATGGTCCAAATTTGGTATGTGGTATTATTGAGTCATAGGTACTTGACTTGTACAAAAAAAAAAAAAAACTCCCACATCCCCATTTGAACCCTGGGAGCTAAAAATAGAAATATTTTCAAACGCCCATATTTCTCAAACCACACGGAACAGAGAGCTGTTATTTGGTATGAAGTATCCTTAGGACCAGTAGAATTGAATGGTAAAAAAAAAATTGCCATCGGTTATGTTAGGGTGTTCTGTAATGGGCATCAAAAAATGCTGAATCAATGGGGGGAGGGGGGGGGGGGGGGGGGGGGGCGCAGATACAAGTTTGTTAAAATGAAATCCATTGGTTCATATTCAGGCTCAATATAGGAGCCCAAATTTTTAACATAGGGTAATATGGGGAATGGGGCGCGGTGGCTCAGTTGGTAGAGGTGCAGGCTGCAAGCCGAGAGGTCCTCTGTTCGAATCCCATATGCGGCAACCGCGTTGTGTCCTTGGGCAAGACACTTCACCCCCATTGCCCACATGGGGGCACGGTGACGCTGTGTACTAAGACGTACTGCACGTCGATGGTGCACCTGTCTTCAACCAATGCTAACCCTGCTTGTGTGGAGTTGGTATGTTGGGGAGCTGACAGTTGCTCGCCGTTGCTCGGTGGTTCTCTCCGGGTACTCCGGCTTCCTCCACCCGTAAAACTGTCACGGTCATGGTTAGCCATTGTGCATAAATATGTGACCTTAAACACCATAAAATAAATAAATAAATATGGGGAATATTCTTTAAAAATCTTCTTCTTCAGAACCACCAGTCAGAATCTTTTAATCTTTGGTATACATCTTTGTTATGAGGGTCAGATTCAAGATTGTTTAGACCAAGTCCCTAGGTTAATATTTGGGCTTCCTGCAGAAGCCCAAATTTTAACTTTGTTCAATATGAAGGATAATTTTAAAAAATCTTCTTCAGATCCACCAGTCAGAATGCTTTCATATTTGGTATGCAACATCTCTAGGGGGGTCAGATTCAAGTTTGTTCAAATCAGATCCCTAGGTATATATTTGGGCTCGCTATGGTAGCCCAAATTTTTACTTAGTGCTATATGAGGAAATTTCTTTAAAAATCTTCTTCAGATCCCCCAGTCAGAATGGTTTCATATTTGGTATACAACACATCTAGGGGGTGGGGTCAGATTCAAATGTGTTCAAATTGAGAGCCTGGGCTAATATTTGGGCTCCATATGGGAACCTGAAATTTAACTTAAAACAATATGAGGGAATTTCTTCAAAATTCTTCTTCTTCAGATCCACTAGTCAGAATTCTTTCGTATTTGGTATACAACATCTCTAGGGGGGTCAAATTCAAGTTTGTTCAAATCGGATCCATAGGTTAATATTTGGGCTCGCTATGGTAGCCCAAATTTTAACTTAGTGCAATATGAAGAAATTTCTTTAAAATTTCTCTTCTTCAGATCCACCAGTCAGAATGCTTTCATATTTGGTTCACAACATCTCTAGGGAAGTCAGACTCAAATGTGTTCAAATCGAGAGCCTGGGTTAATATTTGGGCTCCCTATGGGAGCCGGAATTGGCCATGTTGCTGAAGAAGTAAAAATTTTGTATTCAGTACCCTCTAGCGGTGTGTAACTAAGATAAATCCACATAGGTTGTATCAAGGGGCTTCATAGGGGAGCTCTGCATTTTACATTATGTTCAACTGATTATTTTTGTTACTCCTGAGGCATTCAAGGATTGACAGTGTATCCTATGGAGAAGGATTGCTTAATGTAGACTCATTCTTGGACTCTGTTTATATTGTGTTCTTTTCAAGATGAGCACTTCAGGCCCCGTGGGGCCTCTTGTTTAAAAATCTTCCCATGAACCAGTGGGTATAATGACTTGATATCAAAAAAGTGCTGAGCCAGCATATTTGCAAAGATTTAAAAAAAAATTTTCTCCAGAACCACAGCTCAGAATCTTTTGATATTTTGTGTACAGTATCCTGGGGGCGGGGGCAATTTGTTAAACGAAGGTAATCTTTAAAAATCTTTTTCAGAACCACCAGTCAGAATCTTTTAATGTTTGGTATACATCATTGTTATGAGGGTCAGATTCAAGATGGTTCAAATCAAGTCCCTCAGTTAATATATAGACTTTCTATGGGGGCCCAAATTTTAACTTAGTGCAATATGGGGGACAATCTTTAAAAATCTTCTTCAGATTCACCAGTCTGAATCTTTTGATATTTGGTATACAGCATCCTTAGGGAGATTAGATCAAATTTTGTTCAGTCCAAGACTCTGGGTTAATATTTGTCCTTATTGGAGCCCAAATTTTAACTTAGTCCCATATGAGGAATAAACTTTAAAACTCTTCTTCCCCAGAAATTAACTGTCAAAATCATTTAATATATGGCATACAGAATCCTTACAGGAGTCGGATTCAGTATGCTCAACTCTATGTGCACCGTTAGTAATTGGGCTCTCTAAGGGAGCTTGAATTTTAACTTAGTGCAATATGAGGAATAATCTTTGAAAATCTTCAGATCCACCAGTCAGAATCTTTTGATATTTGGTATACATCATCCTTAGGGAAGGCAGATCTATTTTTTCAATTTCAATTTTAACAAGAATGTGGAACGAGGAATATTGTATGGAGAAAAGACTACAATAACAAGAAGTTCAATTGCATATACGGTTTTGTCCACCTCTTATTCAGACCCATAGCGACTCGACCAGCAGTGCCTGTTATTAATCGTTGCTTGGATTTAGAGAATTTAATTTTAGGTACAATTGCAGAGCACAACTTGCCCAGAGCACAACTTGCCCTTGACAATGGCTCCAGTACTAATTGATGTCACACACACCTTAGCAAAAGATAAGCAGACTCGAAGTGGACTAAGCATGGACAGGACTTCCAACTCATATAAAATGAAGCACGGTTTAGCAAAATGTTTTGAAAATGAGACCACACAAAATGTTCAGACACAATATTTCTCCCTCAATATTGATGAGGCATGCAGTTCAAATCACAGAAAAGTGTTAGCTATTCTTGACAGCTGTTTTTGCCCATCTTGAAAAGAAGTGTTGTTGAACATTTGTCTTCTGTTAATGTCATTAAATTTGACAGTCAGACTCTATTTGAGAATCTGCTGTCTTTTGGAAGAAAAACAAATGCCGCTTGACAATCTCATTTCGGTTTTAATGGATTCTGGTAACATCAGCACTACTAAAAAGAAACGGGCACCTAATAAACAACAGTAAAGAAAAGGCACAGATATTACTAAAGCAATTTACATCAGTCTTTACCAGAGACAGCCTAAAAACCATGCGCGATACCAACATCAAAATAGACCAGGACATACCACCTATACATATAACAACTGAAGGTGTATCAAAACTCCTACGCAATGTTAACCCGGCAAAGGCCTCGGGTCTAGATAATATTCCTAACAGAGTGCTTAAAGAATACGCAGACCATATTGCTCCCTCAATGTCAGTCATCTTTCAGTGTTCAGTTGACCAGGGCAAACTACCATCTGACTGGCAAAATGCAAACGTCTCCTGCGTCTTCAAAAAAGGCAACAAACACGCGGCAAAAAACTACAGACCAGTCTCACTGACATCGGTACCCTGCAAACTCCTCGAACACATAATATGCAGTCACTTGCTAAATCACCTAGAAAAGCACAAAGCATTAACATCACTAAACCACGGCTTCAGAAGCTGATACTAGTGCGAAACGCAGCTCGTAACAACCGTGGACGAACTACTACACTCGTTCGACAAAGGAAATCAAGTCGACATAGCCATTTTTGATTTTTCAAAGGCTTTTGACACTGTACCCCACGACCGTCTACTGCACAAATTAGACCAGTATGGAATTAGAGGCACTCTACTCAACTGGCTGTCAAACTTCCTAACAGAACGGAAAATGAGAGTAGCACTGGAGGGGGGAGCTATCTGATGAAGCCACAGTCGACTCAGGAGTCCCACAAGGAACAGTCCTGGGACCCATACTCTTCCTCTGCCATATCAATGATCTCCCGGACTCTTAAAATCAACAGTGCGATTATTTGCAGACGACTGCCTACTATATCGTACCATCAAGAGCGACAAAGATCACACCATACTACAACAAGATCTAGAGAATTTAGAAAAATGGGCCTCAAACTGGGGAATGCGCTTCAATGCCATCAAATGCTATATGCTAAGTATGAAAAAAAAAAGTCACCGTTTTTACACACTCAATGGCCACATACTAGAACAAGTCTCCTCAAACCCGTACCTGGGCTTGCAGATCTCAGAAAACCTCAAATGGAAAGAACACCTAAACAACACCATCAAGAAAGCCAACTTCACTCTAGGCTTTCTTCAGAGAAATCTGCAACATTGTCCTTTTGAATGCCGCAAAACAGCTTACCTAGCTCTGGTCAGACCAGTGCTCGAGTATGGAGCAATCATCTGGGACCCATACTTAGCAGAAGATATAACAAACTTGGAGAGAATACAGAGGAAAGAGGCTAGATACATCACAAGAGACTACAAATCGAGAGAAGTGGGGTGCATGACCAAAATGTTGGAAAAATTAGAAATGCCAACCCTGCAATCAAGAAGAAGAATACTACGCCTCTCCTTATACAAGGTGGTTGAGGGGCAGATACCGGCTATTCCCCCTGAAAAGTTCATATCACGTCATAAACCGAAGCGTCAAATAAGAACAAAACAGTTTACCGACCATCAGACAACAAACATAGTCTCCACACTAGCCCGACACAACAACAGGGCTATAGTTGTTCCAACCAGTAAGACTGCACAATACAAACATTCGTTCTTCGTGCGCACATCTATAGACTGGAACCACCTGGACAACACCGCAGTTACAGCACCAAGTTTGGACATATTCAAAACTGAAATAACCAAAAAGCCATAAACCATCCCACCGTCATATAAAAGCCCACAGGGATTCTATGACGTATTTATACAGATACAGATGAGGGCTCAAAATCAGGTGTTGAGAAACGACTTAGAGATGTTGCACCTAACTTACTTGACATAGATGCTGACAGCTGCCATCATATACACAATGCAACCAAAACATTTTGTGCACCATATAACAGTCCTGACTTAAAAGATGCATTAGAAGACATATGTTTAATGTTCAACAGAAATTTGTACAGCACAGATGGCTCTCAGCTATGGGAAATTTTCACTTGTTAGATCCTTTAATTATATTTTATTATTCATTCCTTGATGATAAAAATGCAGTTACTCATCATGCTAAGTTGATAGATATATACCAGGCTCATAACATCAGTTCTTCTTCAAGAGATGAAATAAGAAAAAATCAAAATAAAATCAAATGGAAGAAAATGACAACAGATGGATTAGCAAGAAAGTCGAAAGTGGATGAAAAATTATTTGACATGAATTCCAAAACAAAACAAATTTTATGTTTGTACATAGGTGTCTTGCCTCTTTTAAAAAGTTATATTTGTTTGTTTGAAACTAGAGAACCCATGATACGTAACCTCCATGATCAGCAAACTGAATTATTTAAAAACATTCTTGTATTTTTAGCTCAACTTTGGCGAAGCCAAATTTGAGGTATTGTCATGGCCCGTCGTCCGTCTGTCCATCCATCGTGCCATACACACGGCTCGGGCTAGAGGCCGTATTTATGAACCGATCTTTACGAAACTTCTTGGGTACCTTTGTTATCACCGTGAGACGAGAACGAGTGTTGTTGGGTCCGGTCCGAAATTCAAGACGGCCGCTGGCAGCCATTTTGTACAAAATTAGGTGCAATCAGATTTTTTTGTGCAGAACTTCCATATGAAAGCTCTGATTTGAATAATTTTTTGTATGAATGTTTAGTACCATGGGATACACCACATATAATACAGGTTTTTTTCTCGTGCATAAATTATGCAAATTAGACTAACTTTGATTTATTTAGTGTTACTTTCAGCACTGTAAGTGCAAATGCCAATACGGCCTAGAGGCCGTGTTTATGAACTGATCTTTACGAAACTTCTTGGGTACCTTTGTTATCACCGTGGGACGAGAACGAGTGGTTTTGGGTGCGGTCCGAAATTCAAGATGGCCACTGGCAGCCATTTTGTACAAAATTAGGTGCATTCAGATTTTTCTGCAGAACTTCCATATGAAAGTGCTGATTTGAATAATTTTTTGTGTGAATGTTTAGTACCATGGGATGCATCACATATAATACAGGTTTTTTTCTCGTGCATAAATTATGCCAATTAGACTTACTTTGATCTATTTAATGTTACTTTCAGCACTGTAACTGCAAATGCCAATACGGCTTGGGCTAGAGGCCGTATTTATGAACCGATCTTTACGAAACTTCTTGGGTACCTTTGTTATCACTGTGGGACGAGAACGAGTGATTTTGGGTGCGGTCCGAAATTCAAGGTGGCCACCAGCAGCTATTTTGTACTTATTTAGTGCAAACAGTTTTTTGGATAGAACTTATGTATGAAAGTTCTGATATGAATAAATTTTTGTATGAATATTTAGTAACATGGAATACATCACATATAATACGGGTTTTTTTCTCGTGCAAAAATTATGCAAATTAGATGAACTTTGATTTATTCTGTGCTACTTATACAAAGTAAGTGCACATGTCAATACGGCTCGGGCTAGAGTCTGTATTTATGAACCGATCTTCACAAAACTTCTGGGGTACCTTTGTTATCACCTTGGGACGAGAACGAGTGTTTCTGGGTGCGGTCCAAAATTCGAGCTGGCCGTCAATGGCCATTTTGTACCGAAATTAGGTCCAATCAGTTTTTTGTACACAACTTCCATATGGCTCAGGTTAGAGGCTGTATTTATGAACCGATCTTTACAAAACTTCTTGGGTACCTTTGTTATCACCGTGGGACGAGAACGAGTGCTTTTCGGTGCAGTCCAAAATTCAAGATGGCTGCCGGCGGCCATTTTGTACCAAAATTAGTGCAATCAGTTTTTTGTACAGAACTTCTGTATGAAAGTTCTGATTTGAATAAATTTTTGTATGAATGTTTAGTAACATGGAATACGTCACATATAATACAGGTTTTTTTCTCGAGCAGTAATTATGCAAATTAGATGAACTTTGATTTATTCAGTGCTACTTATACACAGTAAGTGCATGTGTCAATACGGCTCCGGCTAGAGGCTGTATTTATGAACCGATCTACACAAAACTTCTTGGGTACCTTTGTTGTCACCTTGGGATGAGAACGAGTGTTTCTGGGTGTGGTCCAAAATTCAAGATGGCTGCCGGTGGCCATTTTGTATCGAAATAAGGTCCAATCAGTTTTTTGTACACAACTACTATACAGCTCAGGCTAGAGGCCGTATTTATGAACTGATCTTCATAAAACTTCTTGGGGTACCTTTGTTATCACCGTGGGACGAGAACGAGTGTTTTGAGTGCAGTCCAAAATTCAAGATGGCCACCAGCAGCCTTTTTGTACCAAAATTATGGCAATCAGTTTTTTGTACAGAACTTCTGTATGAAAGTTCTGATTTGAATAAATTTTTCACTGAAGCATTTTTTAGCTCACCTGAGCGAAGCTCAAGGGGAGCTTTACTAATCACTTTCTGTCCGGCGTCCGTCGTCCGGCGTCCGTCGTCCGTCGTCGTCCGTCCGGCGTTAACTTTACATTATCGACTTCTCCTCCTAAACCACTAGCCCAATTTTATTCAAATGTTGGCTAAATGTTTATTACCTAATGCCAATTCAGATTTGTTCAAATGAAGTTGCCCCTCCTCCTGGGTGGTGCCACACCCCCAAGGGGCACCAAAATCTTTGTAAATCTTCTTCTCATGAACCAGCAGTAGCAGAGACTTGATATTTGGTGTGCAGCTTCCTTTTGAGGTGTAGACTCAGATTTGTTCAAGAGAAGTTTGTGGGGCTATACTTGACGTTGTTATGAGAGGGGCAAAATTTTTTGCCCCGCCCAAAATTTCTATTTTCCAAACTGAGAGGCTGATTTGAACCAAATTTTATGTGAGGGCTTATTGGGTCATGAGTACTTGATTTATGCAAAAAAAATTTTTCCCGCAGCCCCGTGGGAACCGCAGGAGCTAAAAATAGAAAAAATTTAAAACGCCCATATCTCCAAAACTGCACGGCACTGAGAATTTTTATTTGGTGTGCAGCTTCCTTAGGACCAACAGAAAGGATTGGTAAAAAAAAATTGCCATCGGTTTTATCATAGGGTACAGTTTCGGGACTTTGAAAAAGTGCTGAGTCAGCACTTTTTAACACTGTAGGCAATGGGAAAAACATTAAAAAATCTTCTTCTCCAGATCCAGCAGGCAGAATCTTTTGATATTTGGTATGCAACATTGTAGGGTGGATCTGATTCAAGTTTGTTCAAATCGGCCCCCTGGGTTCATATTTGGGCTCAGTATAGGAGCCCGATTTCGAACTTAGTGCATTTCAGGCAAATTTCTTAAAAAATCTTCTTCTCCAGATCCAGCAGGCAGAATCTTTTGATATTTGGTATGCAACATTGTGGGGTGGATCTGATTCAAGTTTGTTCAAATCGGCCCCCTGGGTTTATATTTGGGCTCAGTATAGGAGCCCAAATTTGAACTTACTGCATTTCAGGCAAATTTCTTTGAAAATCTTCTTCTTCAGATCCAGCAGGCAGAATCTTTTGATATTTGGTATGCAACATTGTAGGGTGGATCTGATTCAAGTTTGTTCAAATCGGATCCCTAGATTCATATTTGGGCTCACTATAGGAGCTCGAATTCGAATTTAGTGCATTTCAGGCAAATTTCTTCAAAAATCTTCTTCTCCAGATCCAGCAGGCAGAATCTTTTGATATTTGGTATGCAATGTTGCGGGGTAGATCTGATTCAAGTTTGTTCAAATCGGCCCCCTGGATACATATTTGGGCTTACTATAGAAGCCCGAATTCGAACTTAGTGCATTTCAGGCAAATTTCTTAAAAAATCTTCTTCTCCAGATCCAGCAGGCAGAATCTTTTCATATTTGGTAAGCAACATTGTGGGGTGGATCTGATTCAAGATTGTTCAAATCGGCCCCCTGGGTTAATATTTGGGCTCAGTATAGGAGCCCGATTTCGAACTTAGTGCATTTCAGGCAAATTTCTTAAAAAATCTTCTTCTCCAGATCCAGCAGGCAGAATCTTTTGATATTTGGTATGCAACATTGTAGGGTGGATCTGATTCAAGTTTGTTCAAATCGGCCCCCTGGGTTCATATTTGGGCTCAGTATAGGAGCCCGATTTCGAACTTAGTGCATTTAGGCAAATTTCTTAAAAAATCTTCTTCTCCAGATCCGGAAGGCAGAATCTTTTGATATTTGGTATGCAACATTGTGGGGTGGATCTGATTCAAGTTTGTTCAAATCGGCTTCCTAGATTCATATTTGGGCTCACTATAGAAGCCCAAATTTGAACTTAGTGCATTTCATGCAAATTTCTTAAAAAATCTTCTTCTCCAGATCCAGCAGGCAGAATCTTTTCATATTTGGTAAGCAACATTGTGGGGTGGATCTGATTCAAGTTTGTTCAAATTGGCCCCCTGGGTTTATATTTGGGCTCAGTATAGGAGCCCAAATTTGAACTTAGTGCATTTCAAGCAAATTTATTAAAAAATCTTCTTCTCCAGATCCAGCAGGCAGAATCTTTTGATATTTGGTATGCAACATTGTGGGGTGGATCTGATTCAAGTTTGTTCAAATCGGCTTCCTAGATTCATATTTGGGCTCACTATAGAAGCTCGAATTCGAACTTAGTGCATTTCAGGCAAATTTCTTAAAAAATCATCATCTCCAGATCCAGCAGGCAGAATCTTTTGATATTTGGTATGCAACATTGCGGGGTGGATCTGATTCAAGTTTGTTCAAATCGGCCCCCTGGATTCATATTTGGGCTCACTATAGAAGCTCGAATTCAAACTTAGTGCATTTCGGGCAAATTTCTTCAAAAATCTTCTTCTCCAGATCCAGAAGGCAGAATCTTTTGATATTTGGTATGCAACATTGCGGGGTGGATCTGATTCAAGTTTGTTCAAATCGGCCCCCTGGATTCATATTTGGGCTTAATATAGAAGCCCGAATTCGCACTTAGTGCATTTCAGGCAAATTTCTTCAAAAATCTTCTTCTCCAGATCCAGCAGGCAGAATCTTTTCATATTTGGTATGCAACATTGCGGGGTGGATCTGATTCAAGTTTGTTCAAATCGGCCCCCTGGATTCATATTTGGGCTTAATATAGAAGCCCGAATTCGCACTTAGTGCATTTCGGGCAAATTTATTAAAAAATCTTCTTCTCCAGATCCAGCAGGCAGAATCTTTTGATATTTGGTATGCAACATTGTGGGGTGGATCTGATTCAAGTTTGTTCAAATCGGCTTCCTAGTTTCATATTTGGGCTCACTATAGAAGCTCGAATTCGAACTTAGTGCATTTCAGGCAAATTTCTTAAAAAATCTTCTTCTCCAGATCCAGCTTCAGAATCTTTTCATATTTGGTAAGCAACATTGTGGGGTGGATCTGATTCAAGTTTGTTCAAATCAGCCCCCTGGGTTTATATTTGGGCTCCGTATAGGAGCCCAAATTTTAACTTAGTGCGTTTCAGGCATATTTCTTAAAAAATCTTCTTCTCCAGATCCAGCAGGCAGAATCTTTTGATATTTGGTATGCAACATTGTAGGGTGGATCTGATTGTGATTCATGAACGTATTTATTTGTAAAGTTGATAGAATCTTAGACAAAATTTGCAGAAACGATCTACTATAGAAGGGGTGGTATCCAGGGTGAACCGTTTACCCAAATCTAGCAGTACTAATGCATTATTCACACAAATCTTCGTTCAAATTTTATGACCCCTCATTGGAACACACGCATTCAGCTCATTCCAACAAAGGTCATATGCCATGTTTTCGAGACAAAGGAATAAAAATTTTAGTTATTCATGAAATTTTTAGGCAACTGTTGTCTGTTATTCACATTGCTTCATGAAATTTCAGTACTTTTAGAAGTTACCTCAGTAATCAAGGGTTAATTCCCCTTAATTAAATGTCGCCTCTAAAAAACAACCACTTTGCATATCTTACCTTTTTACCAGCATAACTGCCAAAACTTGTCAGCATTCTTCGCAAAAATCGCTATTCAAATTTTAATTTTTGTCTCTTAAACATACATGTACTTATCGCTTGTAAATACCCCATTGGAATGAGCTTTTTGAGCTCATTCCAATGAGAGGTCGCACACCATGCTTTTTGAGTCAAAAAAGCAATTTTTTTAGTTATTCCAGAATTTCGTACGTAAAACACAGCTTTATGACTTCACATTAAAATGAGCTCTCTAAGCTTGTTCCAATCAACATTCACGCACTATGTCTTTCACACAAAAAATAAAATTTTCCATTTATTCAGGAATTTTGTTTGCAAGAACACTCTTACCCCCCCCCCCCCCCCCCCCCACACACACACACACAAACACACACACACACACAAACACAGACACACACATCTAAAAGTTCGTCAGCAAAAAAACAGTTACTTCAATTTTTAAATGCATTATAGGAACAACTTGCCTAATCAAATTTAAATACTTTTGCATCATTCTGTATCTAGAACAAACCATTTACCATATCTTTACGCAAAATTCTCCAGCATCATTCACAAAAAAACACCATTATTTATATATTCACATTTCTGTCTCAAAAATATACCTGATCTTCCCATACCCCTATTGGAATGAGCTGTTTGAGCTTGTTCCAATGATGATAAAAAAAAATAAAATTTGTGAAAATTTTTGTTTTCTTGCATGCAAATATATACATGTAGCACATGGAAGATATCCACAGTTGGGGAGAGATGTCCAAGGCTATCTCTTCACATTCCTTGTTTGTGCTTCATGCTAAACCAGATTGTCTGCAGAGATAAATTTGCTTTATTAAAAATCATTGGAGATTGGCCACACACCAATGATTTTAAATAAAACTAATTTTAGGTAACAAATGTTGAACTTCAAACAAAATCTATCACTCAACCAGTTAATGTTGATGAGGCATGACATGGTGAAGGTGACCTAAAATACTTCTTAGAGTCACTTTGTCAGGTGAGCGATTAAGGCCACGTGGGGCCTCTTGTTTTTAATTCTATTAGAAATTTTCTGGTTACAGATGGCCAACAGTTAACAGTTCTGTAGTCAGCACAACAGAATAAATGTGGTGTTAGAAAATAAGTCCATTGTGTTTAAATATGCAGTCATAATTTTTCGGCATCCTATGCGACTTTAACCTACTTTTAAGCTGTGCTAAATAGTTGTTGTTTACGTTTTGATTTTGGAAAAGGGATGAGAATTAAAGCTATTCTATGAAGGAATAAATAAATATATATTATTTAATTCCTTTTCATATATTTTAATTTCAAAAACTGCATTTAAATGAAGGTGGAGTTTTCAATTTTTGGAAAGTAAGTCACCTATATTCACTTCGACACTCGCACATTGATCACAAATCTCCGAAGAAAAACCCCAGAAATAAACATGAATACAGTTGAAATATATTTCATAAAATAGCCTTTTCTTAAATAAATTTAACTTAAATCCATATTTTACTGCTTCGTGAGTTTTTACCAGAGTTTGAAATGCATGTGATTTGACTCCGAACGTTTTTCA
This sequence comes from Pictodentalium vernedei, assembly GCA_031216915.1. Lineage (NCBI taxonomy): Eukaryota > Metazoa > Mollusca > Scaphopoda > Dentaliida > Dentaliidae > Pictodentalium > Pictodentalium vernedei. The sequence continues at coordinate 121,803,861 of CM062288.1, read as the reverse complement.
TAAGTTACAACGGGAACGAAATATTTGACTGTTGTTTTCCGGGATTTTTGGTCCAAAACTGATTCCCGTGCGGGAGGCCGGGAACTACACTGAAATTCCGGGATTTTCCCGGGCATTCCGGGAGAGTTAACATGTCTGATGTTTAGTAACATGGAATACATCACATATAATACGGGTGTTTTTCTCGTGCAGAAATTATGCAAATTAGATGAGCTTTGGTTTGTTCAGTGCTACTTATACACAGTAAGTGCACATGTCAATATGGCTTGGGCTAGAGTCTGTATTTATGAACTGATCTTCACGAAACTTCTTGGGGTACCTTTGTGATCACCTTGTGACAGGAACGAGTGTTTTGGGGTGTCTTTGTTGTCACTGTGCTATGAGAACAAATATTTTTGGGTTAAGTCAGACCCACTCGGGGACTCAAAGATTTCTTTTCTAATTTAGCATCTAACTGTCACCCCACTTTTACAATACTTTACCAATATATTTGTTACAGGCTGCGGTCAGCATTTATGTACAGTCTGTTCCAATACTTTACATGTACCTTTGTTATCAGGTCATTACCTTGATATTTGTCATTGCTGTGTCACATACTATACATGTACATGTCTTAAACAAGTTGAGCTACAGTGTCATTGACACTTTCATTTTTTAAACATGAAGTGTTTTCAGATAAAAGCCCAAAACAACTCAAGAACTTGGACTTCACATCTGCAGACTGTTTGCCTTCCGAAAATATTTTTCTTGGTAAAAGTTTGGTAGGTTGTAGATCATTGTTAAATGACACATCATTTATGAAACTTGTCAAAACTGCCTATATTGACTGTGCAAAGAAGATGTTAGCCAAACTTCCTCCGAATAACCCCCTGTTAAAAGGATTATCTGCTATTGACCCACTTGCAAGAGGTCACTTGGTTTCATTAGGTGGACTTCTAAATTTACCAAATCATATAAACATTCTGACTACTGAAGAAAAAGACCTGTATAATGTTGACTGTAGGAATTTCCAAATTGACACAACACTTCCACCCAAATTAAATGGTGACTTGACAAATGGTGGGCTCAGGTGATTGAAAGCCAGAAATATCCTACCTTAACCCTTTACCTAACATGAAAAGCAGATGACACTTGCAAAAAAATTCTTGAATAACTAATTTTTTTCATTTTTTGTCTCAAAAACATAGGTTATGACCCCTTATTGGAACAAGCTCGATGAGCTCATTCCAAGGAGGGGTCATAACCTATGTTTTTGAGACAAATAATGAAAATTAATTGGCGATTTTTGTGAATAGCGCTGGCCGGTTTTGGTCGTTACGTTGTGTAAAGGGTTAAGTAAAATAATTCAGACTGCACTTTCTTGCTTTCAACGCTCCCCCCCTCCCCTCCCCCCTCCCTGTTTGAATCTAGTTTCAGTATAATGGGTGAAGTCTTGGATTCAAAGTGTGGTAGGATGAAATTTGTTACTTTCTGTGACTGCAAACTGAAATATGGTTTGAAATCAAGACAGACAAGCTCTGTGGACTTTTTCAAAAGAGACAATCCTTTATTTGACCCAATAAAAACTGATTTCTGTAAAAAAATAAGCGGGGCATACAAGCAACAGAGCGAAGAGCAGCAAACAGACTCGAAAGAAGTAACTTCGAAAAAGAAGAAATTAGACATTCCCAATACAGATCTGAAAACTAAAGCCAACACTAATTAAATTATCATTGCAATTCAACAAAAGGCCAGAAAAAGACATGCTATAACAATGAGTAAATATAAGATCTCCAAGAAAAAGGCTGAAGACAATAAACACTAAACATTTTGTTACTCAATCAAGTGTGAATACAGGTAAACTTCATTATTAATTGGAACATATTATCATCAACATTAAGATTCAAATTATCTTTTTCAGTAAAACATTGAGTTGTCCATAAACTGCATGTCAAGACTTTAAATTTCAGCTGGACTAACCCGAAGAAACCAATCAACCCAACAGTGCTCCAAAATACCCTTGAGATATGAGGTTATTCCATGGTTTCAGTGGCATACTGAGGGATTCCTCAGTACTCCAAAATGCAGGAAATATTCTTAAAATAATCCCTTGTGGCATGCTCCCAGACACCCATCCATAAATTCTCTAAAGAAAACTTTTGAATTTGGGACCAATTTATTAACAATTTCTCCTCTCAGATATCACCAGAAGCTCTCTAGAGAACCCTGAAAAACAAAAACAAAATTTTCCAGGGGGAGGCCCTGCTGACCCCCCCACCTCCACAAGAGGGATCTGATGACCCCTCTCATGTTCTCCGCAGCTCATGCCTTCTGCACTCGGCAAGAATCTTAGCTTGCTCAAAATATTTTTCAAGCATTTTCGTCAAATCCTACTCACATGTCTGAATATGAGGAATAATCTTTAAAAATCGGCTTGTTGAGATACAATCAGAATCGTTTGATATTTGGTGTACAGCATCCTTAGAGGGTATAATATCCTTCAAGTTTGTTCAATTTAAAGCCCTAGGTTGATATTTGGACTCCCTAGTGTTGCATTCCTGAATATCTTGGCATTATATTTTTACACAGTAACCAATGGCCCAGACATAGCTTGTGCTAACTCTAAAATATCCAGGGCCAAACACAAATTTTGCCCCCCAACCCCCAAAATTTGCATCAAAAACTGAAAATTTAATGGCCTATGTGGCCCTCCATACATTTGACATCTGCGCATGTGCAGTGTCCAGGAAGTACCGAAATTGCTGCCAAATATCATTCCTTGTTTGGCTCTCTGTCAGATAACAACTAACTGACTTTTGTGCTTTTAAATCTGTTTTGATGATGCCAGACACAGATCAAAGATGATTATGGTGGATCAGAGGAAAGAATAGAATCATGGAAGGAAGAAACAGTGGTTTTTTATGTTCAGGGCTGTAACTTTATAATTTTTGACGAAATTATTTCTAGTTCCCCATTTTCGGAGAATGGCCTGAAATTATCATTCTTCCTAATGATCATGCCACTGTTTGTTAAGTGTTCCTTCCCCATCCTTTCCTGAAGCCCTTCAGTTAAACTCCCAGGCTTTTTGGCTTTTTTATTGAATTTTTTTTATTAAATTTCTTGGGAGTTTAACGTTTTTCACAGAATGTTTATTCTATTTATCCCCATGGTTACGTCCTCACCCTAGGGGTGTTTAGGCATTTGTAGTCATGCATCATCCAACCGATGTATTGCATTTTCGTCTGATGAAGATCTTGCTTTGCATCAGATAGTGTTAAATCTGTTACTGACTTCGGGCCATATTTTTTAGTAGCCTGGAGTCTTGTTTCCAGTTTTTCTGTGGCGTTGTTTACATTGACAATGCTTCCTTAGACATGTAATTTTCCTATGAATTATTCATGTTATTCACCAGTGTAAGATACATACTTTATTCCGAGAGTGTAACCTTACTTTTTGGCAGTGAAAAAAATTTTTTGTCCACACTTGGGCTCTATCGGGATCCATTTGGGTTCAGAGTTCCCTTTGGGAACTTGGGCTCATTTCAAATTTTGTAAAAAAAATTTTAAAAATCTTTCTTCGAATCATTGTTTGATTAATTGTTTTAATGTATCTTTTTCTGTATTTTGGGAGTTAGTGCGAGTACTGTTGACTTTCATGTTTTTTTAAAATGAAAGCTTATTACTCAAATTGTAATTCAAGGAAGTCTTCCTCAGATTCACATGAATTCTGTGTTTCTTGTAGTCATTGTACTCGCACTAATTCCTGTGCTGCTTGTGTCAGTTGGGATGACAAATGTTGGAGACATGTGTCACGGTATGTTGTTAGTTGTGAGAAGACAATGCCGGTTCTCTCACCGCACAGTCACTCTAGTTTTTCAGTTTCCATTTCAGAGGAACAAGAACATGGTGATGGTTTTGTGACTCCATCTGATAGTGTTCTTCCGTTGTCGCATAATTATAGTTAATCAGAGCTAGTGGCTAAAGTGCTGTCAAATATTAGACAGGGCAATAAACCACGCGCCGGTGATTGCAAAGCCCTGTTCGCCAGCTAGCTTAACTGGTGAAGTGGTGGGCACCACCACACCGGGTGTGTCCGTTGCGGTCAAGGAAAGGAAAAAGGGTAGAGCGAGCACTATAATCTCTTAATCAGGCTCACCCAGCAACGACAGAAAGGAGGAAGCCAGCAAGTTTGATGGTCAGCTCTGCGAGGTCTAGCAGGACTGCGAGTGAGAGAGTCCCCTCTCTTTATCTTTATCAACAACATCTGGGGCCAGATGTTGTAGTTCAAAACTTGCATCGATCGGAGCTTACGTCCAAGCATCCGGTCCGGGACACTCCGTCAAATAGTCAGCCGGGGACGGCTGTAGGTAGGGCTTCCTCCGATACTGAGCAGCACACACAACCGCACCTTGGCTATGTGACATCCGATATCCAGCCGGAATCGGCGTGCAAGGACCACTCTTCCGTTAAAAAGTCACAGCATCCAGTGGCCAAGGAAATGAGGCCTCGTTCGATGGGATGTCCGCAGAAAAGAGCCGTCTCGGACACACGGTCCCAGGAGCAGCCAGCGGCCAAGCAACAAAAGACCACTACTCTGCAGGCCTCGGTTACGGACCTGCTGTCGCAGATTGCGCAGCTCATTGCAGCATCCCAGCATAGTCAGGAGCAAATTACGGCAGTCTCGGAACACGAGCTGTCCGATGACGCTGGGTCGGTCCAGTCATCTGCCCATTCAGATGCAGTAGACCGTGAGGAGAATCTGATTCCATCGGATGCAGAAAGGGAAATGGAGGATATGGACCCATCGCATTCGGAACAACAAATGGTAGCGATGGATTTCATCCATCAATACTTTCCTGAGATTGTTCCAGCGAATCAAACTGCTGCGACTACTCATAAAAAGCTGCTAGCGTCGTTAGACGTGGACTATATCCGGTCAAGGGAGGAAGTCCTTTCCTTCCCGGTGCAGTCGAAACAAGTGTCAGATACTTTCGCTCTCCTTAACGACGCTATATTTAGTCTTTCAAGTGGAAAGAGAAAAGGCAGCTTTCTTTCCTCATCTTCCGTTTGGATACCGTCTGTTGGACCCATCCATTTAAAACGGTAGGGGAAGGTGTACAAAGAGTTCCTCTGTGTTTAAATGAGCAGGCTGAGGACCTAGATTTGGCCTTACCTCCATCATTTGCAATTCGCTCAGATACAATTGAGACGGCAATTTCTTCAAATAGAGCGAATTTAGATGCCATGACTCATGCAGATCACCTGACGAGAGCTATGGCGCAACGTCTCAATGGAAAGGAATTTGAGGACGTTCTTTCGAGGGCTATATTGTATACCACGTATAACTCTGCCCTTACAGTGGCTAATTTGGAGTTATTTAGACGTGATGGAGCCCTTGCGTCAACATCGTTAATAGATGACAAGGGGAAAAATTCTCTTAGAGTCGCTCCTGTATCAGGACATGATATGTTTGATGATAAGCTTTCTTTGGTCTATGACCAAGCAACAAAGAAAGCGTCAAATACTCTGCTTTTAAAGTCTGCATCAAATAAACTTGCATCTGCAGAGAAGAGTAAAGCAGGAGGTTCTGGACAAAGATCGTTCAGGGGAAACTCCTCACGAAGATATAAGAAATCCTTTTACAATTACTCACAAAATCGTCAATTTAGCGACTCAGGTTGGGGGCGTGGGTCTGGCCGAGGCAGTGGGTCAGACGCCTCCAAGCTGGCGGGTCGAGGCTCATCACGGGGAGGACATGGTTTCTCCTCTTGCAAGCCTTGCAGGTCCTACAGGTGAAGGTCAGGACCTCTATCGGGGTCCGTACGGTCTTGAAAAGTCCTTGAATTTCAATGCCTGTCTTGAAAAGTGCTTAAATTGACTTTTCCCCTTGAATAGTGCTTGAATTACCACCACTCCCCTTGAAAAGTCCTTGAATCCTGGACCCCAACCTACTCTGCTAAAAAAATCCCCCCCAAAATGCCACGTTTTAGTGCCCAGAATAACAAAAAAAATTCGGGAATTCGCTATAGCATATTAAAGTTTAAAACACAAATAGTATAATACGCCTGTGTGCTCTGCACACTACTTTTCTTGTTCTTCATGATAATGAGAGAAAACACAAGTACACAAATTACGATGACGTTTATGGTTTCGTTTTGGAAGTGCGTGGATTAAAAGACGCGTTGTATTTTATCAACATTTCCAGGATTATTACTCTCAAATATCATCATGCCTTTTGGAAAATGTGTATTTAATCATTCCTGGATTAAAACGTATCCGTGGCTCGCAGCAGTTAAGGATTCAAAAACGAAAGCGAACTGTACTGTTTGCAGAAAAGACTTTGAGATTTCCGGCATGGGTGAAAAGTGCTCTGAAATCCCACAGTAGAAGTGAAAAACATTGCAAACTTTTGGATGTGACAAGCAGACACATTGACTGTGGTTCTCTTAACCCTTTACCCAACGCAGACGATATCCAAATTTATTATTTTAATTAGTTTTTTTAAATTTTCTAAAAAAATTTAACAAAACCATATCATGTGACCCCCTCATTGGAACGAGGTCGATGAGCTCGTTCCAATGAGGGGTCACATGATATGGTTTTGTTGAAGTATTTGGAAAAAAATATTTTTTTCAACTGCTCAGTTTACAAATTACGTGGGCGGATGCGGTCGATTCGTTAGGTAAAGGGTTAATTCATTCGTGACTTCTCGCAGGAACTTTCAAAGTGATCATAAGAAGGAAACTGAGATATGTGCTAAAACAAGTGCCACACCACGAGTACTAGTCAGAGTGGAACAGTTCTGAATTTTTTTTCTGGGACTTCCGTTTTGGAATCGGAGATTGTATGGGCCATTCAATGAAATTGCTCTCCTTGCAACTGCAGGTAATCTTTGTAAGTGAGCAGAAGCTTTGGGAAAGTTAGAAATTTTGGCACAGGCAAATGCCAGCAGGGAGAAATCTAAGGAGAAAAAACTGTTGTTCGAGAAATTGTCCCAACAAGTTGAAGAGAAATTGGCTCTCTTGAAAAAAGAAGAACTTTGAGGACAGGTACTAAGATATTTTATTATAATTATCTGATAGAATAAATTGTTCTGGTTAAAATTGTCCCTTTATAATCTCTTTAATGGCAGTAACAAATAAACATACCATTATCAACGCCTTAATGAAACAGTCATAAAGTCCTTGAAAATTGCTATTGGAGTGCTTGAAAAGTGCTTAAATAGTGCTTAAATTTGGTTTTGAAAAAAGAGTGGGAACCCTGTCTATTGTGTCCCAGTTGGCAGGAGGTTATCAAGATTCGAGAGAAACTGGATAACTATAACGGAATATCGGTGGGTGAGAAATGTGATTTCGGAAGGACTGAGACTGTCGTTCCGAGCCAAACCACCGCTAACACGATGTCCACAATGGACTCAACTTCTGCCAAATTCTTCAAAAAGAGAGTCTCTCCTTTCGGAGGTAAGATCTCTTCTAGAAAGGACGCAATAGAGGTCGTAGAAAACCAGGAATCTGTAGGTTCCGACCAGTAATAGACTTGAGCTGGATAAACAAGCTTATCGTAGCTCCAAAGTTCTATATGGAAACCATGCGGTCAGTAAGGGCGAGCATACGAGTGAACGACTATGTGGCAAGCATAGATCTAAAAGATGCGTACTTTCATGTCATGGTACATCTGGCATTCAGAAAGTACCTACGGTTCGCCATTCAGGGGACGGTATATCAGTTCCGAGCAATGTGCTTCAGCCTGAATCTAGTTCATTGGGCATTCACTCGAATAATGACATTCCTCAGAGGTACTGCAATAAAGATACTCTTCAGAACGATGTTCAGAGTCGGATTCGACATCACGGTTTCATCATAAACAAGAAGAAGTCGGATCTAGCTCTGTCCAAGTCGTTAATCCACTTGGGTATGAGCTTCAAGACTCACAACAATCTGGTTCGTCTGCCGTTACCCAGAGCGAAATTAGTCAGTTGTTATGCTCGCTTTTGTCTACTCTCAGACGCATTAACCGCGAGGGAATTTATGCGACTGATGGGGCTGTGCGGAGCGGCCGCGGATCTCATTCCGATGGGCTGCTTACGCACACATCCACTCCAGATATTTTTCACTCAGAATTTGAGTGTGAAGACGCATTTGCTCGAAACCAATATTGTTTTAACGGACCAAGTAAAACAAAAGGTTCAGATTTGGGCAGATATTCAGTGGTTAACTCAGGGAGTTCCTCTGCATCTGCCGGATCCGGCTTTCACGATTATGACGGATGCGAGTCAGACCGGTTGGGGCGTGACCCTGTTTCCGACAGACTCGAAATGCCAGGGTCTTTGGGACCCAGAGTTCCTAGTCAAGCACATAATCATCAAGGAAATGATGTCAATATGGCTAGCGCTAAAACAATGGATTCACATTATAGAGAACGCTCATGTTCAAATATTCTTGGACAACTTGACAGTGGTAGCATACATTAGGAACCAGGGAGGCACGCATTCGATTCCGTTATACCAGTTAACGGAAAGAATCCTTCTGTTTGTCTTGAATCATCAAGTTCAACTATCTATCCGTCATACTCCGGGTCGTCTGAACGTATTAGCAGACTCACTCTCACGGAGAGGTCGCCTGTTGCCTTCAGAATGGTCTCAACAAGAGAGTGTTCAGACAGATTTGCTACAAGTGGGATCAACCAATGATAGACTTATTTGCGACACACCTCAACAATCAGTTGTAGACTTACGTGTCGCCATGTCCAGATCCACGAGCGTATGCAGTAGACTCTCTCTCGATTTCATGGGACGGAATGATAGGATACGCATATCCTCCAACTTTGTTAATTCAACAGATCTTGCTAAAGATCAAGCAATCCCATTGTAAGATTCTGTTAGTAGCATCTCTGTCGGCACAGAAACCTTGGATAAATCTTCTCAGGTGTCTGTTATGGGACATTCCCCGGAAGCCTATTATCATAAAGGCCCTGCCTTCTACGGACACCCGTAGACCTTTGTTGTGTCCAGTCAGGGCTATGTGCATTTATAAATGCTGATCAGATTTTATTAGGAAAGGAAGAAAACGCTTCTTTCTGTCATTAATGCCAAACAGAAAAGATATTTCTCTTCAGTCTATAGCTAGATGGATTCAATTAGCAATACATATTGCTTATGATAATCTTTCTTCAGATCAGCATTCTGTTAATAAGATTTCAGCGTATGAAGTCAGAGCGCTGTCAACTTCTTGGGCTTATTCTCACAGTATAGCCATAACTGATCTCATGAAAGCTGCGTACTGGACACAGCCTTCTACATTCACTAGGTTTTAGCTTAGAAATATAGAGTCCATCTCCGGTGACCTTAGAAGTTTAGGTCCTCTATTTGTTGCTCAGAATGTCGTCCACTAAATGATTTCAGCTATAGTTATTTAGGCTTTCCGTTCCAGCATTGACGCTGTTCCGCTGCCCTCTTAGTTCTGTGGTTGTGTGACCCAGAACAAGGGGAAGGGGGGAGGGGACGGTTTTCCCTTAATACCACCTGGCTTTATAGTGAAAAGCAAGGGAAGACCTCCTCCGGTGTCAGTAGCTCTGAGTCGGTGCTGGGATGGTTTTAATGTGTAAGCTCAGTGGAAGCAATTATGCTGTCATTTATGTAATATTTTTAAAGTGTAGCTTGGTGTGAAGCATTAGTATATGTCACGTGTCAAACGAGCGTTTATATACAATCCTCAGACACTTTTAAATGAGTATAAAGAGTCTCATTCTCTGGACTATCTTTATATATTGACTTTCCTTCACCGAATTAGCATAATGGGTTATGCTGGCATTAAATGGAGAAATATATATTGAGTTATACTCAATTACATTGTTGGTGTTATGTCTTTCTTATTTTATTAAATATGAAAGACATGTAATTCCGTTCTCTCCTGTTCTCCTGCAGGAGATAATCTGTTTGTAGTGATTGAGTTATTGGATTTTCCTTTATGTCCTAGGCCCTCCAACCTATTTACCATTCAGCTATGTCTGGGCCATTGGTTACTGTGTAAAAATAAGATAAATTCATAGTAATTTGTATATTTTTATACTTACCAATGGCCCAGACGGGGACGGCCTTCCCAAGAGTGGGCACTCATACCTCTCCGCTGATTATAACATTTAGCAGGCAATGTAGTAGGAATGATATTTGGCGGCAATTTCGGTACTTCCTGGACACTGCGCATGCGCAGATGTCAAATGTATGGAGGGCCACATAGGACATTAAATGTTCGGTTTTTGATGCAAATTTTGGGGTTGGGGGGGAGGCAAAATTTGTGTTTGGCCCTGGATATTTTAGAGTTAGCACCAGCTATGTCTGGGCAATTGTTAAGTATAAAAAGATACAAATTACTATGAATTTATCATTTTTGTGGTAGCAACCCAATACTAGAAAAAAAATCATCTGGCATGGACAACAGAGTTATAAATAATTAAATAACTTCATTCCTAGGTAGTGTTAACTAGACATAGATGCTAATTAAATCCTTCTTTATACAAGTATGGTCAGGTGTGTGCCTCAGGCCTCAATGGGGCCTCTTGTTTATATAGAATTTGTTATCCACGGATACAAATGTATCCAAGCTTGTATTCCTTCATTTTCAAGTTAATTTTTTTAAAGCTTGGCAAAGAGATTAACCAGCATGGGATCCTCTGTTGCGTCTGGATTTTTGTCCAGACTCATTTTGGCAGTTATTGCCCTTTATCGACGTATAATATTTTTCCAACATTCTTGACATGGAACGTGGGAGGTATTCTTAGTCCCATTGGTTCAGACTCCTCTGGTTTCCATTTGAAGAGTTTTTAGGGTTTTCAAATAGCACAAAAACATAAATGTTATGTGCTTATTGGATTCACAATTTTTCAGGCATTTCAGAAATTTATGTGGTGATGACACACCTATGGTTCGGAGAGCTGCAGCAGGCAAGTTGGGGGAATTAGCAAAGGTGATAGAAATGGATTTGTTGAAGTCAGACCTGATCAATCTTTTCACATCACTCGCTCAAGATGAACAGGTAAAGAAAAATTACTTCATTTCTTAACAAATTATGTTGGTTTGTTTTAAGAAACTGCTGTTTCCAGTAACTTTAACAACTTGGAACAAAACAACTTTTTAAGTTCACTTTGCATTAACTTATGATTATACAATATCCAGCTCAAGTTCCTCTCAAACTATTTACCAAACATAATAGCCATATCTTATGAGCACTATACACAAGAATTACCATTTAAATTTTATTATTATATCCCCAGTAGGGGAGTTTATAGGAATCATTCAAGGACACAAGTTATAGGGATGCACAAATTGCGAGAATTATCATTTCATTCCCGCAATGTTATCACATTTTCTTTTTAGCGGGACCCTTATAGTGTTTCCAGCAACAAAAGCAGAACATTAGTGCCAAAGCGAACTTTAGATGACTCAGTTCTATCAAACAAGGTATATTTGGTTAAACTGCATTGTGGGAAATATTTGCTGCAGAAAACTTTGCCAATTTGACATCAGAGTGCAGACATGTTTGTATGGGTCATGGAATCCTGTAAAAATCCTGCAAAATGAAAATATTTTTTCCAGGCCTGGAAGTTTGGGAAAAATGGGTTGGGGTGAGGGTTGCTGTAGTCTGGAAAAGTCATGGAAATGTGTTGTGATAACAATGTAGTACACCATTTCCATAAATCTCGCGTAAAAATAAAAAAAAAGAGAGCCAGGTGATCATACAAATGAGGGAAAGGTCATGGAAATTGGGTAGAAAGTTTTGGAAAAGTCATGGAATTTGTTTTCTCAAAAAAGTTAACGAACCCTGTGCAGAGGGTTAAATTTGGAAAAGCAATTTCTTTCACGAGGCCAACCACTTACAGAAGGAACAATTCTAGAATGCATCTTTAAAGATTTATTTTGTGATAATCTGTGTTTTTCAATTTCAGGATTCAGTGAGATTACTTGCAGTTGAGGCTTGTGTAAGCATTGCATCTATACTACCATCAGAGGATACAGAAAAACTTGTCATGCCGACTTTACGTCAAGCAGCTGAAGATAAATCCTGGAGAGTCAGATACATGGTTGCTGACAAATTCACAGAAGTTAGTATGTTTTATACTTGTAACTGTGTATTTGATTTGATCACCACAGTTTTATTAAAAGTTGCGAATCCCTGCACATGTCCCAGGAAATCCTTTTAAGTATTTCTTTGATCTCTCTTCCAGTTGTCAAAAATAATGTCAGCTGTGTACACTTGCACTTCCAGGAAGGAAAGTGTCTGGCGTGTTTCATTCAAGCTTCTGTTTTGTTTTACCACATTACTTGATACTGGTCATGGTGAGTAGGACAAAGAAATCCTTTTGGTTGGCAAACTTGGCCCCAACCACACACAGAAGGTGAATGGGATGTTGGCATGCACTTGAGAACAAACCATCCCAAATTTCAGTTATCCTTGAGATAAAATTTCTCAAATTTTTGAATCATGAAAGCCCTTTTCAGAATTTATTATCCTTGTGACCAGACTATCTGACATACAATTTTGAAATAAAATAGCCACGAAAAAGGGCATTCATAATGAGAAACAGATTTGTCACTAGCTAGTTGTTTGCCTTGAAATTAGGTGACATGAAATATGAAACACAAACTTGTTCTCCAAATACCCTTTCTTCTCCCCAAGTAATGACTTGTTTAACCGCTTGTGCTCATGGAGCTCTGCCACACAAGATATAATAGATGGAATGCCTGTATTAGATGGGCTGAGGTCAGATAGGTATATAAATAGGTGATTATCGGTAATTTCTCGACATATTACAAGAGATTTATTCAATTAACAGGAGTTTACTCTATAACCTATATGCAATTAACAGGTCAAATTTGTACTGAAGATATCGTAAATGATTTTGTGTTTGAAAAAAATATTCAATTAACAGGGTTTTTCAATTAAGAGATATCCATTAAATGGGCTCCACTGTACTCACTTTCTCAGTGATCCTATTTTCATACACGTTCTTTAATGTTAAAAAAATATTGGACATGCATAAATTTTCTGTTTCCATTAAGTTTGATTATGAAACTTAACATCTAGGGAAAAAATATTGGAAATAATTGTGGATAATAGCTCAAAATACCAAAGACAAAATTTTCTGGTTAATCAAATTTGTCCTGTTGGGTACATTTACGATTTCTCCTTATTAATCTCCACTTCTTCCTAAAATTTTACTAGGGAGAATGAGTTGTCACTGACATTTGATGTTCCAAGGTAAGGTCGTTGAAACTTTTAAAATAGTTTTCATTCTGAATAGAATTTGTTAGAAACTTTCAAAACCTTTCCAGATTGTGAACATGTTCAATGTTTATGCTTGTAGTGGTCAATGTAAGTATTATACTAAGGCTATTTAAAAAATGTTCCTCATTCTCAAGCACCTCCCACAGCATCGAAATTGTACCTCCTCAATTTTAAGTCGAGTTGTCACGAAGTCAAACTCGACTTGTAGTTTGATGAATGACAGGTGGGCGGGCGTAAACAATTGGTTTCCAGATGATAACTTGATAATGGTTTGACCGACATTCATGAAACTTCATAGGTAGGTTGGCCTCGGTGAGAGGAAGAACCCTATTTATTTTAGTCTCACTAGGTCAATGGTGAAGGTCACAGTGACCTTCAACAAACTAAATCATAAACAATTGGTTTCCGGATGATAACTTAACTAGTGTTGAACCCACATTCATGAAACTTCATATGTAGGTTGGCCTTCGTGAGAGAAAGAACCCTATTTATTTTGGACTCGCTAGGTCAAAGGTCAAGGTCACAGTGACTCTGAACACAGTAAATCAAAACACTTGGTTTCCTGATGATAACTTGACTATGGTTCAGCCCACATTTATGAAACTTCATATGTAGGGTGGCCTTCTTGAGAGGAAGAACACTATTTATTTTGGACTTGCTACGTGAAAGGTCAAGGTCACAGTGACCTTCAACATAGTAAATTGTAAACAATTGGTTTCTGGATGATACCTTGATAATGGTTTGACCCACATTCATGAAACTTCATAGGGAGGTTGGCATCAGTGAGAGGAAGACCCCTATTTATTTTGGACTCATTAGGTCAAAGGTCAAGGTCACAGTGACCTTGAACATAGTAAATCATAAACAATTGTTTCCGGATGATAACTTGACTATTGTTCACCCCACATTTATGAAGCTTCATATGTAAGGTGGCCTTCTTGAGAGGAAGAACCCTATTTATTTTGGACTTGCTCGGTGAAAGGTCAAGGTCACAGTGACTTTCAACATAGTAAATCTTAAACAATTGGTTTCCGGATGATAACTTGATAATGGTTTGACCCACATTCATGAAACTTCATAAGTAGGTTGGCCTAGGTGATTGGGAGACCCCTATTTATTTTGGTCTCGCTAGGTCAAGGTCACAGTGACCTTGAACATAATAAATCGTAAACAGTTGGTTTCTGGATGATAACTTGATAATGGTTCCACCCACGTCCATGACACTTCATTGGTAGGTTGGCATTGGTGTAAGAAAGAACCTTATTTATTTTGGAATGACTAGGTCAAAGGTCAAGGTCACAGTGACCCTTCTCATAGTAAATTGTAAACAACTGGTTTCTGGACGATAAGTTGATAGATTAAACCCACTTTTGTGCTGTCACAACTCAACATTGGATCAGTGATCCTATCGGCATTTTTTTTTTATGTGAAGATCTCTGTTTTCTGTATTGTCTTGTGGATTTTAAAAAAAAGAAACAAAAGCCTACCTCCCTGATCCTAAAATTGTGGGAAGATTGTATAAGAAACAACAATATTTTTTATATGCCTAGGTTATAATTACTAGGTATTGTTTACCAATAATGAAGACTAAATTGCCATTTCCTAAATGAACACCAAGTAGCTCTATGTGAAACCAGTACTATGACCATTGGGAATTAGTTGAACAGTGTCTAGAGACATTTTTTTGCTGTTTTCAGTTACAAAATGCAGTGGGTCCAGAGATAACAAAAACCGATTTAGTTCCAGCCTTTCAAAGTTTATTGAAGGATTGTGAAGCAGAAGTCCGGGCAGCAGCAGCACACAAAGTTAAAGGTACATATTAACTCATCACCCTACATTGTTTCAAAATCTGCCCAGCACTACACATACAAAAATCATCTTTTTTAAGATTTCAGTAATTTAAAAAAAAAATTCCCTTCCCATTGAAACAAGCATGATGAAAGTCAAAAACTATGTTTAGGAGCCAAAATAGAAAAAATTAAAGTTATTTAGGAGAATAGTCATCACTAGGTCTGTTAACTGATAGAGTGCTGAGAATAATTCGGCTTTATTCCAGTGCAGCTACTGAAACTTAAATCTTCATATTCTGTACACATGCTTTGTATTATCTTTGAAGTTAATTTACCTAGCCTGTATAGATTTGCCTTGTCACAATTTATGGGAGTTAAATTGTTTCAAGTCAAAGACAGGTGAATACTTTTTGACAACCAAAAATAATTTAGCACTTTACTAGTTAAAGCATTGAGCAATAAATATTGGGGCTATATTTGTTAAAACATTGAAATGTCAGATTATTATACCCCCACAAAACGAAGTTTGGGGGTGGGGATTCAGGAGTCAATTTGTCGGTCGGCCTGTCATCATTGTTGCTCCGTTGCACATGTAAACTTGTGGAGTGAACTACTTCCACAGTTTTAGCTGAATGTTCATGAAACTTCACAAAAATGATCAACATGATGAGGAGCAGTGCGTGACATAATCTTTTTCCCGATCGGATTGAGGATGGCCGACTGGTGGCCATATTGGATTTTTTTTTACTTAGAAAAATTGAATGCCCCTTTTCAATCACCCACACTAGGCGGTATGCCATGGTGGGGGTATAGCGGGCGACAGACCATCTCTAGTTTCAATTTGGAATGTTAATACTGGATACATTCATTATGTTGATCATGGAATATCCGGAAGTGGTGCTGTACTTCTTCACTGTAGTAAAAGACAAGTTCCGTTTCACTGGCAAAATAGGACCCCATAACAAACACTTAGGGTGGAAGGCCTCCAAAATGGGCAGTATAGGTAAAAATATTTGGATATACTTAACTTTGTAACTTAACTCCCTTCACTCATGTCAAAATATCCAAAGTTCAAGTAGCCATTTTTAGCTCAACTTTGGCGAAGCCAAATTTGAGCTTATGCCATGGCCCGTCGTCCGTCTGTCCGTCAACAATTGGATACGGCTCGGGCTAGAGGCCGTATTTATGAACCGATCTTTACGAAACTTATTGGGTACCTTTGTTATAATCGTGGGATGAGAACGAGTGTTTTTGGGTTTGGTCCGAAATTCAAGATAGCTGCCAGCCGCCATTTTGTACCGACGATGCAGAAATCTGTTTTTTGTACAGAACTTCCATATGAAAGCTATGATTTGAATAATTTTTTGTATGAATGTTTAGTACCATGGGATACATCACATATAATACGGGTTTTTTTCTCGTGCGTAAATTATGCAAATTAGACTAACTTTGATGTTTTTTGGTGTTACTTTCAGCACTGTAAGTGCAAATGCCAATACGGCTCGGGCTAGAGGCTGTATTTATGAACCGATCTTTATGAAATTCCTTGGGTACCTTTGTTATCACCGTGGGACGAGAACGAGTGTTTTTGGGTCCGGTCCAAAATTCAAGATGGCCGATGGCAGCCATTTTGTACAAAATTTGGTGCAATCAGATTTTTGCACAGAACTTCCATATGAAAGCGCTGATTTGAATAATTTTTTGTGTGAATGTTTAGTACCA
Source organism: Pictodentalium vernedei (assembly GCA_031216915.1). Lineage (NCBI taxonomy): Eukaryota > Metazoa > Mollusca > Scaphopoda > Dentaliida > Dentaliidae > Pictodentalium > Pictodentalium vernedei. The sequence goes on along the minus strand of CM062288.1, from coordinate 121,787,091 downwards.
TGGGATACATCACATATAATACAGGTTTTTTTCTCGAGCAGAAATTATGCAAATTAGATGAACTTTGATTTTTTCAGTGCCACTTACACACAGTAAGTACACATGTCAATACGGCTTGGGCTAGAGTCTGTATTTATGAACCGATCTTCACGAAACGTCTTGGGTACCTTTGTTTTCACCTTGGGACGAGAACGAGTGTTTCTGGGTGCGGTCCAAAATTCAAGATGGCTGCCAGTGGCCATTTTGTACCGAAATTAGGTCTAATCAGTTTTTTGTACACAACTTCTATATACGGCTCAGGCTAGAGGCTGTATTTATGAATTGATCTTTACGAAACTTCTTGGGTACCTTTGTTATCACTGTGGGATGAGAACGAGTGTTTTTGGGTGTGGTCCAAAATTCAAGATGGCCACCAGCAGCCATTTTGTACCAAAATTAGTGCAATCAGTCTTTTGTGCAGAACTTCTGTATGAAAGTTCTGATTTGAATATATTTTTGTATGAATGTTTAGTAACATGGAATACATCACATATAGTACGGGTTTTTTTCTCGTGCAGAAATTATGCAAATTAGATGAACTTTGATTTATTCAGTGCTACTTATACACTGTAAGTGCACATGTCAATATGGCTCGGGCTAGAGGCTGTATTTATGAACCGATCTTCACAAAACTTCTTGGGTACCTTTGTTATCTCCTTGGGATGAGAACGAGTGTTTCTGGGTGCAGTCCAGAATTCAAGATGGCTGCCAGTGGCCATTTTGTACCGAAATTAGGTCCAATCAGTTTTTTGTCACAACTTCTACACAGCTCATATTTGTGAACTGATCTTCACGAAACTTCTTGGGTACCTTTGTTTTCACCTTGGGACAGGAATGAGTGTGTTTTGGGGTGCCTTTGTTATCACTGTGCTATGAGAACAAATATTTTGGGGTTCAGTCAGACCCACTCTGGGTCTCGAAGATTTTTTTCTAGTTTAGCATCTGACTGTCACCCACCTTTACAATACTTTACCTACACATTTGTTACAGGCAACGGTCAGTATTTATGTACAGACCGTTACAATACTTTATATGTACCTTTGTTATCAGGTCATTACCTAGATGTTTGTCATTGTGTGTCACATACTATACATGTACATGTCTTTGTCTTGACAAGTTGAGCTACAGTGTCATTGACACTTTCATTCCCATAATGCAATTGGGAATTTAACCAATTAGATCTTTTTTGACAGAGCTCAATGAGCTCTGTCAATCAAGATTGAATTGGTTAAATTTCTAGTTGCATTATGGGAAGAATTTGCACCCTAAACTTTAGATATTTTGACATCAGTGTGCAGGGGGTTAATGTCGCTGTTATGATCCAGGTATAGATGTTGAAAGTTATCTTAAACACCCCTTAACTAATTAATAATGATGTTCATGTTGAATACATACATTGGATAAATGATTCAACACCAACAAACAAACATAAAAAACCCTGGTTTCATTTTTTATTCCCCCCCCCCCCCCCCCCCCGCCCCCCCAATGTAGAGTCGTAAGCTTTGTTTCTGAGACGAACATTGAGATAAATAAAAATTTGAATGGTGATTTTTGTAAAGTACTCTGACTGATTATGTCTTCCCAAATGTAAAGGTTTAAACACAATAAATTTCACCAGACTGAAAATATCAGAAATATTTAGCCATCCAGACAGCACTATGTGTGGCAGTATTGGTTGATTTGTCAGTCGGATGGTCAGTCAGTTGGTAACCAACAAGCTTTAAAATTCAATAACGTTTGAAATACTTAAGATTCAAGGACTTGGATTCAATGTACGGTCTTTGATTCAAGGAACTGCCTTGAATTTTGACCAAGAGCCATTCAAGGCCTTGAAGCCCTTATAAATGGGCCAAGAGGCCTTGGAAAACCTTGAATATTCACGAAATACATATGCTGTCTAAGCTATATAGTTTCACATGCTATATTTTGTGAAAGTATAGTCCTAAATTGGACCCTTCCATCATGACTCCCCCCTTCCCCCTCCCCCCCCTACTTACCTTCAAGGGAAGTTGCGAAAGGACATAAACATAATGACCAAAGGGTCCTTAATTATAACAAGTGAAGGCAGGAACTTTGAAAATCCTTGAATTTGCCTATTGTAGGGCCTTGAAAAATGTTTAGAAATGTGTTGAATCGTCTTGAATTTCTTCAGTTGTTTCCAACACAGAAGCCATGTACTTGGTGGATTGATATGTCTATCTTAAATTGATGTCTAGCCCCATGTTCTTTCCAAATGTTATTTGGAGTATTTTTGTCAGAGTTATTGCCATTTCTGCCATTTTTACCAACTGTCTCAGCTCAGTGCAGAGTAATCATGAAGCATGTTCTTTCATATTTAATGAAATTCCTTCCTTTCTTTTTTCAGATTTCTGTCATAATATGGGTGCTGATGTACGAGAAGGTATCATAATGGCCAATATACTTCCGTGTGTGAAAGACTTGGTCGCAGACCCAAATCAACATGTCAAATCAGCTTTAGCATCTGTTATTATGGGATTGTCTCCAATTTTAGGGAAAGATAAGTAAGTGATGGAAATAGATCGACCTTTTCTCATTAACTGTGAAAGACAAATTCAAATTAGTTGAATAGATGTCGCTGTAGACACTACTGTCTACAATAAAGTGAAAAGCTGGTAGTGCAACAAAAACCATAATAATGTCATATTTTTGCCACATTGTTACCACACTATGCCAATAGTTAGAAACATTAACTTCACTAAACACTTGAAAAATAATTACTAAAGGAGTGCTGATAGGTTTTGAAGCAAGATATTTTTAAATACTTATCCTTTTATGGAAAAGAATGTCTGTAATTTTTTTTTATGTTCAGGATGAAAATTAAGCATTGGCCAGAAGTTAACAACCAGGGGTTCCTTGTGATTATTAATGTTCGGATAATAGTTGAAATTTCATTACAAGAAATGGTGTTAAAAAATAGTTGTATACCGTCAACACTTATGCAAAGAAGTAGGTAAAATAAAATGCCAGAATGAATAACTCTTTTGTCATTTTAGGGCTGATGTTGATTTTTTATTGAAATACATATCCAAATACTTATTGACTTGTTATTAATAATAACCTATTTTGCATGCATTTGAGTGCACTTGATCAAAAACAAATGTATTCTTTCCACATGCTCAGAACAGATGCCAGAACTTCCACTCCATGCTAGCTCATCATCATTGATTACCTCTTAGAGTTGTGTATAGGTCCTCAGAGTGATGACATTTCTGATCATTTTAAAATACAGACCAGACAAATCACCACCCTGATTTTTTATCCCCCCGAAATCTTTTCGGGGGATATAGCCATGGTGCTGTCCATCCGCCCGTCTGTAGATGGAATTGGTTTCCGCTCTCTAACTAAAATTCCGCTAGGCTGACTGAACCCAAACTTGGCATGTGGGTTTGGTATGATGAGAGGAAGAACCCTATTTATTTTGGGATCATTGTGCCAAAGTTCAAGGTCACACTGACCTTGAAATTCAATTTTTATTAGTGTTGGTTTCCGCTCTGCAAGTAAAGTTTCGCTTGGCCAACTGGAACCCAACTTGGCATGTGGGTTAGGCATGATGAGAGGAAGAACCCTATTCATTTTGAGGTCATTAATCTGGTCTCAAATTAAAATGTTGTTTGCCTGATCGAAACCAAACTTGGCATGTGAGGTAGAATCCTATGTATTTTTTATTTAGGTTATTATGCCAAAGGTCAGGGTCACAGTGACCTTGAACTTAAAATCTTTTTGGTCCCGATCGAAACCAAATTTGACATTTCATCAAATACAGGTACTCTTATCTGTATTATTTGAATAAATAATACCAACAGTTGCTGTGTTAATTTAATGTACTATATTACCAAGGTTACAGTGGCAGAATGATTTTCGGAGGGATTTGCCACCCCTAGGTGGCTATCTCTAGTTTTTTTTAGTGTTACCCTTGTCTGTCCATCATTGCATCTTTCCACCATTCCGAAATACCATTCCAAAATGAGATTTCTGGATTGTTTTCACCATACATTGAGGTAATTGGTTGATTCTGGTATGTTGCTTTGTCATGGATACCTACAAATCAAGTTCGAGTTTTGTCCCGGTCGGGTGATTTTTCACAAAATAATCTGTTTTCGGGATGTTTTTTGCCTGCGGACACATCTTTATGCCCCCACCATCAAATGACCGGGGCAGATGGTGTTACCTTTGTTTATTTTTGTCATGGTCAATAAACAAATCATATGTACAAACAAAATAATAAAGATGCCTGAAAATTTTTTTTAAAAAAACTGTTTACTTTGTCGGGTTTTAGGCAAGTCCATTTTGGCCCCCACAATTTGTCCCTGTTCATTAAAGAGTCTCTCTGATGAGACACTAGTTACACAAATGAAAAGAAATGTCTAGGCAAATTTAGAAAGTTTGGGACATTTCGTCCCATTTACTTTCCACCAGTTCGGTAGATTAGTTTGACTGTCAATACCGTTAGTACCCAGAAAAATTGAAATTTTCTTTTCTGCATGGTTGAATTTCTCCTCTGGCATTTGTAATTAAGGCCTGAATGAACAGCCAATGTTTTTTATAACCCCGCTGGGACCCAGCGGTGGTATATAGGAGTTGCATTGTCTGCTCCTCCATCAATCCATCCGTCTGTCAGTCCGTCTGTTTGTCTGTCCATCCCAAAATTCAATCATGAATAACTTGTTGAGTGTATTGATATTTGTTATGCAAGTGTATCCTATTGCTGTATACCCATAGTGAAATGCATGTGTTGTGCAGATTTTATTTACAGAGCTATTGCCCTTGATGGACTTAGAATTTGTCCACCTTGAAATTAATTCATGAATAACTTGTAAAGGACTCAATGAAGTGACTTCATATTTGGTGTGCAAGTCTATGCTGTTGATATCTACCCACAGTACAAGGCATATGTTATGCAAGTGTATTATTGTAGGAGTTATTGCATTTTATGGACTTTGATTTTGTCCGTCCCAAAATTCAATCATAAGTTGAATTAAGGGTACCTTCATGGTGTAACTAACTCCTCCTGCAATTTCTAATGTAGAGAGTTGAAACTTTAGGATATGGTTACACATGTCTTACAGATGCACAACGTACTTAAAGTTTGGAGGAAAATATTTTTTTCACAGAATTAACAAATCAAGTCATTCTCACCTTTTATAAATAGGCATGGGTAATTTTTTGTGTCACCCTATGGTGACACTTAATAGTTCTCGTCATGATGTATCCCCCAATGGTCTGTAATCTGTCACAGTTCTGTCATCTGTCATCCTTCAGCATCACTCAGTAATAAATGTTTCATTTTTGTAATGCTCCTAGGGGGGTTTGATCGTCCCCTACTAGGCGGGTCCTCGGGTGGCGGATAGAGGACGGCCTGCTCAATTGGGCAGGTTTGCTAATTTTTGATTGGCAGGTTTGCTCAATTGAGCTGGTTCGCTGCGAAATACACGAATACGCAGCCCCGGACCAAAATGATCAACCCTGCTAATACCATCTGGCAGGCACCTTGTTCTCCCGTGAGGTGCGTTCCGAAGGCCCCGGAAGAAGGAATCCTGGCAGTTGAGGACTCGTAGCCCCGGTTAGGGCAGTCTCCGGGATGGAGCCCTGGTCTCCATTTCGGAGATAATCTTGTTCAACACACTGCTTTGGCCCCAATTTCGGGAGTAGAAGGATGGTCGGATGGTCCGTTCTGGCCAATCGGGAGCCCCCACCCCAAAAGTACTGGGTGTCACGTCGGGGGGCATTTGGTGGCCATTCAATCAGTCATTTCTTTTAATCATTTATCATAATTGCCATTGTGTGCTGTTTTTAAACTCATTTTTTAACCAAATACTTAGTTTTGCTGCACTGTTTGTTTCAGTTCCACGTGGCAACCGTAATTACAGTGTTTTATAAAGTGATTGGTTGGATGGTCGCCATCTGAAGACCTGGCACTTCCACACACGGGCCAATCAGCCAGTGGCATACTTCGGTATCAACACTGGCTGAGTATACTGCCCCATACCAGGTATGTGGGAATACCGGCAACCCGGTGGGTTCACTGCATGGCAGTAACCCTACCCCTTGTTGGACTCCGTGATGGGTGGGAGCCGGGGCAGTGAACGCTTTACTACATTAACATGGATAACACAAATAAAAAACAAAAACGTGCTAGGGACTTACTCTCTACTGACTCTGACTCTGACTCGGATATAGAATGCTCAAAAAAGAATTGGCCAAAATTTATTATTATGTATGCAGCTGATGAAAATAAAAGACTCTCAGATTTGAACCCATTTTTAATAGAAAAATCGATCAAAGGGATTGCTGGTACAGTTAAAGACGCCAAGAAACTAAGATCTGGCGCTCTACTGATAGAATGTCAAAGGGAAGCTCAAGCGGTAAATTTATTGAAAACAGAAAAACTTGCAGACATTGAGGTAAACACTTTTCCGCATAAAATATTAAATAGCAGCAGGGGTGTAATAAGAACCAGAAAGTTAAATGGCATTGATGAAATGGAAATAAAAATGGAATTAAAAGCCCAAGGAGTGACCGATGTTAAAAATATACAGATTAAAAAAGATAACACACAGATTAAAACAAATACTTACATTTTAACATTCAGTTCCACTCGACCGCCAAAAGCTATTAAGGTTGGATATATGAACATCAAAGTGGATTTGTATATTCCAAATCCACTTCGATGCTTCAAATGTCAGAAGTACGGACATGGACAGAACAATTGTAGAGGTCAACAAATATGTTATCGATGTGGCCAACAACATCAGGATCCATGCAGCAATCCCATCAAGTGTGTTAACTGCCAGGGCAATCACATGTCATCGTCCAAAGATTGCCCTGTCTGGAAAAAGGAGAAAACTATTCAAAAGGTGAAATGTGAACAACAGATAAGTTTTAAAGAAGCCAGAGAAATCGTGTCATCAATGCCAGGAATGTGTGCATCATCACCATCATATGCCACAAAATTATCTCAAAAACCACCAACTCAATCAGTAGCATGCCAAACACAATACACATGGCTCAAAGGTACAATACCATCTTCAGTGCAGTCATTTACAATAGACCAATTAGAATCACCATCCACCCAAAAGAATACAGCTGCCCAAACAACAGAAAAAATAACTACCGACCAAAAAGAACAACACCCTAGAAATCTACCTAAAACAGAACAAAATAAAGTACCAAAACCTAAACCTGAAAAGAATAAGCCAAATAAACCAAACCAAGACATACAACATAGCTCTCAACAAAATCTGAGTCAGAGAAGGAAACAGTCACAACAAGATAAGAGTAAAGAAAAGGAAAAGCAGAAACTAGATTCAAATAGAATATCTAAACGTCTTCAAAATGTTGTCACGAGCAACATGTTTGAAGGCATTGAGGCAATGTCAGTCGATGAGTGCATCGATGACACGTTCTCAAACAAACCGCCCCTGAGTTCGTCTCATGGAAAATCCCCACGTAAAACATCACCTAGAAGAAACACTGGGGCAATTTCGCCCATACGTCCACCTTCTAAATCACCACTCAAAAATGGATAATACATCCAAACAAAATATTATACAGTGGAATTGTCGAGGTTTTAGAGCGAATTTTAATGAACTAGGCCTTTTGAGCCAAAAGTATAAACCTGCTGCTTTTTGCCTGCAGGAAACTCTTTTAAAGAAACCTGAGGCTCAGGATCATTCAGCTTTTAAGCATTACACTTCGTATAATGCCTGGGCAGACGATAATGATCTTCATATTCGTGGAACGAGTGTCTTGGTTAGGAACGACATCATTCACAGTTCTGTACCATTACAGACAAATTTACAGGCTGTGGCGGTACGCCTAACTTTAGACAAAACTGTTACACTTTGTTCTATTTACGTTTCGCCAAGTAAAGCCTTACAACTGAATGACCTTGAGCAACTGGTCCGACAACTCCCAACTCCATACATTTTGTTGGGTGATTTTAATGCACATAACCCCCTTTGGGGTAATTCTTACAGACAAGAAGACGCAAAGGGTAAAACTGTAGAAGAGTTCATTACAAAATATGACTTGTGCTTGTTCAATGATGGGTCAGATACTTATCTGCACCCCGCATCTGGCTCTTACACTTCAATTGATCTAACAATTGCATGCCCTTCTGTCTTCCTTGATTTTTCTTGGAAGGTAGAAGGTGACTTGTGCGGGAGTGACCACTTTCCGATTGTGCTGGAGAGTGTAGTTCCGGCGGATGATGAGGGGGTGCCCCAGTGGAACTTTAAAAAGGCTGACTGGGACACTTTCTCATCTTTTTGTTCTGAACGCCTCACACGGGAGAAATTTCAGGACAGTACTGACCAGATTGAACACTTCACCACAGAGTTGATTGACATTGCAAGCCAAGTCATTCCTAAAACCTCGGCAAATCCAAAACGTTTCCATAAACCATGGTTCGACACGGATTGCAAACAGGCTATTCATCTACGCAAAAAGGCTGAACGGGATTTTAATAAGTCACCAACGACGAATAATTTAGATAAATTAAGTATTGGTCGAGCACAAGCCCGACGGCTCATCAAACAAAAGAAGAAAACGTCCTGGCAAAATTATGTTTCAAGATTGAATCAAAATACCCCCATCAAAAAGGTCTGGAAAATGATCAAGAAAATTAAAGGTAAAGAATCAAAATCTACAGTACAGCACCTCGAACATAATAATAATAAAATAACATCTAAAAAAGATATTTCGAACACCCTAGCTTCTACCTTTTCCAAAAATTCCTCTTCTGAAAATTGCACTCCGCAATTTATCCCTGTTAAAAAGCAACAGGAGAAACAAAAACTAAAATTCCAAACTGATAATGATGAAAATTATAATGAACCATTTTCTATTGATGAGCTACTAGCGTCGTTGAGTAAAGCAAAAGATACAGCAACTGGTCCTGATGAAATACATTATCAGATTTTAAAACATTTGCCAAATTCATCGCTCAAGCTTTTACTTTCTATTTTTAATGATATATGGGTGACTGGCCAGTTTCCATCTTCCTGGCGCAAAGCAACAATCATTCCTATTCCCAAGCCTGATAAGGACCACAGCAATCCAAGCAACTATAGACCAATAGCACTCACTAGTTGCCTTTGCAAAACCATGGAAAGAATGATCAACGATCGGCTTGTTTGGTTTCTGGAATCGAACAATCTGCTGGCAGATGTTCAATGTGGCTTCAGAAACCAGAGAAGCACGGTTGATCATCTAGTCCGCCTTGAAACGTTTATCAGAAATGCCTTTGCCAGAAAAGAGCACGTGGTCGCCGTGTTCTTTGATCTGGAGAAGGCATATGACACTACGTGGACGTATGGGATTTTAAAAGACCTCTTCAACATGGGGTTGAAAGGCAGAATGCCACTTTTTATTGAAAATTTTTTAAAGGACCGCAATTTCCAGGTTCGTCTTGGGTCAACATTATCTGACCCTCACGACCAGGAATTGGGAATACCTCAGGGTAGTATTCTATCTGTTACTCTTTTTTCAATAAAAATCAACAGCATTGTGACAGCTATTGAAACAAATGTTGATTCTTCATTGTATGTAGATGATTTCCTCATCTGCTACAGTGGCAAGAAAATGCCTGCTATTGAGCGCAAACTTCAGCTATCCTTAAACAAGGTTCAGCGCTGGGCTACTGAAAATGGTTTCAAGTTTTCAAAAAGTAAAACAAATTGTGTTCATTTCTGTAAACTCCGGAAACACCACCTGGATCCGGAGTTATTTTTAGATGGAACTCCACTTAAAGTTGTAAAGGAAGTGAAATTCCTTGGCTTGTTGTTTGATGAGAAACTAAGTTTTAGGTCTCACATCAAACAACTAAAAATTAAATGCAAGAAAGCACTTAATCTGCTAAAAGTTGTTGGCAGCACTGATTGGGGTGCCGACCAAGAAACTCTGCTCCATCTGTATAGAGCTCTTGTACGGTCAAAGTTGGATTATGGTTGTGTGGTTTACGGTTCGGCTAGGAAATCGTATCTGAAACCTCTTGATGCCATCCATCATAGTGGTATCAGAATTAGCCTTGGTGCGTTTCGTACGTCACCTATAGATTCTCTTCTTATCGAAGCAGGCGAGCCTTCTCTTGAGAAGCGTCGAATTAAACTCTCTTTGCAATATGTCTCAAAATTATCTGCAAATCCATCGAATCCTGCTTACTGCTATGTTTTTAAACCTCTAAATAAAGTTTTTTTTGATAAAAATCCAAAACAGATTCCTCCACTGGGACTCAGAATCAAAACCCACATGGAGGCTACTGGTGTTGCTCCAGATTCTGTGGCAGAAAATCGTAAACCAAATATACCCCCTTGGCGTCTGTCAAAACCCAAGGTTATTTTAGATCTGGCCTCTTCTAAAAAGGCAAACACAAATTCTTTGCAATTTAAGCAAGCGTATGCCGAGATTAAGTCTCACTATAGAGCATACACTATGTTCTATACAGATGGATCCAAGGATAATGATAGAGTATCATCTGCTGTCGTTAGTGGTGATCAGACCACCTCAACCAGGATACCTGATACGAGTTCCATTTTTACCGCTGAGGTAAAAGCTATTGACCTTGCACTCGATGAGATTGAGGCTGAAGAGGAATGGAAGTCCATTAAGTTCTCCGATTCTCTTTCTTGTTTACAGGCTTTTCTCAACCCCAGGTTGAAGAACCCTCTAATCTTGTCACTTCGTGAACGACTTACTGTAATGAAGTCTGACCAATATGATATTGTGTTTTGCTGGTTACCTGGACACGTTGGTATTGCTGGTAACACCAGGGCAGACAGTGCAGCGAAAAAGGCTCTGAGTAAGCCAATCACTGATTTTCCAATTCCTTACAGTGATTACAAGCCACTTATTTCTAAATACATCCGGTCTTTGTGGCAGTCGGAATGGGATGGAGCTACCAATAACAAGCTCCACCGTTTCCGACCAACTGTGTCTGATTATTATCCTCTTTCTCATCTTTGTCGAAAAGATCACGTTATCCTTACAAGATGTCATATTGGTCATACCAGACTCACTCATAGTTTCTTATTAGAGGGCACTCTGCGACCTGAATGTGTTCCTTGTCAGCAGGGGCTGACAGTGGAACACATTCTTTTAGATTGTACAGATTTCGATCACGTTAGGCGGCGGTTTTTCACTGTGGAGTCTCTTTTTTACACTACCAGTCCGCGCAAGCTTTTGTCTTTTCTAAAAGAAATCAACCTTTTTAGCAAGTTTTAGAGCTTTGTCTTTTAATCTTCCCATCATGAATTGGTATCAATAGGTTGATTTGTATTATATTTGTTGTTCTTCTTTCATTATGAATATTCATTTTCACATTTTCATTGTATTATCGTTCATCTATCACAATTTTTTCTTTTTAAAAGCAGTCCTGACCATTACCTTTTAACTCATTTTCATGACTTTCTCGCCACGATATGACCTTTGTTGTCGATGTGGCGTTAAGCACCAATAAATAAATAAATAAATAAATAAATTTGTAATGCTATCCATGGTATTGCAGGCGGTATATGTCACCCTCGATTTTGCTCTAGTTTTCTTTGTAGCAGACTCACAGGCTTCTGTGTATGCTTGACTGCTCTCCACAGTTCACTGAGTATTATCTGTACTGGCTGGTTTATGAAGTATATTGATGTCGCTTAGAATTTCATATTTTTATACTGTACCAATGACCCAGACATAGCTGGTGCTAACTCTTAAAATATAGGGCCAAACACAAATTTTGCCCCCCAATCCCCAAAATTTGCATCTAAAACTAAAGAAAACATGTCCTGAAAGGCCCTCCACACTTCGCCCCTACTGCGCATGCGCAGTGTCAAGGACGTTCCGAAATTGGCGCCATTAATCATTCTAAGTTTGGCCCTTCATCAGTTAACATCTGACTGATCTTTGTGCTTATAAATCTCAGTTTAAATGATGCCAGACACATAAATATTAGTGAAATGGTGATTCTAAGGAGGATAGAGAAGGAGGAGAGGAAAAGAATGTGTGACAGAATATTATCAGGGCTGTAACTTAAAATTTTTTAATGAAATTATGTTAAGTTACCTATTTTCAAGGCAGCAGCCATTTTGTTGTCATTCTGATTATTTAGTTACACTGTTTTTTAAGTGTTTTCCTCTCTCCCTGTCCTTTAAGTTCCCCCTTGCTATTCTCCCATGCTTTTGGCATAGTTTCTGTAATTATTATTACTAAAATTTCTTGGGAGTTTTAGCTGAATAACAGAATGAATTCTGTTCTTTCCCCATTTTTACGTCTTCACCTACGGGTGGTTAGGCGTTGTGTTCTGCATCTACCATCTGATGTTCTGCAGTTTCTTCCCTGGAAGTCTCTGTTTTGCATCAGATAGTGTATTTTTGGTAACTGATTTCGGGCCTGGGTGCCTGGAGTCTTATTTTAGTGTTTTTACACTCATTGTTTACATTTACAACAGCCCTCTGTGTGAGGGGGGGATTTCTAAAGAATAATATCTTTGTTATTTTAATCATAACTAGATACATTATTATTGTTCGTAAGTGTTGAATAAATTGTTTAAAATATTTTTAAAATTTTTGTCCACACTTAGGCTTGGGATCCATTGGGGCTCAACGTTACTTTTCAGAAACTTGGGCTGTTCTGAAAAAATATTTTTTCAAAATATTTTGATTTCAATTATTTTTTCTATATTAATGGATCATATTATTATTATGTATTTTGATTGCCAGGGGTTAGTGCGAGTACCAGGACTTGTTTTCTTTTCACATTGAAAGGATATTGATCAATTGTTTTAAGAGGAAGTCTTCCTCTGACTTTATTATCATTCTATATGTGGTCAGTGTACTCGCATTAACTCCTGTTCTGTATCGTATGATTTCGATGACAATATGGGAAGCGTATGTCACGGTATGTTGTTGGGGATTTGGACACTCCGGTCCTTTCCCCGCAGGGTCACTCTACTTTATCAATTTCTATTTCAGACGATCAAGATTAGGGTGATGTATCTGTGATGTCTTCCAACAGTGTGCCTCCGTCGTCTCAATTAATGAAGGGCTAGCGGAAAAGTGCTCATGTAAATACGCCAATTGCCTAAGAGGACCCTAGTAGGTTCGACGGCCTTTGACGTCCGCTAGCTCGCCCGGTGTAGCGTCCATTCACCGAATGGTTCGGCAGCCGGGTTCGTCCGTTGCGGTCTAGAAGGAATTTTGGGGTGATGCGAGCACTATAAATTAACTTAATGCACACCCATTGACGGCGGATCGGAGGGAGAACGCAGGAAGCCTTTTAGTCCGGTTCATAGCTCGTTCCGGTCCATCCGGACGGCAAGCGAGAGAGGCCCCTCTCTCGTTCAACAACATCTGGCCCCAGATGTTGTGGTACAAAATGTGTCGCAAGCGGAGCATACGTCCGTCGCTCGGGACGCTCCGTTGTATAGGCAGTCCGCTGAGACTGCTAAGGCTTCCTCTTCTCGTCAGCGCACACGACCGCACCTTGGCTGCGTGACCGCCGATATATTACCAGCTTTGCCGATCAAGGATTCTTCGGCGACCAGGTCACACCATCCGGTAGCCAGGGACACGAGGCCTGCAGACTCCGGACGTTCGCATAGGAAGTGTGCGGGAGTCAACGTACACGGAGCTTCCGGCGGCAATGCATCGTAAGACCGCTACTGCACAGGCCTCGGGAACGGACGTGCTTTCCTTAATAGCACAGTTTATCGCAGCATCCCAGCATCAACTGAATCTGTCGCATATATTTTATCCGACGATGCTGGGTCGGGACGCTTCGGGAAGCGGGTACGGACGTCCGAAAGTTTCATCCGGTCCGACGGGATACCGAAAGGGATTCGGAGGATTTCGAGCTTTCCCTTTCGGAACAACATATGCTGTTGTGTATGTCATCTGACTTGGTCTTCTACAGCTTCTTTCGTCGGACCAGAATGCTGCGATGCCGGATAAGAAACTGATAGCGTCGGTGGACTTAGAAATTTTTGGTTCGGTTCAGGGACATCGTCCCTCAGTTCCGACATAGTCCAATAATGTCACACAACTTTCGAATTATTGAACGACGCTATATATATTATTATTTTATGCTTGCTATCCAAGCATTTCTGGTTTCTTGTTCGAAGAGTTATGGAGATGTCTTTCAAAAGTGTGCCTCTGTCGTCATAATTAATGAAGAGTTAGCGGCAATAAGTGCTCATGGAATATGTCTATCGCCTACGGAGTGACATTCGCTAGCTCACCCGGTGTAGCGTACATTCATCGAATGGTTCGGCTGCCGGGTTCGTCCGTTGCGGTCTAGGAAGGAGATTTGGGTGATGCGAGCACTTTAATTACTTTAGTACTCACCCAGTGACGGCAGATTGAGGACAGATCGGAGGAAGCCTGTTAGTCCGGTTCCTGGCTTGTCCAGGTCCGTCCGGGCTGTGAGCGAGAGAGGTCCCTCTCTCGCCCAACAACATAGGGGACCGCATGTTGTGGTTCAGATATTTTACATTCGGAGCATATGTCCGTTGGTCGGGACGCTCCGTTATATTGACAGTCCGAGAGACTGTCTTTAATGCTTCCTCATCCTCACAGCAGGGCACACGACCGCACATTGGCTACGTGACCTCGAGTATCCGATCAGTTTCGGCATTCAGTGATTCCACGGCGAATTGGTCGCGCCATCCGGTAGCCAAGGGACACGAGGCCTATACACTCCGTTCGCTCGCATATTGGTAGTATGCACGGGGTAACGATCACGGAGCTTCCAGCGGCAATGCATCGTAAGACCGCTTCTCCTCAGGCCTCAGTGACGGACGTGCTATCCGAGTTAGCACAGTTGTTTCGCAGCATCCCAGCAATTGACAGTTTCTCGGTCGAATCAGGAATTATCCGACGGCGCTGGGTCGGTGCGGTCCGCGGTTGCATCAGCTACGGACGACCGAACGCTTTATAGGGTCCGACAGGATGGCGAAAGGGATTCGAAAGATTTCGAGTTTTCCCTTTAGTAGTATCGGAAGATGCCTTTCATATCTTCTGGCATTATCTTCCAGTGATTATTATTTCGGACTTCATTGCTGCGATCTTGGATAAGAGACTTATAGCGTCATTGGACTCGGATTTTTTGATCGGTTCAGGGACATTGTCCCTGACTTACCGACGCAGTCCAATATTGTCATTACAACATGTGTTTTATTTTTCGACGCTATATATATATATATACAAGCCTGCTACTAAGCATGATAGTTTAGTTTCTTGTCCGCGTTGCTCATTTCTGCCATTTTATCATTTATACAAATAGTTTATTTTGGCAGAGCAGGGCATACCGAGAGTTCATATGAGTCTAGACGGTGTGATTAAAGACTGCATTTATTCTTTTTCGCCGTTTATGTCTTTTCCAATTTCAATGTTGGGAACGACATTATGTATAGTAGACTTAACTTAGACGCTTTATTATACGTAATCCGCCTTACTGAGGCGTTATCATTACGTCTTCAAGAAAAGATTTACGGGATATTATTCTCAATGTAATTTCTTTTGAGGGCAGTAGTTTGTTCACGTATAACTCCGCCCTTCAGTGGCTGATTGGAGTTAGTTAGACGCGACGCAGCCCTAGCTACATCCACACGCGTGGATAGTAAGGTTAAGAACTCTCTCAGAGTCGCTTCGTTCTCGGAGGAGCTTCTCTTCGACGGCAACTTTTCGGCAATCCATGAATTGCTCGATTTATACGTTCTCTTGTCTATCTAGTGTTACAAGAGATTCAGACTGGGGCAAACATTCGGTGGTTGACTCAGAGAGTGCCGCCGCAGTTGCCGGACCCGAGTGTGGCTGTTATGACGGTTGCCAGTCAAACAGATTGGGATATAATACTGATCCCTACGGATTCGAAGTGCCAGGGTCTTTGGGTTCCGCAGTCTTTTAGCAATCAGTTTAACTTCCGCGGAATAATGTTTTTTAGGCTTGCTTTATGTCATTGCATGAACATTATTCAGAAACGCATGCCCAAATTCCTGTCCTTTAATTCGACAGTAGTGGCGTATCTCCGGAACCAGGGAGGCACTCTTTCGTTTCCGTTATTCAATTTAATGGAAAGAATCCGTCTGTTGGTTATAGTACACCAAGTTCAGTTTTGGTCCGTCATATTCCGGGTCGTCTGATTGTTTTATCGGACTCCCGTTCTCTTACGGGTTGCTTGTTGCTGTCAGAATGGACTCTCAACAAACAAGTATTCAATCAGATTTGCTATCTATGGGAGCGCCCAATGATGATTTATTTATGACACAGCTTGCTAATCAATTGCAGACGTATGTGTTGGCTTGTCCAGATCTCTGAGCTAATATTGTTAACGCTCTATTGATCTATAGGACGGAATGATAGGATACGCGTATCCTCCGGCGCTGTTGTTTTAGCAGGTATTGCTAAGATAAACAACCACAATACATTTCTGTTGATAGCATCTCTATCTTCACAGAGATCATGAGTAATTTACTCTCTTGTCTACTGTGGGTCTTAACGTGAAATCTTCCTCTATGTGAGGATCTTTTTCACTGGGTAAATCGTGTCATCTTTATCACAACCAGCAAGGTCGCAACCTTCATGTATTCCGTTGTGTGGTCCGTATTGCATTGTAAGCACTGTACTGGACGAGCTTTGGACGCGATTTCTTACTATAGGAGATCCTCTTCTTCGCTATTCTATGCGGCTAAAGTGGAGGCTCTTCCGTCGTGGTGTAGGGATCATTATGTTCATATTGTTGATCCCTCCATACTACTCATTGCTATTTTTTAGTATACTTGTTTCACAAGATCTACTGCAGCCTGTTATTATTTAGGTTATAGGTTTATGTTACCTCATACCTATGCACTCTACGTTAGTTTACAATTGAGTCTTTTGTCTCTTTATCTAAGTCAGTTAGTAACTTTTTGATAAATAGACTTAGAATCTTTAGATTAAATTCCTATACGGATTTTAACTTCGGTTCTTATTTAGCTAAGTAATCATTTGAGCCTCTGGAAACAGTAGTTTTCAAATTCTGACCTTTTAGACAGTAATTCTGTTGGTTTCTCTTTTACTGTAGAGTCAGTGAGTTTCATGCACTATCGATGGATGATTTTCACTTTCATAGTTTCGGAATCAATACTTCCGTTACTATTTAGGTTGGATTGTTGCATAAGAGTTAGGCTCCTATTATCCAGAACCTATTATTTTAAGGTCCTTCCGTCTTCGTATGGGCATAGGCCTTTACTCTTTCCGGGTACAGTTTATGTATTTATAAACAGATATCTGTTTATTACAAAGGGCGTAAGCTTCTTCTGTCTTTGATGTCTAGTAGAAGGACGTTACGCTCCATTTTATTGTTAATGGATTCTATTAACTATCGGTACTGCTTATGGTATATCATTGACTTAGCAGTTGTGCTTAAGATTTCGGCTCATGAAGTAAGAGTTCTTCTACTTTTTGGGCTTACATTAATAGTGTCGCTATTATAGATTTTTGAAGGCCGCTCATTGCGCTCAGCCATCCACATTCATGAATTTTATCTTAGAAATATCGAGTCCATTTCTGGAGGCCTCTATTGTTAGGTCTATTATCTACTGCTCAGAATGTCATTCACTTAACAGTTGCTACTATAGCTAGGTAGGCTTCTGTTTCGGCAGTGTCTCCGTTCGGCTTCCCTCTTCGCTCTGGGCTATTTGACCCAGGGCAAGAAAAAGGGGGGGGGGGGGAGGGTGTTCCCTTGGGTCACCTGTTTTACTATGAAAACAAGGGGATACCTCCTCCGGAGTTAGTAATTCTGAGCTGTTATTGGGATGGTTGTTTAGTGAGAAGTTTAGGTTTTTAAAATTCATTCAAGTCTTAGTTTTTGAAGTATAGCTTTTGAATATTGCATATGTCAACGGACATGATTATGCAATCCTCAGACACTTTTAGGAGTATAAGAGTCTCTATTCTCTAGACTTACTTTATTTATTGGCTTACTTTAAAAATTATTAGTATAAGGATTATATTGGATATTAATAGAGTACATGGATGTATGAAGCTCAATTTTGGAAGGTGTTGTATCTTTCTAATTTATCATAAATAAGAAAGATACATGTAAGGCCTATTACTTCTTTTTCCCTACAGGGGATGACTCTATTTTATTTTATTGAGCGTATTCCATTTTGCTCTATGTCCTTGGCCCTCCAGCCTTTTTACTATTCAGCTATGTCTGGGTCATTGGTACAGTATAAAAATGTTAAAAAATTTATAGTAATTTATATATTTTTTATACTTACCAATGACCCAGACGGGGATGGCCCTCCCAGGAGTTGGGAACTCTTGCCTCCCCGCTGAGTACATAGCGCTTACCAGGCACTGGTTATTAGAATGATTAATGGCGCCAATTTCGGAACGTCCTTGACACTGCGCATGCGCAGTAGGGGCGAAGTGTGGAGGGCCTTTCAGGACATGTTTTCTTTAGTTTTAGATGCAAATTTTGGGGATTGGGGGGCAAAATTTGTGTTTGGCCCTATATTTTAAGAGTTGGCACCAGCTATGTCTGGGTCATTGGTAAGTATAAAAAATATATAAATTACTATAAATTTTTTAACTTTTCTCTGAATCAATTTGTTCACTGTTCATATACGCATTTTTAAATCTGGGGTCAAGAAACGATGCAATCGAAATTAAACTTAACAGTTTTGTTCTCACCATTCTTGTCACTCTTATAATTTTTAGCCCTTGTTAATGTCTTTTGTCAGAGTATCAACTGTGTTCAGCATGTCTGTTTCCAATAACGAAAGCAGTAGCTTCACAGCAGATAATTATGACATAATCCTGTGCTGACAGTGGCCAAAATTTCTGAAACTGGTTCTAATGCTCCCTCTACTGCCCCAATGACTTGGCTATCTTGTCAAGTAGGCAAAATATGAGATGTTTTCCTGTTGGCACTTAATTCCTTTCTTACAGTTGCTTCATGTTTCAAAATGCGGTTAACCATATACTCTTAGCTCCATCTGATTGGATAGTCTGTTATCAATGAATGTTTGGGCAAATCTCCTTCACTTGGTGAAGTTGTAAAGTTCGATGATGTACCCAACCTATAGAAAAAGTTGACACAGGATATGCACACTCCCAACATGCATGAAACACATGTGTCATTTTTAATGGCGGTATTCACAGCTACATTAAAGTTGTGTGAAAAGACGTGAAATGTGTAGCCAATAGAAAGTTTTTAATGCATGTAGCATGTTGAATCTGTTGTCACTAGTGATGTACACAAGTTTCTTGAGATCTAAATTCCATGCCGACATATTGTCTTCCAGCACATTATCACATATGAACTGCTTCAAGAAACTGAATTGAGTTCTTTGTTCAACATTGTTTCAGATACCAACGGTTTAACTCGAATATTAAGTGTTTATAAAGCGTTCACTTCGTATTATTCATTCAGCATGTTTCAGAAGTAGAAATACATATGGATGGGTGTTTTATTATGTGAAAAGCTATGTAGGTCAGCTTGTATTATAACAAATACAACACAAAAAATTGCCCAATGTAAAAATTAATATAAACTTCCCATACACTTCTCTGATATTTTCTAATTTTGTTTATCAGTGGAATTTTTACAAAGAATGACCTGAGAAACTGAAGATCTACTTTGTGGGTCTTACATCTCAATTGTATTAATTATTGGAAGTTTATGACAACTAAAGTTACTTTAGCTTGCTCCTTATTGAGCATTGTATTTCAATTTACATTTACAGCACAATAGAGCACTTGTTACCATTGTTTTTATCCATGTTGAAAGATGAATGTCCTGAAGTTCGACTAAATATAATTTCTAATCTAGACTGTGTTAATGAGGTGAGTTGTTTATGTATTCTCGATTCATGATTTTCTTGATATTTTCAATATTTGTATTGTGGGTATAGTGAAGTGGTTTGTGTTGGCAATATATCTAGTAAACAGAAGTATTCAGTTATCCATTTTGAATTGGTGAGTCCATTGCACTAAATATTGATGCAATATGTATTGTTGCAGGGTTTCCACAAAGGAGGCATTCCATTCCCCTTACCAACATCTCAACCAAGATGTACCTAAAGACAGAGCTTCACAGTATTAGATTTCAATACCAGTGACAATTTTGAAAATAATATTGCAATACACCAATATATCTGAAAACCTTTCAGTTTAAAAGCAGGTGACTCCATTTGGCATTTTGCGATTTGCACATTTCCAGTCTAAAAATAAAGTTCCAGAATTTGTGACATACCATTGGTGATGTTTGCTTTCAGTTGCAGGAACTCTGGGGTTAATTCTTAGATTGGAACTATGTATATACACAAAACATTGTGCATAAGTATGTGACCTTAAACACCAATAAATAATAATAATAATATACACAAAAAGAATGTCAAATTAATGTTGGATGTTTTGTGATATTTGTGTGCAAAATATATTTTGAATTCAGTGTCATTCAATTCAAATTTAATCAACTCTGCACTGGAGTTATCGCTATTAACGTTTGATTGACACTAGGCAAATAACTAAGAATGGTGATCTTGTTTTGAAGGTGTGGTTAATGTGGAAATAATGGCTTTGTGACCGCTGATATTTGTCAGTGAAACTGAAATAATGTAAAGGAGAGGAGCCAGTGAATGGATTAACCCTTTACCTAACACGAAAGGCAGACAACACTTG
The DNA here is from genome assembly GCA_031216915.1 of Pictodentalium vernedei. Taxonomy (NCBI): domain Eukaryota; kingdom Metazoa; phylum Mollusca; class Scaphopoda; order Dentaliida; family Dentaliidae; genus Pictodentalium; species Pictodentalium vernedei. The sequence continues at coordinate 121,766,380 of CM062288.1, read as the reverse complement.
CAAGCAAAATTCATGAATAACTAAATTTTTCCATTTTGTATCAAAAACATGGCTTATTGCCCCTCATTGGAACGAGCTCAACAAGCTCGTTCCAATGAGGCGTCATAAGCTATGTTTTTTACACAAAAAATGAAAAAACTAGAGGGGTGTCATTTGTGTGCAAAGCACACTATAGTATATCCCCGCATTCACATTTGTGATTATTGTCGGGGCCGAATCAAAAATCCAAAACCTTTATGCACATCTACAGATGCTATTGATTAATATGAACACACTTTTAGTGTTTCGAATTGAAACCCCTAAGAGTTTTTCTCCGGAAACCATTCCTCTAACGACAAAAATGGTGCCCCTTGCACCCCTCGGGGCCAAATAAAAAATCCAAAACGTTTATGCACATCTACAGACCCTATTGATTAACATGAACACACTTTTAGTGTTTCGAATTGAAACCCCTAGGAGTTTTTCACTGGAAACCATTCCTCTAACGACAAAAGTGGTGGCCCTTGCGCCCCCGAGGGTCGAATCAAAAATCCAAAACCTTTATGCACATCTACAGACCCTATGAATGAACATGAACACACTTTCAATGTTTCGAATTGAAACCCCTAGGAGTTTTTCTCCGGAACCCATTCTTCTAACGACAAAAATGGTGCCCCTTGAACCCCTCGGGCCGAATCAAAAATCTAAAACCTTTATGCACATCTACAGACCCAATTGATTAACATGAACACACTTCCAGTGTTTCGAATTGAAACCCTGGGAGATTTTTTTTTCGGAAACCATTCCTCTAACGACAAAAGTGGTGCCCCTTGCGCCCTCCGAAGCTGAATCAAAAATACAAAACCTTTATGCACATCTACAGGCCCTATTGATTAACATGAACACACTTTCAGTGTTTCGAATTGAAACCCCTAGGAGTTTTTCTCTGGAAACCATTCCTCTAACGACAAAAATGGTGCCCCCTGTGTCCCTCGAAGCCGAATAAAAAATCCAAAGCCTTTATGCACATCTGCAGACCCTATTAATGAAGATGAACAAACTTTCAGTGTTTCGAATTGAAACCCCTAGGAGTTTTTTGCCGGAAACCACTCCTCTAACGACAAAATGGAGCCCCTTGCACCCCTCGAAGCCGAATCAAAAATCCAAAACCTTTATGCACATCTACAGACCCTATTGATTAACGTGAACACACTGTCAGTGTTTCAAATTGAAACCCCTAGGAGTTTTTCTCCGGAAACCATTCCTCTAATGACAAAAATGGTGCCCCTTGTACCCCTCGGGGCTGAATCAAAAATCCAAAACCTTTATGCACGTCTACAGACCCTATGAATGAACATGAACACACTTTCAATGTTTCGAATTGAAACCCCTAGGAGTTTTTCGCAGGAAACCATTCCTCTAACGACAAAAGTGGTGCCCCTTATGCTCCAGAGGGTCGAATCAAAAATCCAAAACCTTTATGCACATCTACAGACCCTATGAATGAACATGAACACACTTTCAATGTTTCGAATTGAAACCCCTAGGAGTTTTTCGCCGGAAACCATTCCTCTAACGACAAAAGTGGTGCCCCTTGCACCCCTCGGGGCCGAATCAAAAATACAAAACCTTTATGCACATCTACAGACCCTATTGATTAACATGAACACACTTTTAGTGTTTCGAATTGAAACCCCTAGGAGTTTTTCTCCGGAAACTATTCCTCTAACGACAAAAATGGTGCCCCTTGCTCCCCTTGGGGCCGAATCAAAAATCCAAAACCTTTATGCACATCTACAAACCCTACTAATGAACATGAACACACTTTCAGTGTTTCGAATTGAAACTCCTAGCAGTTTTTCGCCGGAAACCATTCCTCTAACGACAAAAGTGGTGCCCCTTACGCCCCAGAGGGCCGAATCAAAAATCCAAAACCTTTATGCACATCTACAGACTCTATGAATGAACATGAACACACTTTCAATGTTTTGAATTGAAACCCCTAGGAGTTTTTTCGCCGGAAACCATTCCCGGACGTACGGACAGACGGAGACAACCAATATATCTCCGCAATTTTTCAAATGCGGGGATAATAATGAAAATTTAATGGCGCTGGCCGCTTTTGGTTGTTACGTTGTGGTCAAGGGATGAAGGTGAACCAACTTATTTCCTTGTACAACTCGACATGGAGAGATCTTCAGACAAGAGAACAATTGACAGTACATTATGGTCTTGTATGCAATTGTTTCTCCTGATGCCACACACGAGCAACTAACAAAGAATTAGAAAAAATAACATGGCTCAGTGATCAAATAATTTTATGCTCATTGACTAATGTTTTTACGGGAGTTTAGATAACAATGCAAATTGTCTTTGTATCAATGCTTCAGTATCTGATATTTTTTAAGGCCCACTTCATATATCAACACTCTTTTCTGACAAAGATTAACCATCTTGACAATCATGCATTTTACCAGAGCAGAAGGTATAAGGTAATTTTTCACAGTTTCGAAAATATATTCATTTTTAATTGAAGATATCAAAGTTGTGTATTCCCTGTTATCGCATATCAGGTACATTTTATTTTCAATGAACTCCGAACTATAAATCCTGGTATTGCACAATCAAAATTAAATATTGTTAAGCACGATATTCCAGTATTAATTTTTTCATGGACAAGATTCAACTGGTGAAGATTTCAATACCAGTGTATCAAAGTACCATTCTGCCCTACCCAGAGACCTGGAGAGTAGGTAGAAGAAGTTGTTGCCTTGGATCAACCAAAATTTGCTCTGCATTTTATAAAAAGTGACTCAAGTTGCTGTGTGAATATTTAAGATTACCTAGAAGCCCTACCCTCAGCCCAAGTGAATAGGGCGAAGAAGTCGCCTGGATCAACAAACTTCACTCAGACGTCAATAAAAAGTGACTCTCAAGGCAGATGACCTAGAAGCCCAAACAGAAACTAGGTTAATATGGCGAAGAAGTTGCCTGGATCAACCAAGTTCACTCTGTGTTCAATGAAAAGTGACTCTCAAGTCGCTGTGTGAATATTTAAGATAACCTAGAAATGGGCTGAATTATATGCAGAAATGAAACAATAGCTACAAAAATGCATTTTATTTGATGTATTAACTGGTAGAGTGCTAAATTATTTATGGTCCTTAAACTTTCTGTGTGCATCTTTGTACCAGTAGGCACTCTCCAATAAATTGTAAAAAGGCAAATCCTAACAGATAAAATTATATCACTTCAAAGATAATATAAAGTGCATCCACAGAATATGAAGTGTTTAAATGGTGTACCGGTATAAAAGGAATGGAAGTCCGTAGGAACGTTAGTCCCTCTGGACTATTATTCCGCGGAATTATAGTCCTAGGTCTAACATTTCTAGGAATAGTAGTCCGGCGGACTACTATTCCTAGAAATGTTAGACCTAGGACTATAATTCCGCGGAATAATAGACCAGAGGGACTAATTTTCCTACGGACTTCCATTCCTGTTACACCGGCACTTTAGAATAAAGCCCAAATATGGGCTTCCAGCACTCTACCAGTTAAATGTTCTTAGGGTTAATTTTCACAGTAACCAAGAAAACTGAAATCAGGAGATAAAAAAACATCAAGAGGATAGATCTATGGCTAATAGGTTTATGCAGTCTCCAGCCACTTTCATTTAGCCTTAATGGTGTAATAAATGACACAAAGTTTGCCACTGTGATAAACAACATTATCACATGCTCAGCATAAAACTATGAAATATGTTGTCAGGGCCATATTCTGTGTGATCACAGTTAACAATCACCAATTTCTTCACAATGTTCATCTTTTCAAGCTTGCAATGTCAGAAAATTAAAAAAAGAAATGGAGTCAAGACAGGAAGTTTGTGGGTATGTTATGTCCACAGCTGTCGGCAATCTGTCCTACCACAAATAAGGTTCTGGTGTCTCGGGTGCCAGGATATGGCACTAATCCCATTTCTCGAGTTATTCCCATGTCTAACGGCTCTTTTCATTTTCACCTACCTCTGTTATGCTCAGTGTGGACTGCCTGTTAGTCTTCATATTCAGTTGCAGTTATGAGTTTGGACCCCCCCTCACTCCACCCACCATCCACCCCAAAATGTATATTGAGAAAAAAAGTGTTGCACTCAACATGATGGTTATGTTTGTATGACATGCTTAATCACCTCTTCCATGGAGAAACCACCATTGGAGAATATGTAGGGTGTGTAGTGAAAGAAATATAAGATGAGTAGAAGAAATAAGTGTTTACAAGGACTGAAAAAAAAGAACCCTCAGAATATTTATTTCTTGTCTGCTTCCAGACACACAAATGTCCCCTTCACCTCTGCCTGTTAGCTAATGCTTGCCTTGCTGTTCTCAGTTGGATAAAGTTTCAGGTATTTTAATGCCCCCCGACTTAGGTCGGGTGGCATATAGTGATTGAAGTGTGCGTGTGTGTCCATCCGTGTGTCCGTATGTGTGTGTGTGTGTGTCCGAGCCAATAACTCGAAAACTGTTAGGGCCACTGTCATCAAACTTCACACAATTATAAAGGACCATGGGAGGATGTGTCACACACCATAGCTGGGTTCGTACCTTCAAGGTCAAGGTCACATTTCAAGGTCACACTAAAAATCAGTCAATATTCGTGTCTCAGTCATAACTCAGAAACGAATCATAGTACAATTGTTAAACTTTTTAAAAATGTTAAGGACAGTCAGAAGGTGTGTCGCATATAATAGTTTCCGCCTCATCTACAAGGTAAAGGTCACAGGGGTGGGGGGGGGGGGGGCATGTGTTACCTTAGTAACATTCTTGTTTGTTCCTTTTTATAATGATTTTAGAGCTGTCTGGTTAACCAAAAAAATCTACTTCGTGTCAGTCGTCTTGAAAAAAACTGCTCAAAGGCTAATAATTGAAAACTGATTAATTTGATGCTGTTGTTTTGTAATTCATCACATATCACTTTTTTTTAAATTGTTAGGTAATTGGAATTAAACAGTTATCACAAAGTTTATTACCGGCTATCGTAGAGTTAGCAGAAGACACAAAATGGAGAGTACGACTTGCTATAATAGAGTATATGCCATTATTGGCTGGTCAGCTGGTAAGCTTTATTTGTTGCACACATTATGGACAGGCTTTTTCATTTTTCCTTCATGCAACACGACAAGCCTACACGTTAAGTTTTTCCTAAATTACTAAGTTTTTTCAAAAATCATAATGTTTGGTATTTCAAAAGGGAAGTTGAATATAACCCTTAAAGGCTTGGACAAGTGTCCTGAATTCCCACCAACCCACAGCCTTTAAACATCCAGCGGCTTAGCACTGATTTCGAGTCGGGTCTTGGCTGCCTTAATAGGCAGACAAGATTTGACTAGAAACCACTGTCTACCTAATTTGTCTGTTGTCAACAGGACCTCCTCATTGCATTTTAAGAGCACCTGTTCTGAGATTGTAAAAGTTGTAAATTGGCTTTAAGGGTTAAGTGATCAATTGTCCACAAATTTTTGACCCCCTTGTTTTTGTCAAGAGGAATAAGATGAATGCTCTTGCTGGTAAAAGGCAGTATAGCTACTGAGAACATTTAACTGGATGTGGGTTTTACATAGTTTGCAACCTTGTATATTTTTCCACTTATAAAGGTCAAGTGGCCCCAAAATGATAATCAATTGGGCCACACAAAGTAAATCTTTTGTTTCTCAGGCCATTATTTGTGAAATTGCATGCGGGCGAGTGGTTTTTTATTTTATTTTTTATTTCAGTAATTACTTCTTTGCCATCAAAAGTTCATGTTCTTGGTTCAAGTTTTAGGCCTCATAATCTACAGAATGGCATGGGTGGTGGTGTATTTCATCCCTTGAGAGCAAGAAGGCTTTGCAATGCAAAAGCATTGCAAAGCCTTCTTGCACTCAAGGGACAAATTCATCAATTTTTTTAACTTGGGTAAAATATCACACATAAACCATTTAATTTTAATTTTTTTTTAAGTTTAAATTGGTTATAAAAAGAGAGCCAAAAGGACCATGCGGGAGGGCCTGAGAAACAGATTTTTTATTTTTTTAGGCCTTGTACTTATTTTTTATTTTTTTCAAATTTAGCTCATTACAGTGAGGGGTATAATATGTTATATTTTGGTATAGCACTGAACATATTTAGTCCTCTCATTACAGTGGAACCATGTTAATTGAATAGCAACTTTGCCAATGAAAATTATTCAATTAACCGTACACTGTATTCAATTAACAGGGATTTTTGGTTACTGCTTTATTTAGATAAACAGAATTTCTATTATATCATGGCGCTCTGTCAAACTAGATATAATAGATTAAATGTCTGTTTTGGATGTACTGAGGGCAAATAGGTCTATTAACAAGGTGAATATAGTGATTGAAAAGGTAATTTCTTGACATATTACATGATTTTTGATTCAGTTAAAGGGTTTTTTTCTGTAACCAATATGCAATTAACAGGCCAAATTTGTACTGAAGGTGCGGTAAATATTGATTTGTGTTTGGAATTTATATTCAATTAACAGGGTTATTCAATTAAGAAATCTCGAATTAATGAATTTCACTTGACCATGATAAAGCCTTCTCATTCTCTGTTGTACATCATATTTCGTGATAGTCAACATGTATGGATAAATTTTGTTACAATTTAGGCCAATAAAATAAAACATTTATTTTTCAGGTGGTTTTTCCCTGTTTTTATATGCCCATTTGAAAAACGGTCGTATTATGTAATCAGTCTGTCTGCCCATCTATTGGTCCGTTAAACATTTTTGGTTTCCGACCGATAACTCCAGTTTGCATTATTTCATCTCAACCAAAGTTGGTATGTGCATTACCCAGCTAGTAATGCAGGCAAAGTTTGAACATGGGTTCCATCCAATTGTTATTACAAGAGTTATGGCTTTTCTTTCGACTTCAATTTGACCGTCTATTAACATTTTTATCCCCCTGAAATTTACAATTTGGGGGTGGGTGGGGGGGGGGGGGTGCTGGGTGATATAGCCGTGGTGCTGTCCATCCATCCCTCTGTCTGTCTGTAGATGGAGTTGGTTTCCACTCTCGCTAACTAAAATTCCGCTTTGCCAACTGAAACCAAACTTGGCATGTGGATTAGACATGATGAGAGAAAGAACTTTATTTATTTTGGAATCATTGTGCCAAAGGTCAAGGTCACAGTGACCTTGAAATTTTATCGATCGAGGCTTGTTTCAGCTCTCTTAATTATTAAAATTATGCATTCCCGATCGCAACCCAACTTGGCATGTGGGTTGATCGTGGTGAGAGAAAGAACCCTACATATTTTTAAGTTATTGTGCCAAAGGTCAAGGTCATAGAGATCTTGAACTTGAAATTTTATCGGTGATGATAAGATGATGGGAGGATGCGCCCTTTTTATACACCTGTTTTTATTGTGTCGCCGCCCCACAAAGTGGGGAGCGACATATAGGGATTACTTTTGTCGTCTTGCGTTGTCCGCGTCGTCGTCCGCGTCACACTTTCTCTTATCCGCCACTCCTCTTTAACCTATGAATAGATTTTGATGAAACTTTCAGTGATTCTTTATCACATAATGGCATTGTGCACCTCCTATTTTATTTTTTGATCCGCTGTATTTTGCGACATATAGGGATTACTTTTGTCGCCTTGCGTCGTCTGCGTCGTCGTCCGCGTCACACTTTCTCTTATCTGCCACTCCTCTTTAACCTATGAATGGATTTTGATGAAACTTTCAGTGATTCTTTATCACATAATGGCATTGTGCACCTCCTATTTTATTTTTTGATCCGCTGTATTTTTTCCAGAGTTATGCCCCTTTTCCACTTAGAATTCTGTCTGAAATATTAAAATATAGTGCAGGCGACACACGTCTCCCATGGAAGACTCACATCTAAGTAAAAAACAAATCAAGGCCTGCAGTGCCCTGCACTAGACACTACTGCAAATTCAAAGTGTTGCCTTATTATGAGGAAGCAAAAAATTTAGAATTCTCCAGGACTTTAAGGACACTTTCAGAATCTATGATCAGGATCAAATGAACATTATATGAGAATCCAAGTGGATTCTTATGGTTTTCCTTGCGAGAATCTTTTGTGTGAATCCATTCTGATTCTCACATGAATTTTAAGCGCTGACATGTGACACCATTTCTGGTGAATCTTCTGTAGGACAATTGTTTTCTAAGAAATGAAATCACAGTTCAGTATGAAAAAAAGTAAAATGAAGGTTGAGAATTTTGTGAATAGCACTAGTGATGAACTGATAATCAGAATTGGCAATCAGAACCAATCGGTTATAAGGCATCGGGCAATTATGACAACCGGTAATTAAAAACCGACAGCTTCTGATTATTCTGTATTTAACACTGACTATCAAAAATCTCTTTGATATCAAGATATTTCAGTGAAGTTTGCCCATTAAAAACATATGTAGTGCATAGCTGAATATAAAAATCTGTAGTAGAGATGTGCTGTTAACTGAAAATTCAGTTCAGTTTTGTTATCAAAACTGAAACCGAAACAATTGCAGAAAATCTGTTGTCGTGGTTTCCAACTTCATTGCTGAAAAACTCTAATAATGTCTTCACTTCTCTGATGAATGAAACAACCTAAAGTTCACTTTATATTTAAATTTTAAAGTCGCTATAACCCTTTTTCAAAACAGATGTACTAATTGGTATTGCGTTTGAGCGTGGCATTTACTGCAAAAATTGGTGACAAAATTACTTCTTTTGCATCATGTTTTCAACGTTCATCTGTTTATCAAATTCGGTTTCCTTTGCAGAACTGGAACTTGCCACTACTTCTATGTGTATAATGTCAAATATATTTATTTCTACGCGTTATTTTGAAAGCTTGAACTCCAAAACCATCTTCAGAATCACAGATGAAGTAGGATGGAAATTTAGGGTTACAATGACCGAAATGAGTCACACTTGGGTCCCAGATTGTGGAATTCCCTGCCTATTAGTGTCAGAAATTCAGAAACTCTTGATATCTTGAAAAGAAATCTTAAAACTTCCCTATTTACCGAAGCATTCTCCTGAACCTCTCTAAGAGGCAACCGAAACAGACTTTATTTCAGAAAAGAGTATTTATTTCAGTGAAGCATTTTAGAGCACTATTTGTGGTTTTATACTCTAGAAAATCAATTATTATTATTATTATAGTTTTGTTGAAATTTTTTGAAAAATTTGAAAAAAAGGAATAATTAAAATAACACATTTTGATATCGTGTGCCTTGGGTAAAGGGGTAAACCCAATGCACAAGATATCAACATTTTTTATTAGCTCATCTTGACAAAGTCAAGCTGAGCTAATCTAATCGCTTCCCGTCCGTCGTCCGTCATCCGTCAACACCATGTTTTGGTCTTCTCCTCCAAAGCCACTGGGCCAATTCAAGTGAAAGTTTGTGTGAGTGATGGTCCCAAAGGGGCATTTCATTTTTGTTCAACTCAGCATGCCCAGCCCCATAGGGAGGGAGTGGGGGAAAATGCTCCAAAATATTTTAAAAATCTTCTTCTCAAGAACCAGTGTGTACAATGACTTGATATTTGCTATGGAGCTTCCATATGAGGTGTAGAATCAAGTTTGTTCAAACGAAGTTCGTAAAGTAATATTTGGCTTTGTAATAGGAGGGGTAAGATTTTTGGCCCCGCCCAAAATTTCTATATTTTTATACTGTACCAATGACCCAGACATAGCTGGTGCTAACTCTTAAAATATAGGGCCAAACACAAATTTTGCCCCCCAATCCCCAAAATTTGCATCTAAAACTAAAGAAAACATGTCCTGAGAGGCCCTCCACACTTCGCCCCTACTGCGCATGCGCAGTGTCAAGGACGTTCCGAAATTGGCGCCATTTTTCATTCTAAGTTTGGCCCTTCATCAGTTAACATCTGACTGATCTTTGTGCTTTTAAATCTCAGTTTAAATGATGCCAGACACATAAATATTAGTGAAATGGTGATTCTAAGGAGGATAGAAAAGGAGGAGAGGAAAAGAATGTGTGACAGAATATTATCAGGGCTGTAACTTAAAATTTTTTAATGAAATTATGTTAAGTTACCTATTTTCAAGGCAGCAGCCATTTTGTTGTCATTCTGATTATTTAGTTACACTGTTTTTTCAAGTGTTTTTCCTCTCTCCCTGTCCTTTAAGTTCCCCCTTGCTATTCTCCCATGCTTTTGGCATAATTTCTGTAATTATTATTACTAAAATTTCTTGGGAGTTTAGCTGAATAACAGAATGAATTCTGTTTTTTCCCCATGTTTACGTCTTCACCTACGGGTGGTTAGGCGTTGTGTTCTGCATCTACCATCTGATGTTCTGCAGTTTCTTCCCTGGAAGTCTCTGTTTTGCATCAGATGGTGTATTTTTGGTAACTGATTTCGGGCCTGGGTGCCTGGAGTCTTATTGTAGTGTTTTTACACTCATTGTTTACATTTACAACAGCCCTCTGTGTGAGGGGGGGATTTCTAAATAATAATATCTTTATGTTATTTCAATCATAACTAGATACATTATTATTGTTCGTAAGTGTTGAATAAATTGTTTAAAATATTTTTTAATTTTTTGTCCACACTTAGGCTTGGGATCCATTGGGGCTCAACGTTACTTTTCAGAAACTTGGGCTGTTCTGAAAAAATATTTTTTCAAAATATTTTGATTTCAATTATTTTTTCTATATTAATGGATCATATTATTATTATGTATTTTGATTGCCAGGGGTTAGTGCGAGTACCAGGACTTGTTTTCTTTTCACATTGAAAGGATATTGATCAATTGTTTTAAGAGGAAGTCTTCCTCTGACCTTATTATCATTCTATATGTGGTCAGTGTACTCGCATTAACTCCGGTTCTGTATCGTATGATTTCGATGACAATATGGGAAGCGTATGTCACGGTATGTTGTTGGGGATTTGGACACTCCGGTCCTTTCCCCGCAGGGTCACTCTACTTTATCAATTTCTATTTCAGACGATCAAGATTAGGGTGATGTATCTGTGATGTCTTCCAACAGTGTGCCTCCGTCGTCACAATTAATGAAGGGCTAGCGGAAAAGTGCTCATGTAATACGCCAATTGCCTAAGAGGACCCTAGTAGGTTCGACGGCCTTTGACGTCCGCTAGCTCGCCCGGTGTAGCGTCCATTCACCGAATGGTTCGGCAGCCGGGTTCGTCCGTTGCGGTCTAGAAGGAATTTTGGGGTGATGCGAGCACTATAAAATTAACTTAATGCACACCCAGTGACGGCGGATCGGAGGGAGAACGGAGGAAGCCTTTTAGTCCGGTTCATAGCTCGTTCCGGTCCATCCGGACGGCAAGCGAGAGAGGCCCCTCTCTCGTTCAACAACATCTGGCCCCAGATGTTGTGGTACAAATGTGTCGTTAGCGGAGCATACGTCCGTCGCTCGGGACGCTCCGTTGTATAGGCAGTCCGCTGAGACTGCTAAGGCTTCCTCTTCTCGTCAGCGCACACGACCGCACCTTGGCTGCGTGACCGCCGATATATTACCAGCTTCGCCGATCAAGGATTCTTCGGCGACCAGGTCACACCATCCGGCAGCCAGGGATTCGAGACCGATGGACTCCGGACGTTCGCATAGGAAAAGTATGCGGGAGCCATCTGATGCGGAGCTGCCCTCGGCGAAGCAGCGATAGACTGCGCCTCCGCAGGTCTCGACGCCGGACATTCTTGTGCACATAGCACAGCTTATCGCAGCATCCCAGCAGCCGACAGAAACGGTGTCGGATCGAGAATTATCCGACAGCGCTGGGTCGGTAGCCGGGGACTCGAGGCCTGCAGACTCCGGACGTTCGCATAGGAAGTATGCGGGAGTCAACGTACACGGAGCTTCCAGCGGCAATGCATCGTAAGTCCGCTACTGCACAGGCCTCGGGAACGGACGTGCTTTCCTTAATAGCACAGTTTATCGCAGCATCCCAGCATCAACTGAATCTGTCGCATATATTTTATCCGACGATGCTGGGTCGGGACGCTCCGCGGAAGCGGGTACGGACGTCCGAAAGTTTCATCCGGTCCGACGGGATACCGAAAGGGATTCGGTGGATTTCAAGCTTTCCCTTTCGGAACAACATATGCTGCGATGCCGGATAAGAAACTGATAGCGTCGGTGGACTTAGAAATTTTTGGTTCGGTTCAGGGACATCGTCCCTCAGTTCCGACATAGTCCAATAATGTCACACAAACTTTCGAATTATTGAACGACGCTATATATTATTATTTTATGCTTGCTATCCAAGCATTTCTGGTTTCTTGTTCGAAGAGTTATGGAGATGTCTTTCAAAAGTGTGCCTCTGTCGTCATAGTTAATGAAGAGTTAGCGGCAATAAGTGCTCATGGAATATGTCTATCGCTTACGGAGTGACATTCGCTAGCTCACCCGGTGTAGCGTACATTCATCGAATGGTTCGGCTGCCGGGTTCGTCCGTTGCGGTCTAGGAAGGAGATTTGGGTGATGCGAGCACTTTAATTACTTTAGTACTCACCCAGTGACGGCAGATTGAGGACAGATCGGAGGAAGCCAACAACATAGGGGACCGCATGTTGTGGTTCAGATATTTTACATTCGGAGCATATGTCCGTTGCTCAGGACGCTCCGTTATATTGACAGTCCGAGAGACTGTCTTTAATGCTTCCTCATCCTCACAGCAGGGCACACGACCGCACATTGGCTACGTGACCTCGAGTATCCGATCAGTTTCGGCATTCAGTGATTCCACAGCGAATAGGTCGCGCCATCCGGTAGCCAAGGGACACGAGGCCTATACACTCCGTTCGCTCGCTTATTGGAAGTATGCACGGGGGTAACGATCTCGGAGCTTCCTGCGGCAATGCATCGTAAGACCGCTGCTCTTCAAGCCTCAGTGACAGACGTGCTATCCGAGTTAGCACAGTTGTTTCGCAGCATCCCAGCAATTGACGGTGTCTCGGTCGAATCAGGAATTATCCGACGGCGCTGGGTCGGTGCGGTCCGCGGTTGCATCAAGCTACGGACGACCGAACGCTTTATAGGGTCCGACAGGATGGCGAAAGGGATTCGAAAGATTTCGAGTTTTCCCTTTAGTAGTATCGGAAGATGCCTTTCATATCTTCTGGCATTTCTTCCAGTGATTATTTTTCGGACTTCATTGCTGCGATCTTGGATAAGAGACTTATAGCGTCATTGGACTCGGATTTTTCGATCGGTACAGGGACTTTGTCCCTGACTTACCGACGCAGTCCAATATTGTCATTACAACATGTGTTTTATTTTTCGACGCTATATATATTATATATATATACAAGCCTGCTACTAAGCATGATAGTTTAGTTTCTTGTCCGCGTGGCTCATTTCTGCCATTTTATCTTTTTTACATATAGTTTATTTTGGCAGAGCAGGGCATACCGAGAGTTCATATGCGTCTAGACGGTGTGATTAAAGACTGCATATATTCTTTTTCACCGTTTATGTCTTTTCCAATTTCAATGTTGGGAACGACATTATGTATAGTAGACTTAACTTAGACGCTTTATTATACGTAATCCGCCTTACTGAGGCGTTATCATTACGTCTTCAAGAAAAGATTTACGGGATATTATTCTCAATGTAATTTCTTTTGAGGGCAGTAGTTTGTTCACGTATAACTCCGCCCTTCAGTGGCTGATTGGAGTTGGTTAGACGTGATGCAGCCCTAGCTACATCCACGCGTGGATAGTAGGTTAAGAACTCTCTCAGAGTCGCTTCGTTCTCGGAGGAGCTTCTCTTCGACGGCAACTTTCCGGCAATCCATGAATTGCTTGATTATACATTCTCTTGTCTATCTAGTGTTACAAGAGATTCAGACTGGGGCAAACATTCGGTGGTTGACTCAGAGAGTGCCGCCGCAGTTGCCGGACCCGAGTGTGGCTGTTATGACGGTTGCCAGTCAAACAGATTGGGATATATACTGATCCCTACGGATTCGAAGTGCCAGGGTCTTTGGGTTCCGCAGTCTTTTAGCTATCAGTTAACTTCCGCGGAATAATGTTTTTTAGGCTTGCTTTATGTCATTGCATGAACATTATTCAGAAACGCATGCCCAAATTCCTGTCCTTTAATTCGACAGTAGTGGCGTATCTCCGGAACAAGGTCCTTCCGTCTTCGTATGGGCATAGGCCTTTACTCTTTCCGGGTACAGTTTATGTATTTATAAACAGATATCTGTTTATTACAAGGGCGTAAGCTTCTTCTGTCTTTGATGTCTAGTAGAAGGACGTTACGCTCCATTTTATTGTTAATGGATTCTATTAACTAGCGTACTGCTTATGGTATATCATTGGCTTAGCAGTTGTGCTTAAGATTTCGGCTCATGAAGTAAGAGTTCTTCTACTTCTTGGGCTTACATTAATAGTGTTGCTATTATAGATTTTTTGAAGGCTGCTCATTGCGCTCAGCCATCCATTCATGAATTTTATCTCAGAAATATCGAGTCCATTTCTGGAGGCCTCTATTGTTAGGTCTATTATCTACTGCTCAGAATGTCATTCACTTAACAGTTGCTACTATAGCTAGGTAGGCTGTCTGTTTCGGCAGTGTCTCCGTTCGGCTGCCCTCTTCGCTCTGGGCTATTTGACCCAGGGCAAGAAAAAGGGGGGGGGGGAGGGTGTTCCCTTGGGTCACCTGTTTTTACTATGAAAACAAGGGGATACCTCCTCCGGAGTTAGTAATTCTGAGCTGTTATTGGGATGGTTGTTTAGTGAGAAGTTTAAGTTTATAAAATTCATTCAAGTCTTAGTTTTTAAAGTATAGCTTTTGAATATTGCATATGTCAACGGACATGATTATGCAATTCTCACACACTTTTAGGAGTATAAGAGTCTCTATTCTCTAGACTTACTTTATTATTGGCTTACTTTAAAAATTATTAGTATAAGGATTATTGGATATTTATAGAGTACATGGATGTATGAAGCTCAATTTTTGGAAGGTGTTGTATCTTTCTAATTTATCATAAATAAGAAAGATACATGTAAGGCCTATTACTTCTTTTCCCTACAGGGGATGACTCTATTTTATTTTATTGAGCGTATTCCATTTTGCTCTATGTCCTTGGCCCTCCAGCCTTTTTACTATTCAGCTATGTCTGGGTCATTGGTACAGTATAAAAATGTTAAAAAATTTATAGTAATTTATATATTTTTTATACTTACCAATGACCCAGACGGGGATGGCCCTCCCAGGAGTTGGGAACTCTTGCCTCCCCGCTGAGTACATAGCGCTTACCAGGCACTGGTTATTAGAATGATAAATGGCGCCAATTTCGGAACGTCCTTGACACTGCGCATGCGCAGTAGGGGCGAAGTGTGGAGGGCCTCTCAGGACATGTTTTCTTTAGTTTTAGATGCAAATTTTGGGGATTGGGGGGCAAAATTTGTGTTTGGCCCTATATTTTAAGAGTTAGCACCAGCTATGTCTGGGTCATTGGTAAGTATAAAAAATATATAAATTACTATAAATTTTTTAACTTTCTGAACCGATGGTCCGGTATGAACCAAATTTGGTTTGTGGTAGTATTGGGTCATAAGTACTTGACCCATGCAAAAAAAAAAATTCTCGCATCCCCATGGGAACCCTGGGAGCTAAAAATAGAAATATTTTCAAACGCCCATATTTCCCAAACCCCACGGAACAGAGAGCTTTTATTTGGTATGAAGTATCCTTACGACCAGTAGAATTGAATCGTAAAAAAAAATTGCTATCGGTTATGTTAGGGTGTTCTGTAATGGGCATCGAAAAAATGCTGAGTCAGCATATTTGCAAAAATTAAAAAAAATCTTTTCTCCAGAACCAATCATCAGAATCTTTTGATATTTGGTATACAGCATTCATAGGGGGGTCAGATAAAAGTTTGTAGAAATAAAGCTCATTGGTTCATATTTGGGCTCTCTACAGGAGCCCGAAGTTTTAACATAGGGGAATATGGGGAATATTCTTTGAAAATCTTCTTCTTCAGAACCACCAGTCAGAATCTTTTAATATTTGGTATACATCATTGTTATGAGGGTCAGATTCTAGATTGTTCAAACCAAGTCCCTAGGTTAATATTTGGGCTTCCTACGGAAGCCCAAACTTGATCTTTGTTCAATATGGAGGGTAATTTAAAAAAATCTTCTTCTTCAGATCCATCAGTCAGAATGCTTTGATATTTGGTATGCAACATCTCTATGGGGGTCAGATTCAAGTTTGTTCAAATCAAATTCCTAGGTATATATTTGGGCTCACTATGGTAGCCCAAATTTTTACTTAGTGCAATAAGAGAAAATTTCTTTAAAAATCTTCTTCAGATCCACCAGTCGGAATGCTTTTATATTTGGTATACAACATCTCTAGGGGGGTCAGATTCCAGGTTGTTCAATTCGAGTGCCTAGGTTAATATTTGGGCTCCATATGGGAACATGAAATTTAACTTAGTACAATATGAGGGAATTTCTTCAAAAATCTTCTTCTTCAGATTCACTTGTCAGAATGCTTTCACATTTGGTATACAACATCTCTAGGGGGGGGGGGGGGGAGGGGCAGATTCAAGTTTGTTCAAATCGGATCCATAGGTCAATATTTGGGCTCGCTATGGTATTCTTTACAATTTCTCTTCTTCAGATCCAACAGTCAGAATGCTTTCATATTCGGTACACAACATCTCTAGGGAAGTCAGATTTAACTG
Organism: Pictodentalium vernedei; assembly: GCA_031216915.1. Classification (NCBI taxonomy): domain Eukaryota; kingdom Metazoa; phylum Mollusca; class Scaphopoda; order Dentaliida; family Dentaliidae; genus Pictodentalium; species Pictodentalium vernedei. Next base: position 121,749,681 of record CM062288.1, on the reverse strand, counting down.
TGTTCAAATCAAGAGCCTGGGTTAATATTTGGGCTCTCTATGGGAGCCGGAATTGGCCATTTTGCTGAAGAATTAAAAATTTTGTATTCAGTACCCTCTAGAGGTACTAAGATTAATCCACATAGGTTGTATCAAGGGGCTTCATAGGGGAGCTCTACATTTTACTTATAATCAACTGAAGAAAAGGCATGATGCCCAGATTATTTTTGTCACTCCTGAGGGACTCAAGGATTGACAGTGTAGCCTATGGAGATGGCTTGCTTTATGTAGACTCATTCTTGGACTCTGTTTAAATTGTGTTCTGTACAAGATGAGCGCTTCAGGCCCCGTGGGGCCTCTTGTTTTAATTATTGGGTCTTTTTTCAAATTTTCCCAAATTTCCTTAAAACCATATCATGTGACCCACTCATTGGAATGAACTCATTCCAATGAGGGGTCAAACGATATGGTTTTGTTGAAATTTTTTGAAACATAATTAAAATAACACATTTTGATATTGTGTGCCTTGGGTAAAGGGGTAAACCCAAAGCACAAGATATCAAAATTTTTAGCTCAACTTTGGTGAAGCCAAATTTGAAGTATTGCCATGGCCCGTCGTCCATCTGTCTGTCTGTCCATCGCGCCGTACACACGGCTTGGGCTAGAGGCCATATTTATGAACCGATCTTTTTGAAACTTCTTTGTTACCTTTGTTATCACCGTGAGAGGAGAACGAGTGTTTTGTGTCTGGTCCAAAATTCAAGATGGCCGCTGGCAGCCATTTTGTACAAAATTAGGTGCAATCAGATTTTTGCGCAGAACTTCTATATGAAAGCTCTGATTTGCATAATTTTTTGTATGAATGTTTAGTACCATGGGATACATCACATATAATACAGGTTTTTTTCTTGTGCGTAAATTATGCAAATTAGACTAACTTTGATTTATTTAGTGTTACTTTCAGCACTGTAAGTGCAAATGCCAATACTGCTCGGGCTAGCGGCCGTATTTATGAACCGATCTTTATGAAACTTCTGGGGTACCTTTGTTATCACCGTGGGACGAGAAGGAGTGTATTTGGGTCCGGTCTGAAATTCAAGATGGCCGCTAGCAGCCATTTTGTACATAATTAGGTGCAATCAGATTTTTGCGCAGAACTTCCATATGAAAGTACTGATTTGAATAATTTTTTGTGTGAATATTTAGTACCACGGGATACATCACATATAATACGGGTTTTTTTCTTGTTCATAAGTTATGCAAATTAGACTTACTTTTGATCTATTTAATGTTACTTTCAGCACTGTAACTGCATATGCCAATACGGCTCGGGCTAGAGGCCGTATTTATGAACCGATCTTTACGAAACTTCTGGGGTACCTTTGTTATCACCGTGGGACGAGAACGAGTGTTTTTGGGTCCGGTCTGAAATTCAAGATGGCCGCTAGCAGCCATTTTGTACATAATTAGGTGCAATCAGATTTTTGCGCAGAACTTCCATATGAAAGTACTGATTTGAATAATTTTTTGTGTGAATATTTAGTACCACGGGATACATCACATATAATACGGGTTTTTTTCTTGTTCATAAGTTATGCAAATTAGACTTACTTTTGATCTATTTAATGTTACTTTCAGCACTGTAACTGCAAATGCCAATACGGCTCGGGCTAGAGGCCGTATTTATGAACCGATCTTTATGAAACTTCTTGGGTACCTTTGTTATCACCATGGGACGAGAACAAGTGGTTTTGGGTGCGGTCCGAAATTCAAGATGGCCACCAGCAGCCATTTTGTACTTTAGTTAGTGCAATCAGTTTTTTGTACAGAACTTCTGTATGAAAGTTCTGATTTGAATAAATTTTTGTGTGAATGTTTAGTAACATGGAATACATCACATATAATACAGGTTTTCTTCTCGTGCAAAAATTATGCAAATTAGATGAACTTTGATTTATTCAGTGCTGCTTATACACAGTAAGTGCGCATGTCAATACAGCATGGGCTAGAGTCTGTATTTATGAACCGATCTTCACGAAACTTCTTAGGAACCTTTGTTATCACCTTGGGACGAGAACAAGTGTTTCTGGGTGTGGTCCAAAATTCAAAATGGCTGCCAGTGGCCATTTTGTACCGAAATTAGGTCCAATCAGTTTTTTGTACACAACTTCAATACGGCTCAGGCTAGAGGCCGTATTTATGAACCGATCTTTACGAAACTTTTTGGGTACCTTTGTTATTACCGAGAGACGAGAACGAGTGTTTTTGGGTGCAGTCCAAAATTCAAGATGGCCGCCAGGAGCCTTGTCATTGCTGTGTCACATACTATACATGTACATGTCTTAAACAAGTTGAGCTACAGTGTCATTGACACTTTCATTTATTTTAATTATTGGGTCTTTTTTCAAATTTTCCCAAATTTCCTCAAAACCATATCATGTGACCCACTCATTGGAATGAACTCATTCCAGTGAGGGGGTCAAACGATATGGTTTTGTTGAAATTTTGTGAAAAATAATTAAAATAACATATTTTGATATTGCATGCCTTGGCTAAAAGGTTAATCCTTTACTAAATGCACAGGGTATCAAAATCTATTATTTTAATTAGTGTTTTTTTTCTTCAAATTTTTCAAAAAATTTCCTCAAAACAATATCATATGACCCCCTTCATTGAAACAAGCTCATTCCAATGTGCGGTCACATGATACAGTACGGCCGTCATAGTCTGATGACTTTCCATGGGTGGGCATAATTTCCACAGACGCAATAATATTGGATTGTAAACACTATAGTTATAGGAATAATCATTTAAAATTTAATTAATGAAGCACCGGGTACAAACCAGTGGTTCATTAATTAAAATTTTGCTGATGATGATTTTTATGACCTGGTAAACATGTGTGGACATCACTGCCCACGCATGGATTTTGATCAGTCCACGGCGACTGTTCTGTATGGTTTTGTTGAAATGTTTTGAAAATATTTTTTTCAACTGGTAAATTTGTTAATTATGTGAGCTAATTCATTAGGTAAAGGGTTGAGTAAATATCAACTTCTTGCCAATCAAATAGAACTTTCCACCCTCAATTCTGCTTCAATATGTCAGTTTTGGGTTTTTTTTTTTTTTTTTTTTTTTTTTTTTATCTTTTTTCATTTTTAGCTCAACTTTGGCGAAGCCAGATTTGAGGTATTGTCATGGTCCGTCTGTCCGTCAAACGCGCCAACACGGCTCGGGCTAGAGGCCGTATTTATGAACTGATCTTTACGAAACTTCTTGGGTACCTTTGTTATCACTGTGGGACGAGAACGAGTGTTTTGGGGTCCGGTCCAAAAATTCAAGATGGCCTCTGGCAGCCATTTTGTACAAAATTATGTGCAATCAGATTTTTGCGCAGAACTTCCATATGAAAGCTCTGATTTGAATAATTTTTTGTATTAATGTTTAGTACCATGGGATACATCACATATAATAGTTTTTTTTCTCGTGCATAAATTATGCAAATTAGACTAACTTTGATTTATTTAATGTTACTTTCAGCACTGTAACTGCATATACCAATACGGCTCGGGCTAGAGGCCGTATTTATGAACCGATCTTTATGAAACTTGTTGGGTACCTTTGTTATCACTGTGGGATGAAAATGAGTGTTTTTGGGTCCGGTCTGAAATTCAAGATGGCTGCTGGCAGCCATTTTGTACAAAATTAGGTGCAATCAGATTTTTGCGCAGTACTTCCATATAAAAGCGCTGATTTGAATAATTTTGTGTGTGAATGTTTAGTAACATGGAATACATCACATATAATACGGGTTTTTTCTTTTGCATAAATTATGCCAATTAGACTAACTTTGATCCATTTAATGTTACTTTCAGCACTGTAACTGCAAATGCCAATACGGCTCGGGCTAGAGGCCGTATTTATGAACCGATCTTTACGAAACTTCTTGGATATCTTTGTTATCACCGTGGGTCGAGAACGAATGTTTTGGGGTCCGGTCCATAATTCAAGATGGCCACCAGCAGCCATTTTGTACAGAATTTTGTGCAATCAGTTTTTTGCTGAGAACTTCTATGTGAAAGCTCTGATTTGAATAAGTTTTTGTGTGAATGTTTACTAACATGGGATGCATCACATATACTACTCAAAGTTTGCTGAGCACCACATATTTGACACATCATTGTGAAATTTTCTTGTGACACATTTGCGATATTTTTGGTGGATATGATTGAGGAATGTATTGAGATGGTCCCCAGTGTTTACATCTGCTCTCTTGACAGGCAGACTTTTCGTGACAGTCATGGAAAGCATGTACCCCTTGATTTCCATGATGTTTTTGTGTACTGTCTACATGTACATGAGATGTGTAGGGTATTCATTCTTCATTTCGACACAAACCTTTGTGATTTAATGATTGCATATGGCGAATGCAAATGTAAGAAGACATTTGTCTGAAGCATAAATGTGGTGGGATGTAGGGATGGTGGAACAAGGGGCAATCCATCCTCAGGACGGTGAAGCCCTTGGTGTGCACCATACGGTGATCACCAGAGCCTGGGCAATATTTCAGCAGTATGGCACACCAGTCAGACGACATGGCGGTTGCAGAGACAGGGGAACATCTGCAGCTGAAGACCGGTTTTTCATCATTCAGGCCCATAGGAACCGCTTTGAGACAGCAACCCAGTGACTTTCAGAATGCATCCGGGATAAATGCTTCGACGCAGACTATCCGGGCAAGGTTGCACGAAGGTGGTCTCTGAATGAGAAGACCATGTATTCACCTTCCGCTGTCACAGAACCACTGCCAGGCATGATATGAATGGGCCATGGATCACGTTGGATGGACCAGAGAAGATTGACGACCTGTCCTTTTTACAGATGAGTCCAGGTACTGCCTAGACCACACAGATAGGCGTTATAGGGTATGGAGAAGACCAGGAGATCGATTCCATGCAGCCAACATTGCTGAGCATGACCGCTATGGTGGAGGGTCAATAATGGTCTGTGGCGGCATCAGCTGGGGTGGACTTACAGAGCTCTGTGTCCTTGACCGTGGTACATTGACTGCACATCTGTATATTGATGAGATCCTGGATGCCCACGTCAGATTGTATGCAAGTGCAGTGGGTGATAGATTCATTCTGATGGACGATAATGCCCGTCCTCATGTTGCCCATGCTGTCTAGGAGTACCGATAGAGGGAGGAGATTGAGCATATGGACTGGCCAGCAAGATCCCCTGACCTCAATCCAGTCGAACATGTCTGGAATGGGTTGCAGCTTGCAATTTCAGTTCGTTCAGTCCAACCAAGAGGTATCCTGGAGCTTGGTGCCATCCTGGTCCAAGAATGGAACAACATCCCACAAAGAACCATCTGGAACCTGATTGGGAGCATGAGAAGCCATTGTCAAACTGTAATTAACAATAATGGGTCTCATACTCGATATTGAACCCATATCAGTTCGCTCCGTCAACTTTTGGCAAATTTGAAAAATTTCCTCTTTTACCAATAATATCCATTTTCCATGGTTATCGTATTCAAAAGCTAAAAAATAATGTCAAACACAAACAAAATCTTAATTTCTGTGCTTAAATCATTAAAGTTATAATTAAATATAAAATATATGCACTTTTCATAACAATATTTCAACTAAAACATAAAATGGGTAGTTGGATATACTTGGTGCTTAGCAAACTTTGAGTAGTATATAATACTTATGTCCTATTCTTTAGACCATTGCAGTCACCTTGTAATTGATTTACTATGGTTGACGTGGTCACAACAAAACTCCTTTTTCTCTTATTCATTATTGTTGACTTGGTCTCAACAAATACTGATTCCTGTCATATTCATTATTGTTGGCCTGGTCACAGCAAATACTAATTCCTGTCATATTCAGAGTTGAGCTACAGTGTCATTGACACTTTCATTTAGTTCTCTTACAGAAAGACCTTCAATAAACTTTGTATCTATTCTATTTTTAGGGTATGGAATTCTTCGATGAAAAGCTGAACTCATTGTGTATGACTTGGCTGGTAGATCATGGTATGTGTTACATTCTATTTTTTTTTTATCAAGTCGCTATGATGATGTTGCGGGAGCATACAGGTTCCCTTTCACTGACTTATAATTTCAACTCCTTTTTGCAAGTTGCAGATAACATGAAAGAAAACAAGGTGTTTGGTTGTGAAATTAGACTGAAACTAGACAATGGAAGTTCAAGTTTTTGTTCCTTAACCCTTTACCCAGCGAATCGCCTGCATCCGCCCACATAATATGCAAATTCAGTAGTTGAAAAAATATTTACACTATATGAAAAAGGTTCTTGTTTGCTAGGCACTAGCAAGAATATTATTTATATAAAATTGCTTTGTTACAATTCATTGGAGAGTAGGCACTCTCCAATAAATTGTAACAAAACAATTATTTAAAAACCAAATCTGGCAAAACTAAGCCTCCCCTTGCTGGTGGAATGATATCTTTGAAAGAAAATACTCATATTACAAATCACCTTTGAAAAATAATTTAGCACTCTACCAGTTAAAACACAAAGAATGAGTTGTAGTATTCTGGCTGTTCTGCTTATCGATAGTCCTATTGCTAAAATAGTTAAGTATAGATGGATCTTGATATTATGTAGTACTCAACCCTTTACCCAACAAATCGGCAGCAGCAACCTACGTAATATGCAAATTTAACAGTTGGAAAAATAATTATTTTTCAAAAAATTTCAACAAAACCATATTATGTGACCCCTCGTTGGAACGAGCTCGTTCCAACGAGGGGTCACATGATATGGTTTTGTTGAAATTTTTTGAAAAATTTCAAAAAATTATATTTAAAATAATAAATTTTGATATCGTCTGCATTGGGTAAAGGGTTAAATGGAAACAATTGGTTGCGTTTTGGGTTTTGATCAATTTTGGCCCTAAAAAAAAAACAGTAAAAAAGTTGAGAATATGAAATCAAGTTCAGTGAAACATCTGAAATATTGTGTTTTTTTAGTGAACTAACAGGATCCAAACACGATTCCTCAATGCATAGAGTGCTGGAAGGCCATTCATATAAGAACTGGACTAGATACCACATGATGTGGCACATAGCACACTATTTAGAGGTGGGTGGTATATCGTAACTACAGTTTGGTATCGCTACTGAGTCAGTACAGATTTGCAATACTGAAAGAGTCTCAACCTTTATTTTGGAAAAAGTATTCCCGACATTTGTTAAAAAATGAAAGGACAAACAACTGAACATTGTGCAAGGTTTAATGAAAAGTGCCCATGGTCTGTGTATTTCTAAAGGCAGTTAACCCTTTACCCAACGTAATGGCCAAAACTGGCCAGCGCTATTCTCAAAAATCGCCAATTTTCATTATTTTTCATATTTTGTCTAAAAAAACAGAGGTTATGACCCCTCGTTGGAACGAGCTCGTAACAATGAGGGGTCATAACCTGTGTTTTTGAGACAAAAAATGAAAAAAATGAGTTATTCAACAATTTTTTTTACAAGTGTCGTCTGCTTTTCATGTTAGGTAAAGGGTTAACACCAGTCATTTAATGTAACAAAAAAGCTGAGTGGGGGTATTTTCTCTCAGCTTTGTTATTCATCAAATCATTAAATGATCGATGGCAAGTGCCTATGTTACTTCCAACATTTTGACAACTTGGCCGCTTTGTCAGCTGTAAAATGGGGATCTGCATATCCAAAATACCATTCGATACTGATATTGATGTGAGTACATGTGTGTTGCTGACACCGAATACCGTACCGATATCGCGGTAAATCAAACTAAAAGTACCAATAACCTAACAAAACTTGAAATTTCAGTAGGGCCCCAGCTCTAACTCTGTTGGAGGAGCTTTCATAATTCAAGCTGAGAGGTTTTGATTTTTCAGATTTGGTTTCAGTTCAGTTTCAGGAAAAAAAATTTGGTTTAGTTTTTCCAAGTGCTAAGAACATATAGTAATTAACACTTCAGTCTCCTTAACTTGTAAACAATCCCCAATAGATTGTATGACACCACTCGCCTCCAAAAACCCTATCTGTAAGTATATCGTCTCATTGTGCTAGTCTAACTTTTCGGGGTAGAAAGTTGCTAAGCCTATTGAACCAGTAAAAATATAAATTAAGATAAGAAATGAATAGTGTTCATCTTATCTATGTTGTGTTCACATTGTCACATTTTCTCCCTTACTGACTCGTCTGGTGGATGAGTCAATAAGGGAGAAGATGTAACAATGAGAGCATGATGTATTCCTCCCTTTGTTGAATAGATTAAGTGATGAGAGTCCATAAGGCCAGAAGTCCAGTTTCCTCCCAGTAAGGTAGTTTGATCAGTTTATGCACAAACACAGTAAAACCGTAACCACAATAGGAACCTGTGCACCTGCGATTTTGAAAGTGAACAGATTAACCCATCAAAACTTCATGTCCCAATGGACAATTTTCCCAATTTTTACTGCTCTCTGAAGTAGGTAATCATTTTTAGCTCAACTTGTAGTCAAATTTGAGGTTATGCCATGGCCTATCGTCCATCTGTCCATCCGTCAACAATTCAATATGACTCGGGCTAGAGGCCATATTTATGAACAGATCTTTACGAAACTTCTTGGGTACCTTTGTTATCACCGTGGGACGAGAATGAGTGTTTTTGGGTGCAGTGCAAAATTCAAGATGACCACCGGCGGCCTTTTTGTACCGAAATAAGTGCAATCAGTTTTTTTGTTCAGAAAGGCATATACCATTCTCCGCATACACCAGATCAGTGGCTAACACCAGTGACAGTGCATCTTTCTGAATTAGTGAACGTGTCCAATCCATCAGTTCCATTGAAAGAAAATAACCTTGTGAACGATTGCGCAGTCAGTTGAAACAGCTGATGTGTTGTCTCCATCTGGAAATAGCCTGGGTCAAGTTCACGTGTCATTTTCAAAACAATTTCTATGAGTTGCTTTTAAAAGTGGAGTAATAAAGTAATAAAATGTGATTAATTCAAGTGAGGGATGACATTTTGCATTTATTTTATTAAGAATTTTTGAGTACACAACACACAATCAATGTTTATTGTCTGAAAAATAAATTGTAAACAATAAGAAATATCAATATTCTCCCACGTGCTTTTACTTTCGAAACACCAAAAACGTTTGACTTTGGGTCCCATAGTTTGGAAAATTAACTTCGAAAAACGCTGGGTATAAGGGCAAAATTCGAAAGCGATTTGACTTCACTTTATATTTTTACCAGGGCGAAATTTGAAATCTAAAAGTGACTTTTTCGCCCTAATCGTCCAGTCGGAGGACCTCTGTTTCCGGACGATAACTTGATAGTGGTTTGACCCACATTCATGAAACTTCATAGGTAGGTTGGCCTAGGTGAGTGGAAGACCCCTATTTATGTTGGACTCCCTAGGTCAAAGGTCAAGGTCACAGTGACCGTGAAAATAATAAATTTTAAACATTTGGTTTCCAGTTGATAATTTGACAGTGGTTCCACCCACATTCATGAAACTTCATAGGAAGGTTGGTATTGGTGCAAGAAAGAGCCCTATTTATTTTGGAATCACTAGGTCAGAGGTCAAGGTCACAATGACCCTTCACATAGTAAATTGTTATCCACTGGTTTCCGGTTGATAAGTTGATAAACCCACTTTTGTGCTGTCACAACTCGACTTTGGATCGCTGATCCTATCGGCATTTTTTTTAGCTCAACTTTGGCAAAGCCAAATTTGAGCTTTTGTCATGGCCCGCCGTCCGTCTGTCCGTCTGTCTGTACGTCAACAATTGGATACGGCTCGTATTTATGAACTGATTTTTACGAAACTTCTTGGGTACTTTTGTTATGACCGTGGGACAAGAACGAGTGTTTTTGGGTGCGGTCCGAAATTCAAGATGGCTGCCAGCCGCCATTTTGTACCGACGATGCAGAAATCTGTTTTTTGTACAGAACTTCCATATGAAAGCTCTGATTTGAATAATTTTTTGTATGAATGTTTAGTACCATGGGATACATCACATATAATGCGGGGTTTTTTCTCGTGCGTAAATTGTGCAAATTAGACTAATTTTAATGTTTTTTGGTGTTACTTTCAGCACTGTAAGTGCAAATGCCAGTACAGCTCGGGCTAGAGGCCGTATTTATGAACCGATCTTTACAAAACTTCTTGGGTTCCTTTGGTATCACCGTGGGACGAGAACGAGTGTTTTTGGGTGCGGTCCGAAATTCAAGATGGCCGATGGCAGCCATTTTGTACAAAATTAGGTGCAATCAGATTTTTGCACAGAACTTCCATATGAAAGCGCTGATTTGAATAATTTTTTGTGTGAATGTTTAGTACCATGGGATACATCACATATAATACGGGTTTTTTTCTCGTGCAGAAATTATGCAAATTAGATGAACTTTGATTTTTTCAGTGCGACTTACACACAGTAAGTACACATGTCAATACGGTTCAGACTAGAGTCTGTATTTATGAACTGATCTTCACGAAATGTCTTGGGTACCTTTGTTATCACCTTGGGACGAGAACGAGTGTTTCTGGTTGCGGTCTAAAATTCAAGATGGCTGCCAGTGGCCATTTTGTACCGAAATTAGGTCTAATCAGTTTTTTGTACACAACTTCTATACAGCTCAGACTAGAGGCCATACTTATGAACCAATCTTTACGAAACTTCTTGGGTACCTTTGTTATCACCGTGGGATGAGAGCGAGTGTTTTTGGGTGTGGTCCAAAATTCAAGATGGCCACCAGCAGCCATTTTGTACTTTAGTTAGTGCAATCAGTTTTTTGTACAGAACTTCTGTATGAAAGTTCTGATTTGAATAAATTTTTGTATGAATGTTTAGTAACATGGAATACATCACATACTGTAAGGGGTTTTTTTTTCGTGCAGAAATTATGCAAATTAGATGAACTTTGATTTATTCAGTGCTACTTACTCAGTGTAAGCACACATGTCAATAAGGCTCAGGGTAGAGGCTGTATTTATGAACCGATCTTCACAAAACTTCTTGGGTACCTTTGTTATCACCTTGGGACGAGAATGGGTGTTTCTGGGTACGGTCAAAAATTCAAGATGGCTGCCAGTGGCCATTTTGTACCAAAATTAGGTGCAATCAGTTTTTTGTCACAAGTTCTATACAGCTCGTATTTATGAACTGATCTTCACAAAACTTCTTGGGTACCTTTGTTTTCACCTTGGGACAGGAACGAGTGTGTTTTGGGGTGTGTTTGTTATCACTGTGCTATGAGAACAAATATTTTGGGGTTCAGTCAGACCCACTCTGGGACTCAAAGATTTCTTTTCTAGTTTAGCATCTGACTGTCACCCACCTTTACAATACTTTACCTATACATTTGTTACAGGCAACGGTCAGTATTTATGTACAGACCGTTACAATACTTTATATATACCTTTGTTATCAGGTCATTACCTAGATGTTTGTCATTGCTGTGTCACATACTATACATGTGCATGTCTTTGTCTTGACAAGTTGAGCTACAGTGTCATTGACACTTTCATTTAATTGTCTTCTGACTCGATTTTTATGATTTTCATGTTTTACATATTTCATTTAACTGTCTGCATTTACAGTGCATGCCATCAGAGAAGCAGCCACTCAGAATCTGAAGAAACTTGTAGAAAAGTTTGGTAAAGAATGGGCAATACAAACAGTTATTCCTAAAGTTATCCCAATGTCAAAAGATCAGAACTACCTTCACAGGCTTACCTGTTTGTTTTGTATTAATGTAAGTAAAACCTTTGTTGTTCATACAGTCTCTATTGGGCAAAAAGAAATATGTTTTGGTTTTCAGGGAATCCCTCATTGAAATTGAACTCCCTCGTTGGAACAATTTTTAGCTCAACTTTGACGTAAGTCAAATTTGAGCTTATGCCATGGCCAGTCGTCCGTCTGGCCACCTGTCTGTCCGTCAACAATTCAATACGGCTCGGGCTAGAGGCCGTATTTATGAACCGATCTTTACGAAACTTCTTTGGTACCTTTGTTATCACCGTGGGACGAGAAGGAGTGTTTTGGGGTCCGGTCCGAAATTCAAGTTGGCTGCTGGCAGGCATTTTATACCAAATTAGATGCATTCAGATTTTTGCACAGAACTTCCAGGTGAAAGCTCTGATTTGAAAATTTTTTTGTATGAATGTTTAGTACCATGGGATACATCACATATAATACAGGTTGTTTTCTCGTGCGTAAATTAAGCAAATTAGATGAATTTTGATTTATTCAGTGCTACTTATACACAGTAAGTGCACATGTCAATATGGCTCGGGCTAGAGGCTGTATTTATGAACCGATCTTCACGAAACTTCTTGGGTACCTTGGGACGAGAATGAGTGTTTCTGGGTACGGTCCAAAATTCAAGATGACTGCCAATGGCAATTTTGTACCAAAATTAGGTCCGATCAGTTTTTTGTCAACTTCTATACGGCTCGTATTTATGAACTGATCTTCATGAAACTTCCTGGGTACCTTTGTTATCACTTTTGGACAGGAACAAGTGTTTTTGGTTGCCTTTGTTATCACTGTGCTATGAGAACACATATTTTGGGGTTCAGTCAGACCCACTCTGGGACTCAAAGATTTCTTTTCTAGTTTAGCATCTGACTGTCACCCACCTTTACAATACTTTACCTATACATTTGTTACAGGCTACGGTCAGTATTTATGTACAGACCATTACAATACTTTATATGTACCTTTGTTATCAGGTCATTACCTAGATGTTTGTCATTGCTGTGTCACATACTATACATGTACATGTCTTAACAAGTTGAGCTACAGTGTCATTGACACTTTCTTATTGGCTTGCAGTGTCTTCCAAAATTATGGATGCCTGTATGGATTTGCCTTGTTACAATTGATGGGAGAGCGCTTATAGGCTGTCTCCTACAAAGTTTCAACAAAGCAACGACATGAACAAATTTTTCCAATCAAAAAGCAATATACCATCAGTTACCAAACAAAAAAAATAACAATGAAAGCCCCCCCCCCCCTCCTCCCCCCCCCCCCCCCCCCGCCCCATCATTTTGAAACAGTTAATTGCTTGAGTACCAAATGTATTTTCTTATTTGACATGCTATCAGTTCATTTTGTTTTTAACTATTTGTAACAGTTAAATTGTGCTCTGTTAGTACGCCTTTCAAATATTATTGCACACAAAACTTGAGTGTTTTAACCCTTTACTCTTATGTTTTAACTCTTTACTCTTAACCCACTAAGTGTTTTTAAAATATTTTAATGTAGTCATGGCTGCTATGAAGCAACCATGACTAGATTTGATGAAAAAGTCATAAAAGTTTGACTCAAGAAATCACTTATCAAAATGTTTGTTCAATTGGGTGAAAATTTTGTTAGGTTTTCTCAAAATTTACTTATTTTAGTGGCCAGTAATTTCCCGTCCTGGGCAGAAAAATCTGCTAGCAGCATATAACAAACAATTTGAAGTTAAGCCCCCATACAACTACAAACTGCCTGTTTTTGTATTGCTCTTTAAAAGTTGTCCCAGGTGTATTCGTCAATGAGAACCACTGGTAACATGCTTTTATCTTTACAGTGTTTCTACAATATTGTTGGTGTATGTGCAGGCAGCCAAAAATAATGTAGAAACACTGTTAAGTCATCTGCACTATGTAAATGTACATACATTAGTTATTAACAACAAAAATAATCTGAGGTCTTAAGGTTCCAAGAGGTTAGAAATTTGTTGCCAGGCCAAGACAATATATGTTTTGAAAATTTAGTTGCCAGCTCTTCATTGCATTCTTTAAAATGTTTAATTTTTTAATTTTCAGTTATTATCTGAAGCTTGTGGTGCTGAGGCCACCATCAAACACATGATGCCCACAATTCTTGGAATGTCCAGTGATTCTGTTGCAAATGTGAGGTTTAATGTGGCCAAATCACTTCAGAAATTAGCTCCAATGTTAGACCAAAGGTAAGTTCTTTCTCTCATGTGGCTGAATGTGTGTGTTTTTTTTTCTACTCTTCTCTTATCTACTCTAAATTACTTTATGTCATGTGCTAAAGAGTTGTATTTCTTTGTAAAAATTTCCAAGAATGGATGAAAGTTTTGTTGGTTGACCCTGTTGTTCGAGGAAATTTCATTGTTATATTCCATTGTTGTATTCAGGATTACTACTTACTCACATTAACCCTGTACCTAACAAACAGTCCTTCCCACGAATATTTCTCCCGGTAGACGTAACTTTGCTCCCGGAAAATCAATCTGCAATGACTGTCGAAGGTAGGAGGTGGGAAAAGTACGAGAAGGGTGTCCCCTCCCATTGGTTGAGGTTTCCTCCCCCCTCCCCCTTTCCGAGAAAATTTTGTTTTTTGCGTTGCACTAGTGCGTCTCATTTCCAAACAAATTTTTAGCTCAGGGGAGCTACAGTGATCACTCACAGTCTGGTGTTTGCTTCTTCTCCTACAAATCCGTCAAACCAATTTAAGTGAAATTTGAGATAATAGTTTGTTATGACATCGCAATTTGATTATGGTCAAATCAAGTTGCCTTGCTCCTCGGTAGGGCCACGCCGAAAAAGTGTGCTTAAATCTTAAAAAATCTTCTCATGAACCAGCTGTGGCAGAGACTTGACATTTAGTGTGCAGCTTCCCTTTGAGGTGTAGACTCAGATTTGTTCAAGAGAAGTTTGGGTAGCTATATTTGCCGTCGTTATGGGAGGGGCAAGAATTATTGCCCAGCCCAAAATTTCTTTATATTTTTCCAACTGTACCCTATGGCCCAGACATAGCTGGTGCTAACTCCAAAATATTGAGGGCCAAACACAAATTTTGCCCCCCAATCCCCAAAATTTGCATGCAAAACCAAAAATTAGAAGTCCTATCTGGCCCTCCATACATTTACTCTTCGCGCATGCGCAAACGCCAGGAAGTAACCGGAATTGGCGCCAACATCATTCTTTGTTTGGCCCTATGTCAGATAACAACAAACTGACTTCTGTGCTTCTAAATCTCAGTTTATAATGATGCCATACACAAATCAATGGTTAATTTGGTGGATCCAAGGACAGAACTGGATGAAGGAAGGAACAAACAGTGATTTGAAATGTTCAGGGATGTAATTTTATAATATTTATAAAAATTAGTTCATGTTCCCCAATTTCGGGACATGGACATGACGTTGTTGATAATGAATTTTCCACTGTTTGTTAAGTATTCCTTCCCTACCCTCCCTTGATCCCATCCCCCCCCCCCCCCCCCCCCACCCTGTTAAACTCCCAAGCTTTTTGGCTTGTTTTATTGATATTTTTTATAAAATGTTTTGGGAGTTTAACGTGTTACACAGAATGTTTATTCTGTATATCCCCAGGGTTACGTCCCCACCCTTGAGGTGTTTAGGCGTTTTGGTCATGCATCTTACATCCAATGTATTGTTTTTTCTTCGAAGATCTTGCCTTACATCGGAGTCATTTGAGTCCTTCGCTTAATATTTGGGCTCTATGGGCAGGTTTGGGGTGGGGGTGGGGGGATGTTAGGTTCAGGTTTGTTCAAATCCATTCTTTAGTGTTTTTCCATAAAATTAGTGTTTTTCCATAAAATTTGCCTCTCATGACTTCATTCCTTTGTAGTGTTGATGAACCATGTCGAACTGAATGTGACCCCAAATACTTCTTTGAACCACTTTGTCCGGTGAGCAATTAAGGCCCCTTGGGGCCTCTTGTTTAGTTTCTATTTAAAGAGGAACAAGAACATGGTGATGTGTACGTGACTCAGTCAGAGAGTGTGCTTCCGTCGTCGCATTTAGATAGTCAATCAGAGCTAGCGGCTAAAGTGCTCTTGATTATTAGACTGGGCAATAAACCACAGCATGGTTTCAGCTCCCTGTCGTCAGCTAGCTCGACCGCTGAAGCGGTTACACCGTCTGAGGGTACCGTGATGCTGGGTGTGTCCATTGCAGTCGAGGAGAGTAGAAAGGGTAGAGCGAGCACTATAAAATAATAACAGGCTCGCCCTGCAACGATGGAGAGGAAGAAGGTGGCAAGTTCGGCAGGAAGGTCTGAAGGACCGTGAGCAAGAGAGCCCCCTCTTTCTTTCATAACAACATCTGGGGCCAGATTTTGTTGTTCAGAACTTGCATCAGTCGGAGCATACGTCCAAGCCTCCTGTCCGGGACACTCCATTCAGTTCACAGCCTGGGTCAGCTATAGTTACGGCTTCTTCAGCGTCTACCAAGCACACATGACCGCACCTTGGCTACGTGACTTCTGATATCCAGCCTGCATCGCCGAGAAGGTCCGCTCTTTGTCAGAGAAGTCACACCATACAGTAGCCAAGGCCTAATTCATCGGGGCGCCTGCAGAAAAGAGCCATCTTGGACACACTGTCCCAGGAGCAACCGACAGCCAAGCAACAGAAGACCGCTGCTCCTCAGGCCTCTGTAACAGACTTGCTGTTGCAGATTGCACAGCTCATCGCAGCATACCAGCAAGTGCAGAAGCAGCCGACGGCAGTCATCTTCGGATTCAGATGCCGATGACCGTGAGTTTAATCTGATTTAGTTGGATGGTGAAAGGGATTTGGAGGAGAATTACCCTTCCCTTTTGAAACAACAGAGGGTGGCGATGGATCTAATACATCAATACTTCCCTGAGTTCGTTCTTGAGAATCAGAATGCTGCGACCACTTGAAAGTAGCACTATTCAGTAGCTAAGAGACGAGGCCTCATATATCGGGACGTCCAGAGAAAAGAGCCGTCTCGGACACACTGTCCCGGGAGCAGCTGCCGGCCAGAATAGAAGACCGCTGCTCCTCAGGCCTCCGTAATGGATTTTCTGTTGTGGATTGCGCAGCTCATTGCAGCATCCCAGCAAGTGCAGAAGCAGCCTACGGCAGTCTCAGAACCTGAGCTGTCGGATGGTGCTGGGTCGGTCCAGACATCTGTGCGTTCAGATGCCGCTGACCATGATTTTCAACTGATTCAGTTGAATGATGAAAGAGATATGGAGGGGGATTACCCTTCCCTTTCGGAACAACACATGGTTCCGATGGATTTAATCCATCAACACTACCCTGAATTTGTTCCAGCGAATCAAAATGCTGCGACCACTTGCAAGAAACCGCTAGCGTTGTTGAACACTGACTTCATCCGGAAAAAGAGGAGGGAATGTCTTTTCCGGTTAAGTATAGACAGGTGTCGCAGGCCTTTGGCCTTTTAGACGATGCCATATTCAACTTTCCAGTGGAAAGAAGTAAGGCGGTTTCTTGTCATCACCTTCCGTAATTTTACCGATTAATGGAAAATAGGGAAGATGTATTGAGAGTTCCTCTGCGTTTGAATGAGCAGGCTAAGGACCTAGTTGTGGCCTTACCTTCATCATTCACTATTCGCTCGGACACAATTGAGACGGTATTTCTTCATTCAGAGCGAATTTAGACTCACTCTCTTACGCAGATCACCTTTAAGAACTGTGACACAATGCCTCTATGGAAAGGAATTTGAGGACGTTCGTACCTCATTTAGAGTCCTTTCCAGGGCTATAATATTTATCACGTATAACTCTGTCTTAGCAGTTGCTAATTTGGAGTTAATCAGACATGACAGAGCCCTTGCGGCGTCATCCTTAATAGATGACAAGGTGAAAAACTCATTTCGGGTCACTCCGGTTTCCGGACACTAAGTTTTTGACGATAAGCTTTCATTGGTTTATGACCAAGCTACAAAGAAAGCATCAATACTGTGCTCCTTAAGTCTGCATCTAATCGACCCGCAATAGCAGAAAGGAGTAAGGGAGGACGTCCTAGACAGAAAGTCGTCTAAAAAGGACTCCTCGCAAGGGTATAGGTAACCCTACTATAATTACTCTAGGGATCCTCATACAGCGACTCGGATAGGGGGCTTAGGTCTGATCGAGGCTACCGGTCAGACACCCCTGAGCTGTTGGCTCAAGACTCTTCACAAAGGAGACGTAGTTTCTCTTTCCGTAGGCCTCGCAGGTGAGGGTTAGGACCTCTATTGCTTAGCAGTTGACGGATGGTTATCAAGATTCGCATCAAACTGGATAACTATTACAGAAGACCAGTAGGCGAGAAGTGTGGTCTCGGACGGCCTAGGGCTATCTTTCCGAGAGAACCACAACTAACTTAATGTCTGTGATGGACAATGTTTCCGTCAAATCCTTGCATAAGAGTCTCTCCAATCGGAGGTAAAGGTTCTCTTGACAATGAAAGTAATAGAGGTCATCGAGAATCAAGATTCTCTAGGATTCTATAGTCACCTGTTACTCGTATCAAAGCCATATAGCTCGTTCCAACCGATAATAGACTGGAGCTGGATAACAAGTTTATCAAAGCTCTAAATGTTTATTTATGGTTATCATTTAGTCGGTAAAAGCGAGCATCCGAGTGATAGACTATGCTTCAAGCATAGATCTAAGGATCTGTTTTTTCATGTCCTGGTATATCCGGCATTCAGAAAGTACCTACAGTTCGTCGTCCAAGGGAGAGTATTTCAGTTCCGAGTGATGTGCTTCGGTCTGAAGATAGCGCCCTGGGCTGTCACTTGAATAATAAACTCGGTAATGTCTCACAACAATCTGGTTCATCTGCCATTATCCAGAACGGAATTAGTCAGTTGTTATGCTTGTCTACTATCAGACGCATTAACAGCAAGAAATTTTATGTGACTGATGGGGTTGTGCGGAGTGGCTACGCATCTTGTTTAGATGGGTTGCTTACACACGTCCCCTTCAGTTATTCTTTACCCAGAACTGGAGTGTGAAAACGCATTCGCTTAGGATCAGTATTGTTTTAACGGATCTAGTAAACAAAAGGTTCATATTGGGGCAGATATTCAGTGGTTAACTCAAAAGAGTTCTGCTGTAACTGCCAGATCTGGCTTTCACAATTATGACGGGTATGAGTCAGTAGTTTGGGGCACGACCCTGAGTCCGACAGACTCGAAATGCAGGGGTCTTGAAACCCTCGGTTCCTGGAGAAACACATAAACAACAAAGAATGATGTCAATATTGTTAGCGCTACATCAATGCGGGCAAGCTTGTTCAGATATTGTTGGACAACTTGATAGTGGTAGCGTACATCAGGAACCAGGGCGGCACCCATTCATTTCCGTTATGATAACTAACGGAGAAGAATTTTCATGTTCATCTCTCTATCCGTCATATACCGGGTCATCTGAACGTAATAGCAGACTCGCTCCTCGGAAAGGTCGCCAGTTTCATTTGTATTGGACGCTCAACATGCGAGTATTTGACAGTTTTGATCACCCTGTGATAGTTCAGTTTGCGACACACCGGAACAATTAGTTACCGTCATTTGTGTCGTCTTCTGTGGCGACCTCATGGGCACATCCGCTTTTTAGTTGGATTAGTTTCTTGTGATTATTGTTGATTTGTTATATATGATCGTCGCTATAGCCTGTTTGACGATTATTTAGATTGGTTTTTGGTACCCGCTTTTATTGATTCCAGAGCTCTCCCCTCTTTCTTTTGAAGATTCCTTCAAAAGAAAAGGGGTTGGGGGAGGGGGGGGGGATTTTTACCTCTTCTCTGGCTTAAAAAGTATGTAACCATGAAGGAAGCTGTTTTATCCATAATTATATCCTGCATACAGCTGAAGTGTTATTGTATGGCGTATGTTTGTGGGGGATTTTCACTCATTCTCAGGTACGCCATCCTAATTTTTGGGGCTTAGTCCGGACTAGCCTTAAAAATTAGGAACTTGTCACATCCTATGTAGCATTGTCTTCATGCTTACAATAAGGAATTACTTAAATTAGGCTCCTTATTTAGAAGATGTCCTAGGCCCTCCACCTTTTTACGTTTCAGCTATGTCTGGGCCATAGGGTACATTTGGAAGAAAAATATAAATTCATAGTAATTTCTATATTTTCCATACTTACCTATGGCCCAGATGGGGATGGCCCTCCCATGAGTGGGCACTTGTACCTCCCCGCTGAATTATTATGTAATACTCTCTTTTACAAAGAATGATGTTGGCGCCAATTCCGGTTACTTCCTGGCTTCTGCGCATGCGTGGAGAGGAAATGTATGGGGGGCCAGATAGGACTTCTAATTTTTGGTTTTGCATGTAAATTTTGGGGTTTGGGGGGCAAAATTTGTGTTTGGCCCTCGATATTTTGGAGTTAGCACCAGCTATATGTCTGGTCCATAGGTAAGTATAGAAAATATAGAAATTACTGTGAATTTATAATTTTTAGCTGCGACTAGCAGCTCTATAAGTGGCAATGTCAGTCTGTCGGTCGGTCTGTCTATGACCAACGAGTTTCAAAACTCAATAACTTTTGAAATACTTGATGGAATGACTTTATATTTGGCATGTAAGTGTATCTTATTGATGTCTAGCCACTGTTCAATGCATGTGTTGTTCCAAATATTTTTTTGATGAACTTAGAATTTTGTGACCAACGCATTTCTAACACCACCCGTCGCAGCTACGGCGTCGATGTCGAGATTTTTTTTTTACTATAAACCAATGGCCCAGACTAGCTGGTGCTCAACTCAAAGTTATCAAGGGTCAAACACAAATTTTGAACCCCCCCAATTCCCAGAATTTGCTTGCAAAACCGAAAATTAAAAGTCCTGTCTGGTCCTCCATAATTTACTCTCTGTGCATGCACAGCCGTCAGGAAGTGACCGGAATTGGCACAAACATCATTCTTTGTTTGGTCCTAAAGTCAGCAACAATGGACTGACATCTGTGCTTTAAAATCTCCTTTTTAGAGGATGCCAGACACAAATCAATGCAAGAATTGGGGGATACAAGGCTGTTTTTGGATGAAGGTAGTGTTCAACTTTATAATAATTATAAAATTATTTTATGTTTCCCAATTTCGGGACATATGCTTAACAGCATCATTTTTGTTAATGATTATTCCACTATTTGTTAAGTATTCCTTCCCTATCCTTCCATGAACTCTTCCTGTTAAACTCTTTAGCTTTTTGGCTATTTTTTATTGAATTTTTTATTAAATGTCTTGGCAGTTTAACATGTATTACAGAATGTTATTCTGTTTTTTTCCCAGGGTTACGTCCTCACTCTAGGGGTGTTAGGTTGTTTAGTCTTGCATCTTCTATCTGATGGATCATTTTTTCTTCGTATAAAGATCAAGCTTTGCATCTGGAAGCATTTAAATTGGTTTTGACTTTGGGCCTTTTTGAGTGCCTGATGTCTTGTTAGTCCCCGGGAACGGTAAGGGGACTATAGGATTGCACTCTGTCCGTCTGTCTGTCTGTCTGTCTGTCTGTCTGTCTGTCTGTCTGTCTGTTTTTTATGTTACCACCTCTCCCTCCAATATGCTTTAAGCTACACCTTTCATATTTGGTACATGGATAAATGGTTCTGAGGGGATGATGCACGCTCAAATTTTTTTTCTCAAAATCCAAGATGGCAGAATGGCGGTTATTTTTGTTGTGTTTTTTAAGCTTTTTTTCTCTATTTTCATGTTACCACCCCTCCCACCAACATGGTTCAAGCTACACCTTTCATATTTGGTACATGGATAAATGGTTCTGAGGGGATGATGCACGCTCAAAATTTTTGTTTCAAAATCCAAGATGGCGGAATGGCGGCCATTTTTGTTGTGTTTTTAAAGCTTTTTTTCTCTATTTTCATGTTACCACCCCTCCCACCAACATGGTTCAAGCTACACCTTTCATATTTGGTACATGGATAAATGGTTCTGAGGGGATGATGCACGCTCAAAATTTTTTTTTAAAAATCCAAGATGGCGGAATGGCGGCCATTTTTGTTGTGTTTTTTAAGCTTTTTTTTTCTATTTTCATGTTACCACCCCTCCCACTAACATGGTTCAAGCTACACTTTGCATATTTGGCACATGGATAGAGGGTTGGGAGGGGATGATGCACGTTCAATATTTTTTCTTCAAAATCCAAGATGGCGGCATGGCAGAATGGTGGCCATTTTTGTTGTGTTTTTTAAGCATTTTTCTCTATTTTATGTTACCACCCCTCACTCCAACATGGTTCAAGCTGCACTTTTCATATATGGTACATGGATAAAGGAATGGTGAAGGGATTATGCACGGTCAATTTTTTTTTTCAAAATCTAACATCTGTCTGTCCGTCTGTCTGTTTTTATGTTACCACCTCTCCCTCTAATATGCTTCAAGCTACACCTTTCATATTTGGTACATGGATAAATGGTTCTGAGGGGATGATGCACAGGCAATATTTATTTTTCAAAATCTAAGATGGCAGAATGGTGGCCATTTTTGTTGTGTTTTTTAAGCTTTTTTCTCTATTTTATGTTACCACCCCTCCCTCCAACATGGTTCAAGCTACGCCTTTCATATGTGGTACATGGATAAAGGGTTGTGAGGGGATTATGCACACTCAATATTTTTTTTTCAAAATCCAAGATGATTATATACTCTAGTGTCTTCTGTGACAAAAACACCTTATGTCACAAAAGCGCTGTAGGGGACTAATACCACCTCGGTGGTCAAACACTTGTTTACATTGACATTGTTTACATTGACAACGTCCTCATATATAGGTAGTTTTTACCTCAACTTGACAGAGTCAAGCTGAGCTATTGCCATCACTAATTGTCCGTCGGCATACGTACGTACGTACGTACATCCACAATTTCCTTTGGCACACCTCACAGATCGCATTTATGATCAGATCACTTTGAAACTTGGTATGCTTGTTTAGATGCTTGTTTGGGGTGACCTCTAGATGGGAGCTGTCGATTTTCTTCAATTTCCATCAAAAAATGTTGCCGTGGCCAACCTTCTTAGAACTTAGTTTAGTCAGTCCTCAATATTTCCCTTTGGCACATCCTACAGGGCACATTTATGATAGGATTGCTTTGAAACCTGACATGCTTGTTTCGGGTGACCTCTAGATGGGAGCTATCGATTTTCTTCCATTTCCTTCAAAAAATGTTGCCGCGGCCAACGTTCTTAGAACTTAGTTTAGTCAGACCTCAATATTTCCTTTTGGCACATCCTATAGGGCACATTTATGATCGGATTGCTTTGAAACATGGCATGCTTGTTTGGGGTGACCTCTAGATGGGAGCTATCAATATTTTTATACTGTACCAATGACCCAGACTTAGCTGGTGCTAACTCTAACAAAACCAGGGCCAAACACAAATTTTGCCCCCCAATCCCCAAAATTTGCATCCAAAACAAAAAGAAATCATGTCCTAAAGGACCTCCATACTACGCCTCTACTGCGCATGCGCAGTGACGCAGACGTCCCGAAATTGGCGCCAATTATCATTCTCTGTTTGGCCCTTCATCAGTCAACATCTCACTGATCTTTGTGCTTGTAAATCTCAGTTTAAAGGATGCCAGACACGTAATTTTTGGAGAAAATGTGATTCTAAGGAGGATAGAAGGAGGAGAGGAAAAAGAAGTGACAAAAAATAATCAGGGCTGTACTTAAAATTTTTTGATGAAATTATGTTGAGTTGCCTATTTTCGAGGCATGGGCCTCTTGTTGTCATTCTTGCTAATTGTTGCACTGCTTATTCAGTGTTTCCTCTCCCCTAGCCTTCTAAAGTCCCCCCTTGCAATTCTCCCATGCTTTTGGCATATTTTTGAGAAATTTCATTTCTAAAATTTCCTGGGAGAGTTGCTTGGTTACAGAATGTTTTCTGTTATTTTCCCCATAGTTACGTTTTCACCCATGGGTGTATAACGTTTGTGTTCTGCATCTTCCATCTGATGTTCTGCACATTCTCCCCAGGGAGTCTCTGTTTTGCATCAGATAGAGTGTAATTGATGACTGATTCCGGGCTAGTTTTTTCAGTGCCTGGAGTCATGTTTTCTGGTGTTTTTACACTGTTTGTTTTCATTGGCAACAGCCTTTTTTGAGGGGGGCTGTTTGCCTTTGCTGTAGTTTATCTCACTATAAGATACATTTATATTATCCGAAAGTGTCTCATTAATTATTTAATATAAATTTAAAATTTTTGACCACACTTTGCCATCGGATCCATCGGGGCTCAATGTTACTTTTCAGCAACTTGGGCTTCGCTGAAAAAATATTTTTTCAAAATTATTTTGTTTTGCAATTGTTTTTTCATTTATTAATGGATCATGTTATTATGTATCTTTGTGTCAGGGGTTTTTGCGAGTAACTAGGACTTATTGTTGTTCTTTCACTATGAAGGGACGTTATTCAAATTGTAATAGGAAGAAATCTTCCTCTGACTTTCATGATCATTGTATTAATTGTAGTCAGTGTTCTCGCATTAATCCCTGTCCTATATGTGAACATTGGGATGAGAAACATTGGAAACGTGTGTCACGATATGTTGTTTCTGGAGAAAGAGCGATGCCGGCTCTTTCTCCGCAAGGTCACTCTACTCTCTCAGTTTCTATTTCAGAGGAACCAGAACAGGGTGATGTTTCCATGTTATCTTCTTCAAGTGTGCGTCCGTCGTCACAAATGAATTCAGAGCTAGCGGCAAAAGTGCTCATGGAGATTAGACAAATGTCGTCCGCTAGCTCGCCCGGTGTAGCGTCCATTCACCGAATGGTTCGGCAGCCGGGTTCGTCCGATGCGGTCCAAGAGGAAATTTTGGGTGATGCGAGCACTATAAACATAATAGATGCACACCCAGTGACGGCGGATAGTAAGCGAGAACGGAGGAAGCCTTTGAGTCCGGTTCCTAGCTCGTCCAGGTCCAGCTGGGCCGCGAGCGAGAGAGGCCCCTCTCTCGTACAACAACATCTGGGACCAGATGTTGTGGTACAAAATGTGTCTTTAGCGGAGCATACGTCCGTCGCTCGGGACGCTCCGTTGTATAAGCAGTCCGCAGAGACTGTTAAGGCTTCCTCTTCTCGTCAGCGCACACGACCGCACCTTGGCTGCGTGACCGCCGATATATTACCAGCTTCGCCGATCAAGGATTCTTCGGCGACCAGGTCACACCATCCGGCAGCCAGGGATTCGAGACCGATGGACTCCGGACGTTCGCATAGGAAAAGTATGCGGGAGCCATCTGATGCGGAGCTGCCCTCGGCGAAGCAGCGAAAGACTGCGTCTCCGCAGGTCTCGACGCCGGACATTCTTGTGCAGATAGCACAGCTTATCGCAGCATCCCAGCAGCCGACAGAAACGGTGTCGGATCGAGAATTATCCGACGGCGCTGGGTCGGTACGCTCCGCCGAAGCATCGGGGGCGGATGACCGGGAACATCATGAGGTCCGACCGGATGGTGAAAGGGATACGGATGACTCGGAGCTATCCCTTTCGGAACAACATAAAGCTGCCGTGGACTTCATCTGGCACTTTCTCCCTCAAGTTGTTCCGTCGGGCCAGACTGCTGCGCTTCCGGACAAGAGAATTATAGCGTCATTGGACTCTGAATTTTTTGAGCGGTTCAGGGACATCGCTCCCGAGTTTCCATCGCAGTCCAATAATGTTGCAAGAACATTTGAATTATTGAACGACGCTATATTTAAACTTGCTTCCAGGACGGGGAAAGCAGGTTTCTTGTCCGCTAATACTCTCAACCTGCCTTTCATTAATGCAAGGAATAAATTCGATACGGCAGGACAGGGTATACCGAGAGTTCCTCTGCGTATGGACGACGAGGCGGAAGACTTAGAGCTATCATTACCGTCGTCAGCTTCTATTCCAACCGCGGTGTTGGAAACAGCTATTGCGTCTAACAGAGCCAATTTAGATGCCTTATCTTACGCAGATCACCTTACTAAGGCGTTATCACTGCGCCTTCAGGGGAAAGAGTTTCAGGATATAGAATCCTCTTTAAGACTTCTTTCAAGGGCAGTAGCTTATTCCACGTGTAACTCCGCCCTTTCAGTGGCAAATCTGGAGTTGGTTAGACGTGACGCAGCCCTAGCTACATCCACACTTGTGGATTCTAAGGTGAAGAACTCTCTTAGAGTCGCTTCGGTCTCAGGAGAACTTCTCTTTGACGGCAAGCTTTCCGCTATTTATGATAAAATTACAAAGAAAGCTAAGGATTCTCTGTTGTTCAAATCTGCTCCTAAGAAGTCGGATACAGCAGACACGAATAAGACAGGCACTTCTGGGTCTAATGCGCCCAAGAGAGGTTCCTATAGAGGTTCCGGTGCGTCCTCTCGGTCTTATTCGAGAGACCGTCAGGATAGCGACTCTCGTTCGGGACGTCCTTCAGGCCAGGACAATCGGTCGGACGCCCCGAGGTCGACGGGGCGAGGTGCAGGTCGTGGAAGACGTGGTTTCTCCTACCGCAGGCCTTGCAGGTCCAGGAGGTGATGGCTTAAACCTCTATCGCGTTCCGGTTGGCGGAAGGTTGTGGAGCTTTTCACAAGAATGGGCGTCGATTACGGACGACCCTTGGGTGAGAGGAGTGATTTCGGAAGGTCTAAAGATATCCTTCAAACGAAAGCCTCCATTAACTCGAAGTCCAAAGTGGACTCATCTTCCGTCAAATCTGCAGAAAAGAGACGCTCTGTTATCAGAGGTGCAGTCTCTTTTAATGAAGAACGCGGTAGAGGTCGTAGAAAACCAGGAATCTCCGGGATTCTACAGCCATCTGTTTCTGGTTCCGAAACCAGACGGTTCGTTCCGTCCAGTCATAGATTTGAGCTGGATAAACAAGCTGATCGTCGCTCTGAAGTTTTATATGGAGACGATTCGATCGGTCAGAGCGAGTATTCGGGTGAACGATTATGCAACGAGCATAGATCTCAAAGATGCGTACTTTCACGTCATGGTACATCCGACATTCCGAAAGTATCTACGCTTCGCAGTCCTAGGAGTGGTGTATCAATTCCGGGCGATGTGCTTCGGATTGAATCTAGCACCCTGGGCTTTCACTCGGGTAATGAATTCGGTAATGATCTACTTCCGAGCTCATTCGTCTGCGGTAACGTCGGCCTACCTGGACGACATTCTTCAGAGGTACGGCAACGAGTTAATGCTTCAGAACGATGTTCAGAATCTTCTTCTATTGCACCGACGTCTCGGTTTTATAGTAAACGAGGAGAAGTCGGATCTGGTGCCGTCCAAGTCATTCACTCATCTGGGAATGAGCTTCGAGACGCACAACAATCTCGTTCGTCTGCCGTTAACCAGAGCGAAATTAGTCAGTTGTTACGCTCGCTATTGTCTGCACGCAGACAAAGTCACGGCGAGAGAATTTATGAGACTGATAGGTCTGTGCGGAGCCGCCGCGGATCTCATTCCGATGGGGCGGTTACGCACACGTCCTCTTCAAATTTTCCTGACTCAGAATTGGAGTGTGAAAATTCATTCGCTCGATGTAGACGTTCTCTTGTCAGATCAAGTGAAACAAGAGATTCAGACTTGGGCAAACATTCAGTGGTTAACTCAAGGAGTTCCGCTGCAGTTGCCGGATCCGAGTTTTACTGTTATGACGGATGCCAGTCAAACAGGTTGGGGTGCATCATTAATCCCAACGGATTCGAGATGCCAGGGTCTTTGGGATCCGCAATTCCTGTGCAAGCACATAAACATCAAGGAAATGATGTCAATTTGGCTTGCGTTACGTCACAGGATGGACATTATTCACGATGCTCATGTCCAAATCCTATCCGACAATACGACAGTAGTGGCGTATATACGGAATCAGGGAGGCACTCATTCAGTTCCGTTGTTCAATCTAACGGAAAGAATCCTTCTGTTTGCGTTAGAACATCACGTTCTTCTTTCGGTCCGTCACATACCGGGTCGTCTGAATGTGCTAGCAGACTCCCTTTCACGAAAGGGTCTCTTGTTGCCGTCGGAGTGGACTCTCAACAAACAAGTATTCAATCAGATTTGCTACCAATGGGAACGGCCAATGATAGACTTATTTGCGACACTTCTCAACAATCAGTTGCAGACGTATGTGTCTCCGTGTCCGGATCCAAGAGCATTTGCAGTAGACGCTCTGTCGATCCCTTGGGACGGAATGATAGGATATGCGTATCCTCCAGTGCCGTTAATTCAACAAGTATTGCTAAAGATAAAACAATCTCAATGCAAGATTCTGTTGGTAGCATCTCTGTCGCCACAGAGACCATGGATAAATCTACTCAGGTGTCTGTTGTGGGACCTACCGCGGAAGCTTCCTCCACAGGAGGATCTTCTTTCGCAGGGGAAATTGCGCCAACTTCATCACAACCCGCAAGGTCTCAACCTTCACGTTTTTCCGTTGTGCGGTCCTTCTTGCATGGCAAGCACTTTACAGGACGAGCAGTGGACGCGATTTCTAACTGTAGGAGGACCTCCTCTTTGCTAAACTATGCGGCTAAGTGGAAGGTTTTTCGTCGTTGGTGTAGGGATCATTCTGTAGATATATTCGATCCCTCTATACCAGACATTGCAAACTTTCTAGTATACTTGTTTGACGAAATCAAACTGCAGCCTGTTACTATAAAGGGTTATAGATCTATGTTATTTGATACCTATGCACATCATGATAGTTTACAAATTGGATCTAATGTCTCTTTATCGAAGTTGGTTAGAAACTTTTCGATAAATAGACCCAGAACTCTTAGATTAATTCCTAAGTGGAATTTAGCTTGGGTTCTTCTTAAATTGAAGGAAAAGCCATTTGAACCTCTTGGGACAGTAGATTTCAAATTCTTATCTTATAAGACAGCTTTTCTCTTAGCTTTCTCTTCTGCTAGAAGAGTCAGTGAGCTTCATGCACTATCGGTGGATGATTCTCATTATCGTAGTGTTGGGAACACTATCACCTTCACTACTAATGTGGGTTTTTTAGCTAAGAATCAGGCTCCTAATAAATATCCGGAACCTATTGTTATTAAGGCTCTTCCGTCTTCAGACGGGCGTAGGCCTTTACTCTGTCCTGTTAGAGCATTACGTATCTATAAACAGAGATCTCAGTTTATCAGAAAGGGACTTAAACGTTTCTTTCTGTCTTTGATGCCTAATAGAAAGGACATTTCAGTCCATTCTATTGCTAGATGGATTCAGTTAACTATCCGTACTGCTTATGAAGATTTATCTTCTTCTCAGCAGTCTGTGCTTAAGATTTCTGCTCATGAAGTAAGAGCTCTTTCTACTTCCTGGGCTTATGCTAATAGTGTTGCTATTACAGATTTAATGAAGGCTGCTTATTGGTCTCAGCCATCCACATTTACGAATTTTTATCTCAGAAATATTGAGTCCATTTCTGGAGACCTGCATTGTTTAGGTCCGTTATCTGTTGCTCAGAATGTCGTCCACTAAACAGTTGCAACTATAGTTATGCAGGCTTTCTGTTCCGGCAGTGACTCCGTCTGGCTGCCCTCTTCGCTCTGGGCTATTTGACCCAGGGCAAGGGGAAGGGGGGGGGGGGGGTGTTCCCTTAGGTCACCTGCTTTATAGTGAAAAGCAAGGGAATGCCTCCTCCAAGTCAGTATTTCTGAGTCGCTTCCGGGATGGTTTTAAAGTGTAATATTAATGTTTAAATTCATTCATGTCTTATTTTTAAAGTGTAGCTCGGTGTGAAGCATTTGTATATGTCAAGTGTCAAACGGGCTTTAATATACAATACTCGGACACTTTTAAATGACTATAAAGAGTCTCAATTCTCTGGACTACTTTATTTATTGGCTTGCTTTAAAAATAATTAGTATAAGGGTTATACTGGATGTTAATAGAGAACATGAATGTTATTGTGCTCAATTATTAAGGGTAGTGTATCTTTCTAATTTAATATTAAATAAGTAAGATACATCTAAAGCCTAATACTCCTTTTCTCCTTAAGGGGTTACCTCTTTACTATATAGTTGAGCTTATTGGATTTTCCTCTATGTCCTAGGCCCTCCAGCCTGTTTACTATTCAGCTAAGTCTGGGTCATTGGTACAGTATAAAAATGTTAAAAAATTTATAGTAATTTATATATTTTTTATACTTACCAATGACCCAGACGGGGATGGCCCTCCCTGGAGTTGGGAACTCTTGCCTCCCCGCTGAGTACATAGCGCTGACCAGGCACTGCCAGTAAGAATGATAATTGGCGCCAATTTCTGGACGTCTGCGTCACTGCGCATGCGCAGTAGAGGCGTAGTATGGAGGTCCTTTAGGACATGATTTCTTTTTGTTTTGGATGCAAATTTTGGGGATTGGGGGGGAGCGCGGTGGCTCAGTAGGTAGAGGTGCAGGCTGCAAGCCGAGAGGTCCTCGGTTCGAATCCCACCTGCGGCAACCGCGTTGTGTCCTTGGGCAAGACACTTCATCTCCATTGCCCGCGTGGGGGCACGATGATGCCGTGTACTAAGGCGTACTGCACGTCGATGGTACGCATGTCTTCAACCAATCTAACCCTGCCTGTGTTGCAGTGCGGAGTTACGATGTTGGGGAGCTGGCAGCTGCTCGTCGTTGCTCGGTGGTTCTCTCCGGGTACTCCGGCTTCCTCCACCCGTAAAACTGTCATGGTCATGATTAGCCATTGTGCATAAATATGTGACCTTAAATATCAATAAATAAATAAATAAATTGGGGATTGGGGGGCAAAATTTGTGTTTGGCCCTGGTTTTGTTAGAGCTAGCACCAGCTAAGTCTGGGTCATTGGTAAGTATAAAAAATATATAAATTACTATAAATTTTTTAACTTTCTTCCATTTCCGTCAAAATATGTTGGCGTGGCCAACGTTCTTAGAACTTAGTTTAGTCAGTCCTCAATATTTCCCTTTGGCACATCCTACAGGGCACATTTATGATAGGATTGCTTTGAAACCTGACATGCTTGTTTTGGGTGACCTCTAGATGGGAGCTATCGATTTTCTTCCATTTCCTTCAAAAAATGTTGCCGCGGCCAACGTTCTTAGAACTTTGTTTAGTCAGACCTCAATATTTCCCTTTGGCACATCCTATAGGGCACATTTATGATCGGATTGCTTTGAAACGTGGCATGCTTGTTTGGGGTGACCTCTAGATGGGAGCTATCGATTTTCTTCCATTTCCGTCAAAAAATGTTGCCGTGGCCAACGTTCTTAGAACTTAGTCAGTCCTCAATATTTCCCTTTGGCACATCCTACAGGGCACATTTATGATAGGATTGCTTTGAAACCTGACATGCTTGTTTCGGGTGACCTCTAGATGGGAGCTATCGATTTTCTTCCATTTCCTTCAAAAAATGTTGCCGCGGCCAACATTCTTAGAACTTAGTTTAGTCAGACCTCAATATTTCCCTTTGGCACATCCTATAGGGCACATTTATGATCGGATTGTTTTGAAACCGGGCATGCTTGTTTGGGGTGACCTCTAGATGGGAGCTATCGATTTTCTTCCATTTCCGTCAAAAAATGTTGCCGTGGCCAACGTTCTTAGAACTTAGTTTAGTCAGACCTCAATATTTCCCTTTGGCACACCCTACAGGGCACATTTATAATCGGATTGCTTTGAAACCTGACATGCTTGTTTGGGGTGACCTCTAGATAGGAGCTACCGATTTTCTTCCATTTCCGTCCTTCAAAAAATGTTGCCGCTGGCAACGATCTTTAAACTTTTTTAGTCAGGCATCAGTATATTCCTTTGGCATGCCCTACAGGGCACATTTATGATCAGATCAGTTTGAAACTTTGTATGCTTGTTTGGGGTTACCTCTAGATGGGAGCTATCAAGTTTCTTCGATTTCCGTCAAAAAATGTTGCCTCTGGCAATGAGCTTCGATTAATTTAGTAAAAACTTAGTGCAGTTAAGCATCAATATTTCCCTTTGACACACCCTGCAGGGCACATTTATGATTGGATCGCTTGCAAACTTGGTGTGCTTGTGTGGCGTGACATCTATATGGGAGCTGTCGATTTTCTTCCATTTCTGTAAAAAAATGTTGCCGCTGACCTTTGAACTTAGTTTACTCAGACCTCAATATTTCCCTTTAACACACTCTTCAGGGCACATTTATGATCGGATCACTTTGAAACTTGGTATGTTCGTTCGGAGTGACCTCTCGATGTAAGCTATTGCTTTTTTTCATTTCCATAAAAAATTATTGTCGTTATCACCAGCCTTTGAACTTACTGCATTTGTGCATCAACTTATCCCTTTTGCACTCTCTGCTGGGTATATTTATGAATTTCCGTAAAAAAAACCCCCAAAAACCTATTGCCACAAGCAATGACCTTCTACTTAGTGCATTTGTGCACTAACATCTTCCTTTGTCATTCCTCAGAGGGCACATACATTATCAGGTTGTTTTGAAACTTTGTATGCTTATGCAGGGTGACAAAGATAGGAGCTATTGATTTTCTTTTCATTTCCATCAAAAACTGTTGCTGTTAGCAACAATCTTTGAATACAGGCCACATTTATCATAGGATTGTTTTTGAACTTGGTGTACTCATTAGGCAAGACCTTCAGATAAGAGCTATTGATTAGCATTCATTTCTGTGAAAAAAAGTTGCCATTTACAGTAACCTCTGAACATACTGCATTTGTATATCAGCATTCTTCCTTTAGCCAGTCTTACAGTTTACATTTAAAAATGCATGGATTACTCTGACGTTGTGCACACACAATGCTGTTATGTTGAAATTTCATCAAATAACATTGGTACCAATGATCTTCAATTTTGCTATTTCATTTATAACTTACCAAGTTCAAGTTTGTCAAGTTGAGCTACAGTGTCATTGACACTTTCATTTTATATTCTATTACTGTAGAATTACTGTAGAATACATGGATTATTCTGGTAGTGTAGCTAAAAAAATTTGGATTTTGTCAACACTTAGGCTCTGTTGGAATTCCTTTGGGCTCTTAATGTTCCCTGTGGGAACTTAGGCAGTTTTTTTCAAAATTTTTTGTTTGTTTCCCAAAAATATTTTAAATTTAATGTTGATTGCTATTATTCATGTATCTTCTTAATTATATATATATTTGGCTCTGGAGTTTGGAGGACTGATATCGACTTTAGTCGATGCACTCCTGCGGTCTCTTGTCATTCTTGTGTTCACTGAGATGACTGATGTTGGAGTCGGGTGTCGCAGTACGTTGTTTGGCGGTGAGGTTGTGAGGCCAGGCCTCTCGCCGCGTTATAATTCATTTTGTTAGTTTCTATTTCAGAGGAACATGAACATGGTGATGATATTCTGACACACATCCACCACGTGTGCTACCATCGCGTGCTCCATGGAGCGTATAGAGCTAGTTGCAGTGCTAATTATTGCAAGAGTAAGGGCCTTTTGTTAAGGGTTTTAATCTCTTGCGTTGCAGTCGAAGGAAGTGTAGATGTGGGTAGAGCGAGCACTTAAATATAAAAAGCTCACCCAGCGACGACAGAAATAGGGAGGAAGTCGGCGAGGTCTAAAGAATGCGAGTGGGAGAGGCCCCTCTCTAATCTAGCAACATCTGGGGCTAGATGTTGTTATGAGAAACTTGCACAAACCGGAGCATATGTCCACCCTCCATTCGGGACGCTCTGTTTAGTCTACAGCCGGGGTGGGCTTCAGTCACGGCTTCCTATGTTTCACAAGCCAAAATGAAGTTTTCTGGTTGGAAAATTGCACGAGATGGAACTTATGTCCGCCCAGCACTCGGAACGCTCTGTCTAGTCTGCAGCCAGGGTTAGCTTCAGTCATGGCTTCCTCCGCTACATTATTTAAGCACACACCACTGCATGTTAGCTACCCGACTTCGGATATCCAGCCTGCTGCACAAAGAAGGAACCACTCTTACCCCCTGAAGTCGGACCATCCGGTAGCTAGGGAGAAGAGGCCTCGATCATCGGGACGTTCTGAGAAGAGATCCATCTCCAACACACCGTTCCAGGAGCATCAAGCGGCTAGGAAACGGAAGACCGCTGCTCCTGATGCCTTGATGACGGACTTGCTGTCGCAAATTGCACAGCTGATCGCAGCATCCCAGCAAGTGCAGGTGCAGCCTCCCTCTGACTCAGAACCTGAGCTGTCGAACGGTACTGGGTCGGTCCAGTCGTCTGTTCATGCAGATGCAATGGACCGAGATTCGCAACTGATTCTCTCGGATGGTGCAAGGGATAAGGAAGAGAATTACCCCTCCCTTTCGGAACAGCACATGGTTGCGATGGATTTCATCCATCAATACTACCCTGAATTTGTTCCGCCGGATCAGAATGCTGTGACGACAAGAGAGAAACCGCTGGCGTCGTTGGATGCCGACTGCATCCGGACAACGGAGGAAGTCCTTTCTTTTCTGGTTCCATCTAGGCAGGTGTCGCAGGCCTTCGGCCATATAGACGACGCCGTTTCTTATCTTCATCTTCCATGAACATACCGTTTTTTGGACTGCGTTCATTTAAAAACAGTCCGGGAAGATGTTCAGAGAGTACCTTTATGTTTAGATGAGCAGGCTGGGGATCTAGAGGTATCCATACCTGTATCCATTATTCGCTCAGACACAATTGAGACAGCAATTTCTTCATATAGAGCGAATTTGGATGCTATGTCTTATGCTGATCACCTTACAAGAGCTATATCGCAATGTCTCAATGGAAAGGACTTTGAGGATGTTCGTACCTCTCTTAGAGTTCTTTCCAGGGCAATTATGTATACCACGTATAACTCCACCCTTACAGTGGCTAATCTGGAGTTAAATCAGACATGATGCTGCCCTTGCGTCGTCATCACTGATAGATGACAAGATGAAAAGCTCTCTTCAAGCCGCTCCGGTCTCCGGACATACTATTTTCGTCGACAAGCTTTCGTTAGTCTATGAACAGGCCACTAAGAAAGCGTCTAGTGCTCTGCTTTTGAAGTTGGCGTATCAACGACCCGCTTCAGCAGACAAGATTAAAGGAGGGTGTTCCAGACAAAAATCGTCAAAAGGAAACTCCTCAGGAGGGTACAAGAAACCCTCGTATAATTACTCTGGAGGTTGTCAGTATAGCAACTCAGGAAAGGGGTGTAGGTCTGATCGGGACTATCAGACGCCCCTAAGCCGACGGGATGAGGTTCTTCGTAGGGAGGACACGGTTTCTCCTCCTGTAAGCCTCACAGGTGATGGTTAAGACCTCTATTGCTGGCCAATTGGCGGAAGGTTATCAAGCTTTGCGAAAAACAGGATAACAGTCACAGAAGATCAGTGGGTGAGAAGTGTTGTTTCGGACTACCTACGGCAATGGGACCTCGAATTATTTATAATAAATCGGATAATTGTCGCTCGTAAACCTCATTTCACTGTGCACTTTCTTGTCCGACTGAATGTTTTTCGGCCTTTTCTGCG
This sequence comes from Pictodentalium vernedei, assembly GCA_031216915.1. Classification (NCBI taxonomy): domain Eukaryota; kingdom Metazoa; phylum Mollusca; class Scaphopoda; order Dentaliida; family Dentaliidae; genus Pictodentalium; species Pictodentalium vernedei. The sequence goes on along the minus strand of CM062288.1, from coordinate 121,714,532 downwards.
ACTTTCCCAGTTATCATGAACAACCCAAGAACACCCAACGGTCATGTAATACACCACTGTAAAGCTTATTCATTCCCCTTTCCATTGATACTGGGTATTGTTGGATATGTTGTGTGAATCAAATTTGAGGGGGGAAAAACGAAGATGAGTGCTATCGTTTTCGAAAAGTGAGTTGTTTACCTTGTTAATATTTATATACCATTACAAGGGCACGTCAGCATAGATTCAAAAATGGTATCAAATATCATTTTTCTTTCGATTTCCCAGCTTGTGCCGAGTACCTGTGCATTATAGCAGACGTTCATGTTCAGATTTTGTCTGACAACTCGACAGTAGTAGCGTACATCAGGAATCAGGGGGGCACCCATTCATTTCCGTTATGAATCATCATGTTCTGCTTTCTGTCCGTCATATACCGGGTCATCTGAACATACTAGCAGACTCTCTCTCTTGGAAAGGTCGTCTGTTGCAATTGGAGTGGATGCTCAACAAGCAAGTATTCAGGCAGATTTGCTACCAGTTGGATTGCCCCATGATAGATCTGTTTGCAATGCACCGGAATAATCAGTTACCGATGTTTGTGTTGCCATGCCCAGATCATCGAGTGTATGGAGTAGACAATCTCATTGGAATGAATGATAGGATATACGTATCCCCCAACTCCGTTGATTCAGCAGATTCTGTTAAAGATCAAACAGTCTCGTTGCAAAATCCTACTGTTAGCACCTCTGTCGTCACTAAACCTTGGATCAATCTTCTCAGGTGTCTGTTATAGGAGTTCCTCGGAAGCTTCCTCCACAAGAGGACCTTCTTTATCAGGGGAAGTCACGCGCATTGCATCACAACCCGGAAGGTCTCAACCTTCACATATTTCCATTGTGCGGTCCTTCTTGCACGGAAAACAGTTTACAGGGCGAGCAGTGATCACAATTTCTAACTGCAGGAGGTCCTCCTCTTCGTTGAACTACGCAGTGAAGTGGAAGGTTTTCTTCTATTGGGTGTAAGGATCAGTCGATAGACGTTTATGATCTGGCCATACCAAATATTGCCAATTTCCTGGTCTACTTGTTGGACGTTCTCAAACTGCAGCCCATCACTATTAAGGGCTTTAGGTCTATGTTATCAGACACTTATACTCATCATGATAACTTGGCTATTGGATCTAATGCTTCATTGCCCAAGCTGGTTAGAAATTTCTCTATTAATAGACCTAGAAACTCAGATTAATTCCAAAGTGGAATTTGGCTTTGGTTCTGTTGAAGCTTAAAGAAGCTCCGTTTGAGCCATTGGATGTTGTAGAGTTCAAATTCTTGACCTACCAAACAGCATTTCTCGTAGCCTTTGCATCTGCTAGAAGAGTTAGTGAACTTCATGCTTTATCAGTTGATGATTCTCACTACCGTAGTGTGGGTAATACCATTACCCAAACTACGGAAGTGGGATTTCTGGCTAAGAATCAGACTCCAGATAAACAGCCTGAGCCTATTACCATTTAGGCTCTGCCGTCCTCAGACAACCGAAGATCTCTGCTCTGTCCAGTCAGGGCTATGCGCATATATAAATGTCGATCAGATTTTATAAGAAAAGGAAGGAAACTTTTCTTTCTTTCATAAATTCCTATCAGAAAAGATATTTTTGTTCATTCAGTTGCTAGTTGGATTCAGCTGGCAATACACATTGCCTATGAAAATCTATCTTTAGATTAACGTTCTGTAAATAAGATATCAGCGCATGAAGTTAGAGCGCTGTCCACTTCTTGGGCTTATTCTCATAGTATAGCCATTGCTGATCTCATGAAGGCTGCGTACTGGACACAGCCCTCTACATTTACCAAGTTTTACCTGAGAAATTTAGAGTCCATTTCCAGTGACCTTAGATCTTTAGGTCCTCTTTCTGTTGCTCAGAATGTCATCCGTTAATGATTACATCTATAGTTATTTAGGCAGCTCGTTCCAGCAGTGACGCTGTTCTGCTGCCCTCTTCGTTCTGCGGTCTCGTATCTCAGAACAAGGGGAGGGGGGGCGGGGGTTTTTCCCTTATGATCATCTGGCTTTATCATGAAAAGCAAGGGAAGATCTCCAGTGTCAGTAGTCCTGAGTCAGTGTTAGAATGGTTTTAATGTGTTGCTCGGTGTGAAGCAGTAACTATGTCTCATTTATGTATTGTTTTTAAAGTGTAGCTCGCTGTGAAGCATTTGTATATGTCACGTGTCAAACGGGCGTTAATATAAATCCTCGGACACTTTTAAATGAGTATAAAGAGTCTCATTCTCTGGACTATCTTTATTTATTGACTTTCCTTCACTGAATTAGCATATTGGTTATGCTGGCATTAAATGGAGAATTACATATTATGTAATACTCAATTACATTGTTGGTGTTATGTCTTTCTCGTTTCTCGTAAAGGAGAAAGAGATATATAATTCCTTTTTTCTCCTATTCTCCTGTAGGAGATATCCTTTACTGAAGTGATTGAGAGATTGGATTTTCCTTTATGTCCTAGGTCCTCCAGCCTTTTTACGATTCAGCTATTCTAGGCCATTGGTTGTTGTATAAAACTATTATAAATTCTAAGTAATTTGTATATTTTATACTTACCAATGGCCCAGCCGAGTATGGCCCTCCCATAATTGGGCACTCATACCTCCCCACTGTTTGCAACATTTAACAGGCAATTATAGAAAGAAGGATGGTTGGCGCCAATTTGGTGTCTTCCTGGATACTGCGCATGCACAGATCTGAAAAGTATGTAGGACCAGATAGGACATTGAATTTTCAGTTTTGCATGCAAATTTGGGGGACTGGGGAGCAAAATTTGTGTTTGGCCCTGGATTAATTTTTGAGTTAGCACCAGCTAGTCTGGGCCATTGGTAAGCATAAAAAATATACAAATTATGGGGAAAAACATTTAAGACTACTCATCTCCCAAACCACTGCTCCAAAAGCTTTCAAATTTTACATATAACATCTTTGGAAGAATGTTTCATACATTTATTGAAATCAAATCCCTGGGTCCATATTTCGGCTCTCTGGGAGCTCAAATGTTTAAATTAGTGCAGTATGAGGAATATTCTTTAAAAATCTTCTTCAGAGCCACCGATCAGAGGCTTTTGATATTTGGTATGCAGCATCCTTAGGGGCGTGAGATTCAAGTTTGTTCAAGCCAAGTCCCTGGGTTCATATTTGGGCTCACTGTGGGAGCCCAAATTATAACTTAGTTCAAAATGAGATTTTCTTTAAAAATCTTCTTCAGATCCAGCAGTCAGAATGTTTTGATATGTGGTATGCAGCATCCTTAGGGGGGTGAGATTCAAGTTTGTTCAAGCCAAGTCCCTGAGTTGATATTTGGGCTCCCTGTGGGAGCCCGAATTATAACTTAGTTCAATATGAGGAATATTCTTCAAAAATTTTCTTCTTCACATCAACCAGTTAGAATCTTTGATATTTGGTATACAGTATCCTTAGCGAGGTGAGATATAAGTTTGTTGAAGCCAAGTCCCTGGATTCATATTTGGGTTTCCTGTGGGAGCCAGAATTGTACCAAAATTTCTATTTTCCGAACTGAGATGCTGATTTGAACCAAATTTGATATGAGGGCTTATTGGGTCATAAGTACCTAATTTATGCCAAAAAAAAAATTCTGTCGCTCCATAGAACCGCAGGCCATAATAATAGAAAAAATTTAAAATGCCCATATCTTCAAAACTGCACAGCACTGAGACATTTTATTTTGTGTGACGTTTCCTGGGGAACAGAAAGGAATGGTCCAAAAAAATTGCCATCGTTTTTATCATAGGGTACTTTTCCAGGACTTTGAAAAAGTGCTGAGTCAACATTTTTTAACACTGGGTAACATTTCCGTGGGTAATGAGAAAAACATTTAAGACTCTTCTCCTCCCAAATCACTGCTCCTTACTTATAACATCTTTCACATGTTTATTGAAATGAAATCCCTGGGTCCATATTTAGGCTCTCTCTTTTGTAAACATCCAGTTTGCACTGTTCTGCAGAAAATAGCTCAATATTTTGAGGACAGTATTTTATTTTCAAAAAAGTGTGTATAAATATACTGAAACACAAATGTTATAGATATTTCCTTGTTGACTGCTTGAGTTTCACAATTTGTTCACATGTCTTTGCCTTGTTAAAATTCACGGAAGAAGGCACTCTCAAGCCAGAAAATAAGCAGACTGTCATCTGCAAGTTGAGGCCCCCAGAGGGTGAATTTAGTGATGCTACCCTGCACAGCAGGTTAGCATCACTAAATTTACCATCTATGAACCTCAATCTGAATCAGGATCTCAAAACTAAACAGAAAGATGTACCCAGAGGATAAATTAGCCCACTGTATGGCATAGCATCATCAAATTCACCCTCTGGGGACCTCATTCTGCAAATGTCAGACTGCTTATTTTCAGGCCTGGGGACTCTTCCATAAATTGTAACAAGGCACTTCATGCAGATGAAATAAATTTACTTCAAAGATAGTATCAGCCACATCCTGCACTTAAACATGGAGCTTAAATATAGGCTTCCAACACTCAGACAAGAAAAATAAAAGCCTCCCTTCTTTATTAATTTGAAAAATTAATTGCTCAAGAACCGAATATATGTTTTTATTTGGCATAAACAGAATACTGAAGGTCACAGTTCAAGTTTCAAAAATGAATACTGCTACATACACCTGGAACTACTTTCAAAATGTTGTTTTTGAATGGCCATACAGTAGGTAAAAAAAATACACATTTCATTCATTCTCGAGAAATAATTTTTTTAAATTAATGATTATGACAGAGAGAGACTTTATATATTTTTTTTTATGTTTATAAATAAAGAATTATCAAATCCAATGTATTTGTGTTCAGTTATATTTATGCACCTTTTTGTAAAGATAAAAACTGTCTACATAATATTTGAGTTATTTTCTGTAGAACATGGCAAACTCGATGTTTAGAAAACAGTATGATAAAGAGGCACTGATTTTAATCATGCTTTGTTACAAAACACATGCAAATAAATATGCATTAATCAGAATAGGTAACATTTTAAGTCTCATATTTCTGACTTAAGTTTCAAAGACACTGCAATACAATAAAACATTCACTGTGGTGGGGGGGGGGGGGGGGGGGGGCAATTTCAATGAGTTATTGCCTGAGAACTTGAATCCCTTTTTAGCTCACCTGGTTGGGAGGTTCTCTACAACTGTTTCTCTTTTTGTTTCCCTTGGATGAAAAACATGACTGCCAGAGGCATTCTTTGATTCTGATTGGTCGATTTTGGAAAATTTTCTTCTCTGAAACTACAAGGCCAAATGTTTTGAAACTTCACATGATTGATAACTGGGACACCCTCTACCAAAAATCCTCATTTAATTTTGATCAAATTGCAAACATGGCCACAATTGCGGCTTATAGGTACCATAGAAATCTTATGGAAAATCACATTTTCATCTTCTGTTCTGCCAGTTGAGCAATTACAGGCTCTTTAGAGCCTCTTGTTTGGCCTTACTATTTAATGTGTAATTTAATGAATGAAAAATGTCTTAGATGATGCGATAAATTATGTTACATCATTCTTTATTGTAGTACAATACAACAACAGATTAAACCAACATTAGAAAAACTTAGAAGTGATAGTGATGTAGATGTACAGTATTATGCTTTAGAAGCAATAGACGGTAAGTAGTCTTGAACTTTTATTTGTTAATTATATTGATTGTTGCAAACTCATGTGTCTTGAATGTTGAAGTTGAATCCAGAATGAGCTGTTTTTAATTTTATCATTTTTATATTCAAATTTATCGGCTATGTTACAAAATGTTTCATATGTTTACAGTGCTATAGTTAAGTACCTGCTATTTTGGTCTAAGAATTTGGTGAATGTTTTCATTTTTAGCTCAACTTTGACGAAGCCAAATTTGAGCTTATGCCATGGCCAGTCGTCCGTCTGGCCGCCTGTCCGTCAACAATTCAATATGGCTCGGGCTAGAGGCCGTATTTATGAACCGATCTTTATGAAACTTCTTGGGTACCTTTGTTATGACCATGGGACGAGAACGAGTTTTTTGGGGTCCGATCCGAAATTCAAGTTGGCTGCTGGCCGCCATTTTGTACAGACTTAGGTGAAATCAGATTTTTGCACAGAACTTCCATATGAAAGCTCTGATTTGAATAATTTTTTGTATGAATGTTTAGTACCATGGGATACATCACATACAATACGGGTTTTTTTCTCGTACGTAAATTATGCAAATTAGACTAACTTTGATGTATTTAGTGTTACTTTCAGCACTGTAAGTGCAAATGCCAATACGGCTCGAGCTAGAGGCTGTATTTATAAACCGATCTTTACGAAACTTCTTGGGTACCTTTGGTATCACCGTGGGACGAGAACGAGTGTTTTTGGGTGGGGTTCAAAATTCAAGATGGCCGATGGCAGCCATTTTGTACAAAATTAGGTGCAATCAGATTTTTGCACAGAACTTCCATATGAAAGTGCTGATTTGAAAAAAATTTTGTGTGAATGTTTAGTACCATGGGATACATCACATATTGTAAGGGTTTTTTTCTCGTGCAGAAATTATGCAAATTGGATGAACTTTGATTTTTTCAGTGCTACTTACACACAGTAAGTACACATGTCAATACGGCTCGGGCTAGAGGCTGTATTTATCAACCGATCTACACAAAACTTCTTGGGTACCTCGGTTATCACCTTGGGACGAGAACGAGTGTTTCTGAGTACGGTCCAAAATTCAAGATGGCTGCCAGTGGCCATTTTGTACCGAAATTAGGTCTAATCAGTTTTTTTGTACACAACTTCTATACGGCTCAGGCTAGAGGCCGCATTTATGAACCGATCTTTACGAAACTTCTTGGGTACCTTTGTTATCACCGTGGGAAGTGAACGAGTGTTTTGGAGTGTGGTCTGAAATTCAAGATGGCCACCAGCAGCCATTTTGTACCAAAATTAGTGCAATCAGTCTTTTGTACAGAACTTCTGTATGAAAGTTCTGATTTGAATAAATTTTTGTAATGAATGTTTAGTAAAATGGAATACATCACATACAGTATGGGTTTTTTTCTCGTGCAGAAATTATGCAAATTAGATGAATTTTGATTTATTTAGTGCTACTTATACACTGTAAGTGCACATGTCAATACGGCTCGGGCTAGAGGCTGTATTTATCAACCGATCTTCACGAAACTTCTTGGGTACCTTTGTTATCACCTTGGGACAAGAACAAGTGTTTCTGAGTGCGGTCCAAAATTCAAGATGGCTGCCAGTGGCCATTTTGTACCGAAATTAGGTCCAATCAGTTTTTTGTCACAACTTCTATACAGCTCGTATTTATGAACTGATCTTCACGAAACTTCTTGGGTACCTTTGTTTTCATCTTGGGACAGGAATGAGTGTGTTTTGGGGTGCCTTTGTTATCACTGTGCTATGAGGACAAATATTTTGGGGTTCAGTCAGACTCACTCTGGGACTCAAAGATTTCTTTTCTAGTTTAGCATCTGACTGTCACCCACCTTTACAATACTTTACCTATACATTTGTTACAAGCTACGGTCAGTATTTATGTACAGATCGTTACAATACTTTATATGTACCTTTGTTAACAGGTCATTACCTAGATGTTTGTCATTGCTGTCACATTCTCTACATGTACATGTCTTGACAAGTTGAGTTACAGTGTCATTGACACTTTCATTGCTTCTCTTTTGGCAAATTTAGTCCTGTTGGTCGAGAGTTGTTGCGAATCTCAAGTCTTTGCTCCCAAAATGACTATAATTTGCAATTTTCCCCAAAGTCTGTACTTCGATATTCCTCTTCTGAAGCTATTAAGTTTATCAGTATAAGTATTTATACTGTCTTATACAGGGTTCCTGCAAGACCTTTGATTCAAGGAATGGCCTTGAATTTTACTCAGTTGCATTTGTTGCCTTGAAATCATGGAAAATGGTTCAGGAAGCCTTGAAAAGCCTTCAATATTCTTGAAATAAAACCACTAATGAAGTGCGTAATCAAAACTATATAGTCTTATATTCCACAGATTGTTAAGTTGTAACTAGTTCCCTCTGGTCTTTTCTAACTTCCCTTGATGAGGGTAACAACTGGGGGGTCCTAGGTAAGACTATTAAAGGCAGGGCTTTGAAAATCCTTGATTTTGTTGGTCCTTGAAAAAATTGGAAACTATCTAGTTATGGCCTTGAATAGCCTTTAATTTTATCTGCTGACCCCCCCCCCCCCCCCCCCCCATGCCCCCCCCCCCCCCCCCTCCCCTGCAGATACCCTGCTGTACAAATTTTATGGACAATCATTTCATTCACTTAATGCATGCCTTAACCCTTTACCTAATGCAGGCGATATCAAAATTTACTATTTTAAATATCATTTTTTTTTCAAATTTCAAAAAATTCCGACCAACCCATATCATGTGACCCCTCATTGGAACGAGCTCGTTCCAAAGAGGGGTCGCATGACATGGTTTTGTTGATATTTTTAAAAAAATATTTTTTCAGCTGCTGAATTTGCATAATACGCGTGCAGATGTGTTGGGTAAAGGGTTAAACAGCTTATCTTAAGAAAATTAGGCAGACCAACTTTTCATTTACTTACATTAGCCTAAACATAAGATTATTGACATCCCCCCTACATTTATCTGCATGTATTTACAACAAAGCATGATTAAAATACAGTGCTATCCATTATTTTTGTTATATAAACATCCAGTTTACTCTGTTCTGCAGAAAACAACGCAAATATTATGTGGACGGTATTTACTTTTCGAAAAAGGTGCAACAAGATATAACAAAACCAAAATAAAAACAAGAGCTCACATATCGCTGAAGCAATACAATATCCCCTACCGGACTAATGAGCATTAATAATTATACAAATATTATAACCTTGATGTGATCAGCATGAATTCTGTTGAAGCGTTTCCCCAAAAAGTCTGGAAAACTGCAATCAGCAGGAAACTCAAACTTGATCTGTAAGTCATCGTTCTATAGTAGGTTACCAAAAATGAAATCATTCGAAAAAAAGTCTGGAAAACTAAAGTGTGACTGATGGCCTGACAGACTGACGGATGTACAGAGTGCAAACCTATAGTCCCCTCCGGCAATGCCGGTAGGGAACTAATAAAAGCCTCCCTCCCTTATTGGTTTGAAAAATGAATTACCTGGAAACCAAATGTATTTTGTTGTTTGGGCCTTATTAGACATGGACGAATAGCAGGAGACTTTTCTGATCAATTTTTTAATTATCAGGAACCTTGAATTCAAGGAGAGGCCTTGAATTTGACTACCCACCATTCAAGGACTTGAAATTCCGGAAAATGGGCCTTGAAAAGGTTTGAATATTCACCAAATAAAAATGCCAATGGAGAGTATAATCATAACTATAGTTTTATATGGCATAGGTCCTGATTAGACTTTCATGTCATTATCCCCTCCTCCTCCTGCTTCCTTTGGGAAGTGGGAGGGGACAGTGACCAGAGGGTAATCGATAAGACTGGTGAAGGTGAGTGACCTTGAAGATCCTTAAATTTGGCTAGCGTTGAGAAATACTGGAAAATGCTGAGAAACGGCCATGAATAGCCTTAAATTTTATCATCCTTTCTTTCGGAAACCCAGAATTATGATATTTAGTTTGGAAAATAGATTGTGAAATGTACCACATTGTCAGAAAAGGGTTTCTGAAAGTTGGTTCTGTAGCAACAAGGTCAGATTTCAAGGATCCCCTTAATATCGATTTATATCAGACATAACTCCCAGAAACAAACCACTGCAGTTTTGAAACTTCATATAAATGTTAAGTACAGTCGGAAGGTGTGTTGCATATAATATTTGCTTCTCCTTGTCAAGGTCATACTTGAACAGGGTTAGAATTTCACCAAATGTTTTCTAAATCATGAAACATTCTCGCAAAAATGAACCAAATCATGCAGTGAAGTGACATTTGGTGTGCAGATGTATTAACCGCATCTTGAGTAAAGTCGGAAGATTTTGTCTTTAAAAGTCATGAGATTGAGCAAAAATTAGTGAGATTTCTTCATGAGATTTTTTTTCAAACATAATTCAGTAGCTAATGTACAAAATCAACTACAAATGTAGTACATCAATGACCTTTGGGATGAAGTATGGACAGACTGTTTTATCAAGAACATTTCCGATTCACCTGTCTTGTCTGCATATCAAGGGAGGATACTCTAAAACAGCACATGGATTCCCCAACTCAGATGACAAGTTACAAAGGTGTTTGTTTCTTGCATTGAGTTGGAACTACTGTACCTTTGTTTTGATGTTAATTATCATTCAACCTTCTGATATGAATTCACCAGATGCAAGCTTACATAAGAAATCACCATCAAATTGTCAAAAATGAGTTTCATATTGTTATTAAAACAGTTGTCTGACACTTTGGTACTTTGCATACTATTGGCAGTATTGAACTGCATGAAAATTTTGTAGGTGTGTTTTATTCATAATTCTTAACAGATGACTGATGGAGCTTAAATTGCTGTGTACAGTGCGCATTTGTATTATAGGTATGCAATGGTTAATCGTGGTGTGCCCGAACCACGATACACTACTCACGATTAAAGACGTATCATTGTTCACTGTGTATCGCATTACAATAAATATAAATAATGTCAAGCAAAGCAATTTCGTAGATTTTGAAAGCTGGTGCCGTGAAACCCTGTGTTTTTTGCATACCAGCATTGACAGTTCTAAATATGCCAGTAACACAGGATTATTCAGTTAACCAAAGGTTGGTGATTCCCTCTAATTTGCTAAATATCTGTTTGATTAATCTATTATGTCTTGTTTGACAGAGCTCTGTCAAACAAGATATAAGGGATTAAATTGTTTGAACATATTTTCTGAGTGGAAAAAACACTCAAAAACTCATAAAATCAAAATCTGAAATAAATGAATGCCAGTGGTCATCACTTGAGAATTTACATAATATTTAAAAAGTGCATTCAAAAATTTGTAATAAAAAGAAGCAGCTGGAAATGAATACATGTTGTTCAAAGTATTTTATAGTTGTACTTGCATGGCATGAGAGATCATGATGCATATCGTATTGTGCAGATTGAATTGTGATACATATCGTATCATTAGGGAAGCATACCGTTGCACCCCTAATGTGTAATTGGATTTCCTTTTGTTGACAATTGAAATTGCATTTAAAGAGAATACTAAACAGTGATTTGTTTTAATAAAATAAAGACTGTTGAGCATGCCGGGAGAAAAAGATAATATACCACCATATTTCAAAACACAGACATTTCTTGACATTAAAATTTTAACCCAGGGATAGCTGATATTCTGAGACTCATCCCCATGATTGTGAGGGTGTGAGATGGGTCGTAATAACATGAGACTCCTGCCAAATTCCTGGGAGTTAGCATCTGAAATTTGGGTACATTTGTTATATTGTTTGCAGCTTTGCGTAAATCAAGTGTGATTCACCTGAATGCAATAGCAGGCGAATTTTCATGCAAATCGATTTGAAGATTGACATAAAAATTCTACCTCTGCTTGAGTTTCGTGTGTTAAAGGTCATAAGTCATGTATCAGAATTCATTTGTACTAAGAATGTAGCATGCACTAAGTAGGAAAAAATTATTAGTCTCCAGGTTAAATATTTGAGTGTATTTTAGTTTAATTTTATATGCATATTGCAGATCCTTGTGTCAGAACTGCTGCAGGTCTTCAATAACTGTATTTGGTTTGTTACATTCTCTTGTTTGTGTGAAGTGTTTCTAACTTATCCCAGTCCTGGTCATTCATTTTTGAGAACTCCTGAAATGGATAAATAGGCATAGAAATGAATGGCCAAAATGGTCTACATCAACTACATACAGGGAAAGTAAATTTATATTGGACACTCACCAAGTTTTCACCAGGCAATAAACCCAGTTCTGAGGAAAAGCAGACAAGCGAAGTCTCTACCAAAGTTCATTACAAGATTTTAGAAAGTTTTTGTCTGGTTGGAAACTCCACTCTGCGAGCCTTTTAACCCTTTACCTAACGAATCGGCCACATCCGCCTGCATGTACAAATTGAGCAGTTGAAAGAAAAAATATTTTTCAAAACATTTCAACGAAACTATACCATGTGATACCCTTATTGGATCAAGTTTGTCGAGCTCGTTCCAATGAGGGTCCTGATATGGTTTTGTCAAAATTTTGGGGAAAATTGGAGAAAAAATATTTGAAATTATGAATTTTTATATCGTCTGCATTGGATAAAGGGTTAACGCTGTACTCAACACACACAATATAAAGATTTGTTATTTATGAAAACAGTGGTTTTTCCACTTGATACTGTTGGGAGGTAAATTTTAATTATTTTCAGGAGTGTTTTGTGGATTAACTAAAAAAAAGCCTCTCTCCCTCTCGTCGTAAAATTAACAAAAAATTGCCAGAAAAACAAGAATTTGTTTTTAACAGTCCTTGCATATAACTCTTTTTGCATAACTGTTTGATCTTTTCTTTCTTAATAGCTTTGGAGATTTGATTGTGTTCCATTTGGATATGATCACACTTATCGCATGAATAGACTACTAACTTTTTAACTCTTCTAATGATGGGTTTACAAATAGATTTACTCTTTACTAAAACTGTTTGAAGCCCACCTGCAGCAACTGCATTGTGTCCTTGGGCAAGGCACTTATCCTAATTGCCCATGTGGGGGCACGGTGGCATTGTGTACTAAGACAAACTGCACGTCAATGGTGCACTTGTCTTCAACTTATGCTAACTCTGCTTGTGTGGAGTTAGTATGTTGGGAAGTCTGACAGTTGCTCAATGGTTCTTTCCGGGTACTCAGGCTTCCTCCACCCATAAAACTGTCTGACATGAGGTGACCCTGGCTGTTGAAAATGTCGTTTTAACCCCAATAAATAAATAATTTCACTAGAACTGGGAGGTTTCGATTTTTAGCTCACCTTGATCAAGTCAAGCTGAGCTTATCTAATCGCTCTCTGTCCATCATCTGTCGTCTGTCCGTCATCCGTCAACACCATGTTTTTGTCTTCTCCAAAACCTCTGGGCCAATTCAAGGGAAAGTTTGTTTGAGTGATGGTCCTGAAGGGGCATTGCATTTTTGTTCAACTCAACACGCCCAGCCCTATAGGGAGGGGTTGGGAGAAAATGTTCCAAAATATTTTTAAAATCTTCTCATGAACCAGTGGGTACTATATGGATATTTGTGATGGAGCTTCCTTTTGAGGTGTAGAATCAAGTTTGTTCAAACGAAGTTCGTGAAACAATATTTGGCTTTGTAATGGGAGGGGTAAGATTTTTGGCCCTGCCCTAAATTTCTATTTTCTGAACCGAATGTCCGATTTGAACCAAATTTGGTATGTGGTATTAATGGGTCATAAGTACTTGACTCATGCAAAAAAAATTGTATTGTTGTTGCTACTGGTAACGTAAGTAGGCAAAATATTCTCTTTCAGAAAAGCCTAGCCTTTTGCTCTCGCTGGCTTTAATGTGTTCCCGTCTCATATGTGTTTTTTTAGTCCCCTACCGGCATCGCCGGAGGGGACTATAGGTTTGCACTCCCTCCATCCGTCAGTCTGTCCGTCTGTCAGTCACACTTTAGTTTTCCAGAATTTTTTTTGGAAACGCTTCAACGGAATGATTTCATTTTTGGTAAACTACTATAGAACGATGACTTACAGATCAAGTTTGAGTTTCATGCTGATTGCATTATTCGTGTGTGAGTTACAGCCCTTGGAAATATGGAAAAGCACCAAAATATCAGTTTTCCGGAGTTTTTTTTGGAAACGCTTCAACGGAATGATTTCATTTTTGGTAACCTACTATAGAAGGATGACTTACAGATCAAGTTTGAGTTTCATGCTGATTGCCTTATTCTTGTGTGAGTTATTGCCCTTGGAAATATGGAAAAGCGCCAAAATATCAGTTTTCCGGACTTTTTCTGGAAACGCTTCAACGGAATGATTTCATTTTTGGTAACCTACTATAGAACGATGACTTACAGATCATGTTCCATTTACACTCTTTCCATCCATCCATCAGTCTGTCAGTCAGTCAGTCTGTCGGTCGTACTTTAGTTTTCCGGACTTTTTTTTGGAAACGCTTCAACGGAATGATTTCATTTTTGGTAACCTACTTTTGAATGATGACTTACAGATCAAGTTTCATTTGTACTCTGTCCATCCGTCAGTCTGTCAGTTAGTCTGTCAGTCATACTTTAGTTTTGCAAACCTTTTTTAGAAAATGCTTCAGCCGAATGATTTCATTCTTGGTAACCTACTATAGAACGATGACTTACAGATCAAGTTTGAGTTTCATGCTGATTGCATGATTCTTGTGTGAGTTATGGCCCTTGGAAATACGGAAAAGCGCCAGAATATCAGTTTTCTGGACTTGTTTGGAAATGCTTCAACGGAATTCATGCTGATCACATCTAGGTTATAACATTTGTGTAATTATTAATGCTCATTAGTCCGGTAGGGGACATTGTATTGCTTCAGCTATACGAGCACTCTTGTTAAACCAGATTCACAAAATTTGATTCGGGCCCTCGGTTTGCTGAAGCTCACTTCGAATTCAGTTGTTTGTTATACCCCCACAAAACAAAGTTTAAGGGAGGTATATAGGAGTCAACTTGTCCATCGGTTGGTCGGTCGGTCGTCTGTTGTCGTCGTCGGTCCATTGCACATGTAAACTTGTTTACTTGCAAAATTGGAATGCCTCTTTCAGTCACCCACTCCAGGCAGTATGCCACAGTAGGAGTACAGTGGACGACAGACCATCTCTAGTTTATTGGAGTTTTACAACAGTTTCAGTTGCCAGTGTTATGTCATGTTAGGTAGTTTTTCATGTGTGAGAGTAGTTTTACATGTGCGAGGGGGGAGGGAGATGGGGAGCCAGAGAGAACCACCAAGCAATCGGCGAGTAACTATCAAACTCCTCAACGTGCTAACCAGGGTTAGCATGCAGTTGAAGGCATGTGTACCACTGACATGCTTTTTTGCATTTTTAGGTGGAGGATGAGAGCTAATTAGGTCATCGTACAGATAAATGTGCTATTGGCAAGGATATTAGTGCTGAACATGAATCAAAAACTGTTAATTTTATGTTTTTTTCTAAGGGGAGGGGGTATGCCTCAGTACTCAGCCTTGCCACTAGTATTTAGACGCTGATCAAAGCATGAGCATTAACCCTGAAGCATCCAATTTTCCCCATTGTCCTAAGTCAAAATAAGCTAGCTGAATCAATAATTGTGATTTCTGCAGGGATGTGTTTTTCTTTCAGTCAGAACATGTTTGTGAACATTTCTCAGTACAAGTAGAGTTTGCACCCCCTCCACTCAAACATGCCACAAAAATATTTTGGTCATTCCTGGGAGGGGGGTTAAAACAGGATACATTCCTTTTCTCGAGTAGGATCATGGCAGGCACATATAGGATATCAAAGTTAGTGTGGGGGGGGGGGGGGGGGGGGGAAGAGTAATATCTAAGGGGCATACTGAATATGAGTTGCAGTATCATCAGAGCACTGCAGTGGTGTCCCCCACTCGTGGCCTGTTGGAGTGAGCCTAGGGTGAGGTTTCCTGGGAAAAATTTTGAAATTTGAGACAAAAACAGCAATTTCTTTGACTTTGGAGTCCGTTTGTGTCCATAATTAGTTAACAAGTTGTGAAAGGCAGCATTAATTAGGCCACATCACCACCAAATAGAATCCGAATAAATTATAAAATATTGTAACCGATTGCTTGCAACAACATGGCAAAATAGCGACCAACAGGTGAACTATTTGGTGCAGTGCCATTTGAGTCTTGAGTACAGTGGTTTCCTGTATGGTTGTAAACACAACATACATGGGTACACACTAAAGTGCATCTCAAATATTGTCCGAAGCATGTGAAGTATCGAATGAATTAGAAAAAAATAACCACGAAAGATATAAATTATGGAAGAATTATTTTCCACAGGCATACGAAGCATCCGCGTTTTGATATTTTGTTGTGAGAATTGACGTGATATATAAGTGAAACTGTGTTCAACAGACGGCAGAAATATCTGGAAATCCAGATGCTAATTTTACTTTCCCTGCTATTCACGAATAAATTTGCTATTAAGCACCCCCTCCACTCAAACATTTTACATGTATAAACATCTAGATTTTAAGATCTTGCCTGATGTTCCCTATATCAGGCATATGGATTAACATGGTGGGGAGGGATTTTTTTTTTTTGGGGGGGGGGGGGGGGGGGGGGGGGGGGAGTTCCACGTTCCACTTGATCATTGTTGCAGTGTGCTAAGGCATATACCACGTCGACAGTACATACGCCTTCAACCATTGCTAACCCAGCTTGTGCCGAGTTAGTAGCTCTGATAGTTACTTCCTCCAATCAGTGTTTCTCCGGGTGTTCTGGCCTCACCCGTAAAACTGTCTGACAATGGCTTTCGAAGTGTCTGTGCACCCCAGAAAACAAATAAATAAATAACTAAATAAATGTCGTGCCCTGGGTGCAAAAACAAAATGACTGAAGGAACCTAAAGTATGCCGGTCGACCACGATTGGCTGATCAATTAGATCTGACGCGACGGTGATGCCCAAATTTTAACTTAGTGCAATATGATGGAATTTCTTTAAAAATACACTTCTTCAGATTCACCAGTCAGAATCCCTTCATATTTGGTTTATAACATCTCTAAGAGAGTCAGATTCAAGTTTGTTCAAATTTGGTCCCTGGGTTAATATTTGGGCTCCCTTTGGTAGCCGAATTTTAACTCTGTGCAATATGAGGAAATTTCTTTAAAAATATTCTTCTTCAAATCCACCAGTCAGAATGCATTCATATTTGGTATACAACATCTCTAGGGAACAATCAGTTACCGTCGTTCGTGTCGCCATGCCCAGACCATCGAGCATACGCAGTAGGCGCTCTGTTGATCTCATGGGGATGAATGATAGGATATGCGTATCCTCCAATTCAGTTGATTCAGTAGATTATGTTTAAGATCAAACAGTCTCATTGTGAAATCCTACTAGTAGCACCTCTGTCGTCCCAGAAACCTTGGATCAATCTTCTCAGGTGTCTGTTATGGGACGTTCCCCGGAAGCTTCCTCCACGAGAGGACCTTCTTTATCAGGGGAAGATTTTGTTCTTCACGACCTTCTCCACCCATAGTGCATAATGGAGTCGGTTAGATGTGAGGGAACCATTCCGGTTCCTATATTATTTTATGACTAACACAAGAACGATTAGAGTAATGTGAGTGAGGAGGGTTCGATATGACTTTGAATCCCCCCCCCCCCCCCACACCCACCGCCAATGTATTTAGAAGCGATTACCAGGCAAGACATAGTTTTCTTCCCATAAGCCTCGTATGAGTTTTATTACATACATGCATTTCATGACTTCTCGATTGGCGACTGGGTAGTGTTCTGTGGTGACCTCATGAGCACATCCACTTTTTAGTTGGATGGTTTCCAATGGTTGTTCGTCTAAATATGTCATATACGAGCGCATAATTCATCATAAATAAATTGCTGGTCTTTGGGTACCCCAGAGGCTGCCTAGCCAGTTAACTGGTATTCAGATGATTACATGTGGGATTTCAATGCTCAAACGCATAATAATGAATTATTAGGCAGACGCATTATTGTATGTTATGGACCTTAGAAATTATGAATTATTTCGGGGGTGGTTTGTGTCGAACCTGTTAATCATACCTACTTCCATTTCTAGATCCAGGAGGTTTCTATTAATGTCGGTACCCAATCGAATACACCTTGTTTTACACTCTCGTATATTCGCACGTTTATAGTTTCATAGATATCAGATAGTACTCGTCGGGGAGTGTTGTTACTGGAATTTATTGTACGCCTGAAGGGGGTCACCTGTGGGTTACCTCAGAAGTGCGTTTACTCTCCAGAGATCGTTCATTGTGATTCTATTGGACATTTGTATGTTACATATTATATCACCGGTTTTCAACCTATTTGCTTATGCCGACTTCAGTATACGTTATAAGCAGGCGATATTAATTACCGGGATCGTCGCAATAGCCTTAGCTTCTGAAGTGGCGTTAAGAGCTATTTATTAATAATAATAATTAGTACCTGAGTGCCTGTTCGACGAATATTTATATTGTTTTTTGGTACTGCTTTTACTGATTCCAAAGCGTGCTCCCCTCTTTCATTTTGAAGATTCCTTCAAAAAAAAGGGGGGGGGGGGGAAGTGTGATTTGTTACCTCTCCTCCGGTTTGATAAGTATGTAACTGTGAGTGAATCTGTTTTGTCTGTAATTATATCCTGCATACAGTCCTAGGCCCTCCACCTTTTTACGATTCAGCTAGTCTGGGCCATTGGCTTATGGTGTAAAAATATTATAAATTTAAAGTAATTTGAAAATTTTTACACTTACCAATGTCCCAGATGGAGATGGCCCTCTCATCAGTGGGCACTCATTCCTCCCCTCTGAATTATTATGTAGTACTCCTTTTTACAAAGAATGATGTTGCCGCCAATTCTGGTCACTTCCAGACGTCTCTGCATGTGCAGAGAGTAAATGTATGGAGGGCCAAATAGGACTTTTAATTATGGTTTTGCAAGCAAATTTTAGGGATGGGGGGGGGGGGGGGGTTCAAAATTTGTGTTTGGCCCTTGATAACTTTGAGTTAGCACCAGCTAGTCTGGGCCATTGGTAAGTATAAAAATATACAAATTACTTTAAATTTATAATATTTCTCATTATTGACTATTGATCTCGTGAAATTAGAATAGCGTGTGTTGAAAAGTGCAATCATACTCTCACCATCTCACAACTGTTTTTTTTTTTTTGCATCATTGTTGGCTGCCCGTGCAGACAGCCAACAATGATGTAGAAACATTGTTAAGCCATCTGCAGCTATGTACATGTATAAATGGTAGTATTATCGTAAAAATTAATCGGACGCTTTAAGGCTTAACTTCTTATATTTTTATTGTGAGCATCTTTTGTGGCAAACGGTTTTCTATTAATATAGATTTTTGTGACAGTTTTTTTGCTGGTGATTCTTGACACTTGAATAAATTGAAACAAAATGTCTTGATAAACTCCCCCGTGAAGTGAAGCTGCACTTGTTTTCTGTGGTGGCAGGCTCTGTTTTACTGGCAAAATAGGACCCAGTCACCAATGTTAAGTGGTGGAAGATCTCTAAAAATAAATTATTAATTCAAAATAGAATATGTTTTTATTTTTGGAAATTCATTGAAAAAAAAACAGTGACGGATCTTAAGCTGTATTTGAATAGTACTGGTTGGTTTTGGCTGCTAGTTTTGGCCATTATGTTGGGTAAAGAGTTGACATAGATGAGATTTACACTTATGCCGTACAGTGCACAGGGTTAGTTACTCAGTTAATAACGAAGATTTTTATAGCCAGAAAGTGTGACTAACCCTGTGCACTGCACAGGGTTAGTCACACTTTCTGGCTATAAAAAAATTGGTAAATGCCATATCACAGCCTGCATGAAAATATAAACTGACTAAGGCTGCTAAAATACGCAGGGTTATTGTTACATGTTGGTGCAAAGGGCATAAGATTCAAGGAACTATTTTAAATAATTATACTCGATTGTGGAATTTTTTTAATGTGAAGTCCAAAAATGAAATCATATTCCTATTTTAAATTAATAACTTGTTTAAAATGGGTATAAATGATTGACTAACATTGATTTTATCTTCATTTTGTAGTCACAACTACCTGTTATGCAGAAATATGTGACCTTAAACACCAATAAATTAATAAATATTCCATAGTAGTTAAGCATGTATGTTGAGACATTCTAGGAGGTAAAATTTTATTGGTTGTTAAAATTTTTTTCTGTTTTATCTATTTTCAGCTCTAAAATTGTCATAAATAATTTATTTCACAGTCTCTAAAATATCAGGTATGTGACTTTCAAAAGTGACTTTTTTCATTTTTTAGCTGCGACGAGCAGCTGTATATGTGGCAATGTCGATCGGTCTGTCTGTCGGTCGGTTGGTCTGTCTGTCGGTCGGTCTGTCACCAACGAGTTTAAAAAACACTGTAACTCCTAAAATACTTAATGGAATGACACCATACTTGGTATGCAAGTGTATCTTCATGATGTCTACACCCTCTCAATACTGCACGTCATTCGGATAATTTCTGTCACATTTATGGACTTGTCACCAACGAGTTTTTTGGTCACCAACGAGTTTTTTTGTCACCAACGAGTTTAAAAAACACCATAACTCCTAAAATACTTGATGGAATGACACCATACTTGGTATGCAAGTGTATCTTCATAATGTCTACACCCTCTCAATACTGCACGTCATTCAGATAACTTCTGTCTCATTTATGGACTTGTCACCAACAAGTTTTTTTGTCACCAATGAGTTTTTTTTGTCACCAATGAGTTTAAAAAACACCATAACTCCTAAACTACTTGATGGAATGACACCATACTTGGTATGCAAGTGTATCTTCATGATGTCTACACCCTCCCATTAGTGCATGTCATTCAGATAATTTCTGTCATCTTTATGGACTTGTCACCAACGAGTTTTTTTGTCACCAACAAGTTTTAAAACATCATTGGCGTTGCACGAATCGTCACAGCTTCGGCACTGTGACAGTGCGCTCTAGTTGTAAGTTTTTGATGGTAACATCATGAATGATATTTTGATTGTTACTTTAATCTCATCTTAACCTTGACCCAATCCACATGATATAAAAATTTACATCTTTGCTTTATTATACCCCCACTTTCGAAGAAAATGGCGGTATACTGGATTACATGCATCCGTCCGTCCGTGTGTGAGACCGTCCAAGAATATTCATAACTTTCATTTCCTAATAACTTAAGTATTTATTACTTGTTTTAATTCATTTATTCTTCATCAGTGCAGCAATGCAGTGGGGGTATGAATTGTCTTCAGCAATAGCTCTTATATGCTTTAGCATTACAGATGGCACAGGCCTAAAAATTGGTTTTGACTCAAAAGAATCAGTTTGATTCATGCAAATGAGAATCAATTTTCAGTTCTCTATTCATATTCCATTGTTTTAGACAAAACTCATATATATATATTTACTAGAGTTTAACTCTCAAAGACAGGGTTCCAATCATTTGCGAGTTTCTTGTCTTATATTTACAAGTAGAACTGATGTTCCATCCTACATTGTACAGGCTTTTTTGAATTTGCTGATGGAAGTTACAGTACCTTGGGAGTGGTTTCTAGTGAAGACTTGGCTGCCTGTATTGGCAGCCATGGATTCACTAGATACCACTACGAAGTGAAATTGTTATCTTATTATGAGGGAACAACTAGGGCTGCAAGCTATGCCGGTAATTCGATATTTACTTGTTTTTAAAATGATGCAGAGCCAATATCGGTATTGTTTTGAAAGTACCGGTATACCACAAATTATGGTATTGTATGAAATTATTCATGCCAAAATTGATATATTACTAATAATTGAAGAAATGTTGAATGTCGCTCTCATCACACCACTCAATATTTATCGTCTGTAATATTTACATTTTCAAGAGTGTGTTGAAAATTTGAAATGAAACCTTGATACACTCACTGAACATGAAATATTTCCTTCCAACTAATGCACATTTCATCACTCACTGCAAAATATGTTATAAAATTTTTTTTTATATTTGCAAACAGTAAATTTCAACATTAGGCTATTTAGTAAAAGAATTGTTGTAAACACAAATTTGCTTTTTTTGTTTTGTCATTACCTTTGATCAGTTACATGTACATGTCACATGATTTTTTTAATGTCGCATGAGTGTCTGTCAAACATGGAAAGTAATCGTTCCTAATTCAAACTCCTCCCTATCTTGTAACTGCTGTTATGAAGTGCCGATCAATCACAGAACAGAATGATTCATCGTAGTCTAAACTCTGCTCAAATTTACAACTACAATGACATTGTTAAATCAGTGTCTGAGGGTAAGGCTGTACTGCTTGTTCTCTTGGATTTGTCAGCATCATTTGCCACAGTCGACCATGATATTCTCATGCAAGCATTGACACAGCATGGCATATGTGGAACTATCTTATCGTGGTTTGCATCATATCTACAAGGTCGCAGTCAACAAATATATAACAAACAATAAAGTGGGTTCAGAAAGCAAGATGTTAAAGTGTGGTGTTCCTCAGGGCTCAGTTCTTCGGCCACTCTTGTTTAATCTGTACACTTCTTCTCTAGGTTGCCTTCTTAAAAAGCAATAATCTTAAATAGGAAAGGAAGATTAGAGACCGGTCGGTAGTTTTTAGCTCCCCGAAGGGAGCTAAACTTATCACTTGCCGTCCGGCGTCCATCGTCGTCGTCCGCCCGGCGTCGTAAACATTTTTCAAACGACTTCTCTGAAACCGCTAGGTCGATTTGCTCGAAATTTGGTATGGATGTTCATTACCATATGTCAATTCAAGTTTGTTCAGATGAAATGGACATGCCCACTTGGGGCTCCATAGGGGGCATAACTCCGATAGCACCCTATGTATATTAGAGAAATTACCAAAAAATCTTCTTCTCCCGCACAAGTGGGCAGAATCATTTGATATTTGGTATACAGCATTATGGGGTGGATCTGATTCAAGTTTGTTCAAATCGGCCCCCTGGATTCATATTTGGGCTCACTATAGAAGCCCAAATTTGAACTTAGTGCATTTCTGGCAAATTTCTTAAAAAATCTTCTTCAGATCCAGCAGGCAGAATCTTTTGATATTTGGTATGCAACATTGTGGGGTTGATCTGATTCAAGTTTGTTCAAATCAGCCTCCTGGATTCAGATTTGGGCTCAGTATAGTAGCCCAAATTTGAACTTAGTGTATTTCAGGCCAATTTCTTAAAAAATCTTCTTCAGATCCAGGAGGCAGAACCTTTTGATATTTGGTATGCAACATTGTGGGGTGGATCTGATTCAAGTTTGTTCAAATCGGCCCCCTGGATTCATATTTGGGCTCACTATAAAAGCTCGAATTCGGACTTAGTGCATTTCAGGCAAATTTCTTAAAAAATCTTCTCCAGATCCAGCATGCAGAATCTTTTGATATTTGGTATGCAACCTTGTGGGGTGGATCTGATTCAAGTTTGTTCAAATCTGCCCCCTGGGTTCATATTTGGGCTCAGTATAGGAGCCCAAATTTGAACTTAGTGCATTTCAGGCAAATTTCTTTAAAAATCTTCTTCTCAAGATCCAACAGGCAGAATCTTTTGATAATGGGTATGCAGCATGCTTAGTGGGGTGAGATTCAAGTTTGTTCAAGCCAAGTCCCTGAGTTCATATTGGGGCTCACTGTGGTAGCCCGAATTATAACTTAGTTCAAAATGAGGAATTTTCTTTAAAAATCTTCTTCTTCAGATCCAGCAGTCGGAATGTTTTGATATTTTTATATGCAGCATCCTTAGGGGGGTGAGATTCAAGTTTGTTCAAGCCATGTCCCTAGGTCCATATTTGAGCTCACACTGTGGGAGCCCGAATGATAATTTGGTTCAAAATTAGGAATTTTCTTTAAAAATCTTCTTCTTCAGATCCAGCAGTCAGAATGTTTTGATATTTGGTATGCAGCATCCGTAGGGGGATGAGATTCATGTTTGTTCAAGCCATGCCCCTAGGTCCATATTTGGGCTCACTGTGGGAGCTTGAATTGTAACTTAGTTCGAAATGAGGAATTTTCTTTAAAAATCTTCTTCTGATCCAGCAGTCAGAATGTTTTGACATGTGGTGTGTAGCATCCTTAGGGGGTGAGTTTCAAGTTTGTTAAAGCCTAGTCCCTGGGTCCATATTTGGGCTCACAGTGGGAGCCCGAATTATAACTTAGTCAATATGAGGAATTTTTCTTTAAAAATCTTCTTCAGATTCAGCTGTTGGAATGTTTTGATATTTGGCATGCAGCATCCTTAGGGGGTGAGATACAAGTTTGTTCAAGCCAAGTCCCTGGGTTAATATTTGGGCTCACTATGGGAGCCCGAATGATAACTTAGTTCAAAATGAGGAATTTTCTTTAAAAATCTTCTTCTTCAGATCCAGCAGTCGGAATGTTTTGATATTTGGTATGCATCGTCCTTAGGGGGGTGAGATTCAGGTTTGTTCAAGCCATGTCCATAGGTCCATATTTGGGCTCACTGTGGGAGCCCGAATGATAACTTAGTTCAAAATGAGGAATTTTCTTTAAAAATCTTCTTCTTCAGATCCAGCAGTCGGAATGTTTTAATATTTGGTGTGCAGCATCCTTAGGGGGTGAGATTCAAGTTTGTTAAAGCCAAGTTCCTGGGTTCATATATGGGCTCCCTGTGGGAGACCGAGTTATAACTCGGTTCAATATGAGGAATATTTTTTAAAAATCTTTTTTTTTTTTAGATCCACTGGTCAGAATCTTTGGATATTTGGTATAAGCTTTTCTTAGGAGGAGCAGATGCAACTTGTTGAAATCAATTCTCTGGGTTGATATTTAGGCTACCATGTCAGGTGAGTGCCCTCAGGCCCCCTGGGCCTCTTCTTTTTAGCTTAACTTGACATAGTCAAGTTAAGCTATTGCCATCACGTGTGCGGAAGTCTCTGAGTCTGTTTACATTTTTCTTTAGCACGGGCTACACCCTGCAGTTCTTGTCTGATCGTCACAAAATTTCATATGCATGTTTGGGGTCATGTCTAGATGAGAACGTCCCCTTTTGGTCGCAATCAGTCAACCAGTATGGCTGCCCGAGCCCAAAACCCGAAAACCATTACACAGTCTACAGGTCGTAATTATGAAGGGATTTCATTGTAACTTGGTAGGATGCCTCTGTATAATGCCTAGATACAAACGTCCCCTTTTGGGCATGATCTGTCAACCGTGATGGCTGCCCAAGCCCCGGCACGATGACGCCGTGTACTAAGGCGTACTGCACGTCGATGGTACGCATGTCTTCAACCAATCTAACCCTGCCTGTGCTGCAGTGCGGAGTTACGATGTTGGGGAGCTGGCAGTTGCTCGGTGGTTCTCTCCGGGTACTCCGGCTTCCTCCACCCGTAAAACTGTCACGGTCATGATTAGCCATTGTGCATAAATATGTGACCTTAAAAATCAATAAATAAATAAATAAATATGCCCAAGCCCGAAACCCAAAAACTTTTAGCACAGTCTGCAGGTCATGTTTAATATAGAGGGATTTCATTGTAACTTGGTAGGATGACTCCTTATGATGTCTAGATGAGAATTAACCCATTTG
Source organism: Pictodentalium vernedei (assembly GCA_031216915.1). NCBI lineage: Eukaryota > Metazoa > Mollusca > Scaphopoda > Dentaliida > Dentaliidae > Pictodentalium > Pictodentalium vernedei. Next base: position 121,689,285 of record CM062288.1, on the reverse strand, counting down.
GGCGTGATCTGCCAACCTTGATGACTGCCCGAGCCCAAAACCCGAAACCTTTAGCACAGTCTACAGGTCATATTTATTGAGGAATTTCATTGTAACCTTGTGGGTTGACGTCATATAATGTCTAGATGAGAAGTCCCCTATTGGTCCTGATTGGGCAACCGTGATGGCTACAGGGGCCCGAAGCCCGAAAACCTTTAGCACAGTGTACAGGTCATATTTATGAAGGGATTTCATTGTAACTTGGTAGGATGACTCCAAATAATGTCTAGATGAGAACGTCCCATTTTGATCGCAATCATTCAGCCTTGATGGGTGTCCGAGCCCAAAAACCTTTAGCTTAGGCAAAAGGTCATATTTATGGAAAGATTTCATTGTAACCTGTTAGGTTGACTCCATATAATGCCTAGATGATGACATCCCCTTTTGGTCATGATTTGTCAACTGTGATGTCTGCAGGTGCCCGAAGCTCGAAAACCTTGAGCACAGTCTACAGGTCCTATTTATAAAGGGATTTCATTGTAACTTCGTAGGATCACTCCAGATGATGCCCAGATGAGATTGTCCCCTTTGGTTGCGATCATTCAACCATGATGGCTGCCCGAGCCTGAAGCCCGAAAACCTTTAGCACAGTCTACAGGTCATATTTATGAAGGGAATTCATTGTAACTTGGTAGGTTGACTTCATATAATGTCTAGATGAGAACGTCCCCTTTTAGTCATGATCTGTCAACCGTCTTTAGAACAGTCTACAGGTCATAATTATGAAGGGATTTCATTGTAGCTTGGTAGGATGACTCCAAATAATGTCTAGATGAGAACTTCCCCTTTTGGTCGCGATCATTCAGCCTTGATGGCTGCCCGAGCCCAAAAACCTTTAGCATAGTCTATAGGTCGTATTTATGGAAGGATTTCATTGTAACTTGTTAGATTGACTCCATATGATGCCTAGATGATGACATCCTCTTTTGGTCGTGATTGATCAACTGTGATGGCTACAGGTGCCCGAAGCCCGAAAATCTTGAGCACAGTCTACAGGTCATATTTATGAAGGGATTTCATTGTAACTTCGTACGATCACTCAAGATGATGCCCAGATGAGAATGTCCCCTTTTGGTTGCGATCATTCAACCATGATGGCTGCCCGAGCCCAAAGCCCGAAAACCTTTAGCACAGTCTTCAGTTCATATTTATGAAGGGATTTCATTGTAACTTAGTAGGTTTGACTCCGTATAATGTCTAGATGAGAACAGCCCCTTTTGGACACCATTAGGCAACTGTGACGGCTACAGGGGCCTGAAGCCCGAAAACCTTTAGCACAGTCTACAGGTGATATTTATGAAGGGATTGCATTGTACCTTGGTAGGATGACTCCAAATAATGTCCAGATGAGAACGTCCCCTTTTGGTCGCGATCATTCAGCCTTGATGGCTGCCCGAGCCCAAAACCCCAAAACATTTAGCACAGTCTACAGGTCATATTTATGAAGGGATTTCATTATAACTTGGTAGGTTGACTTCATATAATGTCTAGATGAGAACGTCCCCTTTGGACGCAATTGGGAAACTGACGGCTACAGGGGCCCGAAGCCCGAAAACCTTTAGCACAGTCTACAGGCCATATTTATGAAGGCATTTCAATGTAACTTGATAGGATGACTCGTTTTGGAATAATTTCACTGTAACTTGTTCGTTGATATATGTTAATTGTGAGGGCCACATACATTAACTGTGAGGTCATATTAACCCACCCCTCAGCTCTTTAGTACAGTGTACACCTCATATTATTTTTATCAAAAACATAGCATACAAGGAACAGAAATGAACATATTCCCAATTATCACAATTCTTGTCTCATTTCATAATCCTTTCATAAACATTGAACATTATTCTTTTCATCAAACACAACACACAAGTTAAGCTACAGTGTCATTGACACTTTCTTTATCTCGGGTTCGGTTTCCTGTGGGTCTCTGGTTCAAGAAACAGCTTTTTAATTGTCTAAGGGCCATTCAAGACCTAGAAAATGGACCAGGAGACCTTGAAGAGCCATGAATATTCACAAGATAAAAATACTGACAAAGTTATCTAGTTTTTAGCTCACCTGAGCGAAGCTCAAGGGGAGCTTAACTAATCACTTTCTGTCCGTCGTCCGTCGTCGTCCGTCCGGCGTTAACTTTACATTATCGACTTCTCCTCCTAAACCACTAGCCCAATTTTATTCAAATGTTGGCTAAATGTTTATTACCTAATGCCAATTCAGTTTTGTTCAAATGAAGTTGCCCCTCCTCCTGGGTGGTGCCACACCCCCAAGGGGCACCAAAATCTTTGTAAATCTTCTTCTCATGAACCAGCAGTAGCAGAGACTTGATATTTGGTGTGCAGCTTCCTTTTGAGGTGTAGACTCAGATTTGTTCAAGAGAAGTTTGTGGGGCTATACTTGACGTTGTTATGAGAGGGGCAAAATTTTTTGCCCCGCCCAAAATTTCTATTTTCCAAACCGAGAGGCTGATTTGAACCAAATTTTATGTGAGGGCTTATTGGGTCATGAGTACTTGATTTATGCAAAAAAAAATTTTCCCGCAGCCCCGTGGGAACCACAGGAGCTAAAAATAGAAAAAATTTAAAACGCCCATATCTCCAAAACTGCACGCCACTGAGAATTTTTATTTGGTGTGCAGCTTCCTTAGGACCAACAGAAAGGATTGGTAAAAAAAAATTGCCATCGGTTTTATCATAGGGTACAGTTTCGGGACTTTGAAAAAGTGCTGAGTCAGCACTTTTTAACACTGTAGGCAATGGGAAAAACATTAAAAAATCTTCTTCTCCAGATCCAGCAGGCAGAATCTTTTGATATTTGGTATGCAACATTGTAGGGTGGATCTGATTCAAGTTTGTTCAAATCGGCCCCCTGGGTTCATATTTGGGCTCAGTATAGGAGCCCGATTTCGAACTTAGTGCATTTCAGGCAAATTTCTTAAAAAATCTTCTTCTCCAGATCCAGCAGGCAGAATCTTTTGATATTTGGTATGCAACATTGTGGGGTGGATCTGATTCAAGTTTGTTCAAATCGGCCCCCTGGGTTTATATTTGGGTTCAGTATAGGAGCCCAAATTTGAACTTACTGCATTTCAGGCAAATTTCTTTGAAAATCTTCTTCTCCAGATCCAGCAGGCAGAATCTTTTGATATTTGGTATGCAACATTGTAGGGTGGATCTGATTCAAGTTTGTTCAAATCGGCTCCCTAGATTCATATTTGGGCTCACTATAGGAGCTCGAATTCGAATTTAGTGCATTTCAGGCAAATTTCTTCAAAAATCTTCTTCTCCAGATCCAGCAGGCAGAATCTTTTGATATTTGGTATGCAATGTTGCGGGGTAGATCTGATTCAAGTTTGTTCAAATCGGCCCCCTGGATACATATTTGGGCTTACTATAGAAGCCCGAATTCGAACTTAGTGCATTTCAGGCAAATTTCTTAAAAAATCTTCTTCTCCAGATCCAGCAGGCAGAATCTTTTCATATTTGGTAAGCAACATTGTGGGGTGGATCTGATTCAAGATTGTTCAAATCGGCCCCCTGGGTTAATATTTGGGCTCAGTATAGGAGCCCGATTTCGAACTTAGTGCATTTCAGGCAAATTTCTTAAAAAATCTTCTTCTCCAGATCCAGCAGGCAGAATCTTTTGATATTTGGTATGCAACATTGTAGGGTGGATCTGATTCAAGTTTGTTCAAATCGGCCCCCTGGGTTCATATTTGGGCTCAGTATAGGAGCCCGATTTCGAACTTAGTGCATTTAGGCAAATTTCTTAAAAAATCTTCTTCTCCAGATCCAGAAGGCAGAATCTTTTGATATTTGGTATGCAACATTGTGGGGTGGATCTGATTCAAGTTTGTTCAAATCGGCTTCCTAGATTCATATTTGGGCTCACTATAGAAGCTCGAATTTGAACTTAGTGCATTTCATGCAAATTTCTTAAAAAATCTTCTTCTCCAGATCCAGCAGGCAGAATCTTTTCATATTTGGTAAGCAACATTGTGGGGTGGATCTGATTCAAGTTTGTTCAAATCGGCCCCCTGGGTTTATATTTGGGCTCAGTATAGGAGCCCAAATTTGAACTTAGTGCATTTCAAGCAAATTTATTAAAAAATCTTCTTCTCCAGATCCAGCAGGCAGAATCTTTTGATATTTGGTATGCAACATTGTGGGGTGGATCTGATTCAAGTTTGTTCAAATCGGCTTCCTAGATTCATATTTGGGCTCACTATAGAAGCTCGAATTCGAACTTAGTGCATTTCAGGCAAATTTCTTAAAAAATCATCTTCTCCAGATCCAGCAGGCAGAATCTTTTGATATTTGGTATGCAACATTGCGGGGTGGATCTGATTCAAGTTTGTTCAAATCAGCCACCTGGATTCATATTTGGGCTCACTATAGAAGCTCGAATTCAAACTTAGTGCATTTCGGGCAAATTTCTTCAAAAATCTTCTTCTCCAGATCCAGCAGGCAGAATCTTTTGATATTTGGTATGCAACATTGCGGGGTGGATCTGATTCAAGTTTGTTCAAATCGGCCCCCTGGATTCATATTTGGGCTTAATATAGAAGCCCGAATTTGCACTTAGTGCATTTCAGGCAAATTTCTTCAAAAATCTTCTTCTCCAGATCCAGCAGGCAGAATCTTTTGATATTTGGTATGCAACATTGCGGGGTGGATCTGATTCAAGTTTGTTCAAATCGGCCCCCTGGATTCATATTTGGGCTTAATATAGAAGCCCGAATTCGCACTTAGTGCATTTCGGGCAAATTTATTAAAAAATCTTCTTCTCCAGATCCAGCAGGCAGAATCTTTTGATATTTGGTATGCAACATTGTGGGGTGGATCTGATTCAAGTTTGTTCAAATCGGCTTCCTAGTTTCATATTTGGGCTCACTATAGAAGCTTGAATTCGAACTTAGTGCATTTCAGGCAAATTTCTTAAAAAATCTTCTTCTCCAGATCCAGCTTCAGAATCTTTTCATATTTGGTAAGCAACATTGTGGGGTGGATCTGATTCAAGTTTGTTCAAATCGGCCCCCTGGGTTTATATTTGGGCTCCGTATAGGAGCCCAAATTTTAACTTAGTGCGTTTCAGGCATATTTCTTAAAAAATCTTCTTCTCCAGATCCAGCAGGCAGAATCTTTTGATATTTGGTATGCAACATTGTAGGGTGGATCTGATTGTGATTCATGAACGTATTTATTTGTAAAGTTGATAGAATCTTAGACAAAATTTGCAGAAATGATCTACTATAGAAGGGGTGGTATCCAGGGTGAACCGTTTACCCAAATCTAGCAGTACTAATGCATTATTCACACAAATCTTCGTTCAAATTTTATGACCCCTCATTGGAACACACGCATTCAGCTCATTCCAACAAAGGTCATATGCCATGTTTTCGAGACAAAGGAATAAAAATTTTAGTTATTCATGAAATTTTTAGGCAACTGTTGTCTGTTATTCACATTGCTTCATGAAATTTCAGTACTTTTAGAAGTTACCTCAGTAATCAAGGGTTTCCCCGTGGGAACCCCGGGAAGTAAGCAGCACTTGTTTACTGTGGTAAACCAGTTCCGCTTTACTAGTAAAATAGGACCCAGTCACCAATGCTTGGGGTGAAAGTCCTCTAAAATGGGCAACATGTAGATCAACGATTGACTAAACTTGCCTTCATCTCCATGTTGTGTCACGATTAGCCATGGTGCATAAATATGTGACGTTAACCACCACCAAACAAACAAACAGTAATCAAGGGTTAATTCCCCTTAATTAAATGTCGCCTCTAAAAAACAACCACTTTGCATATCTTACCTTTTTACCAGCATAACTGCCAAAACTTGTCAGCATTCTTCGCAAAAATCGCTATTCAAATTTTAATTTTTGTCTCTTAAACATACATGTACTTATCGCTTGTAAATACCCCATTGGAATGAGCTTTTTGAGCTCATTCCAATGAGAGGTCGCACACCATGCTTTTTGAGTCAAAAAAGCAATTTTTTTAGTTATTCCAGAATTTCGTATGTAAAACACAGCTTTATGACTTCACATTAAAATGAGCTCTCTAAGCTTGTTCCAATCAACATTCACGCACTATGTCTTTCACACAAAAAATAAAATTTTCCATTTATTCAGGAATTTTGTTTGCAAGAACACTCTTACCCCCCCCCCCCCCCCACAAACACACACACACAAACACACACACACACACACAAACACAGACACACACATCTAAAAGTTCGTCAGCAAAAAAACAGTTACTTCAATTTTTAAATGCATTATAGGAACAACTTGCCTAATCAAATTTAAATACTTTTGCATCATTCTGTATCTAGAACAAACCATTTACCATATCTTTACGCAAAATTCTCCAGCATCATTCACAAAAAAACACCATTATTTATATATTCACATTTCTGTCTCAAAAATATACCTGATCTTCCCATACCCCTATTGGAATAAGCTGTTTGAGCTTGTTCCAATGATGATAAAAAAAAATAAAATTTGTGAAAATTTTTGTTTTCTTGCATGCAAATATATACATGTAGCACATGGAAGATATCCACAGTTGGGGAGAGATGTCCAAGGCTATCTCTTCACATTCCTTGTTTGTGCTTCATGCTAAACCAGTTTGTCTGCAGAGATAAATTTGCTTTATTAAAAATCATTGGAGATTGGCCACACACCAATGATTTTAAATAAAACTAATTTTAGGTAACAAATGTTGAACTTCAAACAAAATCTATCACTCAACCAGTTAATGTTGATGAGGCATGACATGGTGAAGGTGACCTAAAATACTTCTTAGAGTCACTTTGTTAGGTGAGCGATTAAGGCCACGTGGGGCCTCTTGTTTATGTTATAGTTCATGAAGGCAGAGTACTAACCATGGTCTTGAAAAATGTTGAGGAACAGCCTTGAATAGCCTTAAATTATATCAGTCCTTCCCTGCAGCCATTTTTTTTATTCTGTGTCACCTTAATATTTGTGTTTTATACTCCGGGTAAAATTATGTGTTCAGCTGTAGAATATTCTTTCATGACCTGTTTGCCATAAACTATACGTTTCATTTTTTTTTCATTTCAGCAGACAAAAGCTAGTGAACAAAGGACTCGCCGAACTCCTTGTGAATTAGAAATTGATGGACCTATTTGTGGAAGTGTCTTGTGATCAACAAAAAGTTAATGATTATCTCCCCTCTTCAATGGGCAGTGTTCTTTGTTTCATCATGTTGTTATCGGACGAGTATTGCTGTTTATGATTTTCACTTAAAAACCTCTAGACATTTGACTTTTTACTGTATTGTAAATGTGATTGATCATCCATACTTCTACACTAAATTATGTTCTAACAGTGCTGTTAAATATATTAGGTGCCATGTGTGTGTGTACAGTTAGGTTGGTACCTTGGTGAAGTGAGCTGTCCCCTTCCTCTCCCCTTGAACATGACATCTGAATGGAGTACTTCTAACCTTTAGTAGAATACAGTAATTAATTTGTTGAATACCAGGAAAAGAATTTAAAACTTTTTACATCAATGATATGATTTTCAGTAATATTTTAAAATATTTTAACAGAGAGCATTTTAAAATGATCCCCAAAAATGTTATTATCAGGGAACAAAGCAGAATGGAAGCAAGCTGAAGTTTTCCTGCAATTTTGTTTACCTGTAATGGACACACCCTAAATTAATGAATATATTGGATCTTTTTTCATCATTTGTGATGATTTACTTAACATTATCATTTTCCAACTTCAGTAGCCATTTATGATGTGATATCTCAGTTATTGTTAAGTTTATCTCAGTCATTGCAAAGTCAAACCAAATATGGCCAGCAATATATCTATAGGCAATTTTTTCTGTTCCCAATTCTTATTATTTTTATCCCCCGCCAAAACAAAGTTTGAGGGGGATATAGAAATGCGGTCTGCCTGTCCATTTGTCCATCCGTTCCTTCGTCTGTAACAGCTTTGGACCTTCATATCTCAGTCGGTGGATGTTGGATTTAAATGATCATCGGTTAGGGCATTGGACTTCAAACTCAAAGGTCCATGGTTCGATCCTGCCAGGAATAACTGCATTGTGTGCTCAGGCAATGCACTTAATCCTGATTTTCCAAGGAGGGCACAGTGTACCAAGGCGTACTGCACATCAGTGTTGTCCTTAACTTCAACCAGTGCTAACCCTGCTTGCACAGATTAGTACATTGTGGAGTCTGATTGTTGCTTGCCACTGATGAGTTGTTCTCTCTGGGTACTCTAGCTCCCTCCACCCAGAAAACTGTCTGACATGAGGTGATCCTGGCTGTCCAAAGTGCCATTAACCTCCTGCCCCCTCTCAAATCCCCCCCCCCCCCCAAGACCTTAAGCAGCCAGAGAAGCACAAACTGTCTCTTCTTTTATTTTGCATTGAAAATGTTGTCCCAAGAAATCTTCTGGTAGTCTGCATTTATCTTAACCTTGTTTTTACATCATTGTTGGCTGCCTGTATATTGTATAGGCAACCAACAATGATGTAGAAACACTGTTAAGTCATCTGCATCAGTGCACAAGTAGATACGGTAGTTATTATCATAAAATTAATCTGAGAATTTAAGGGTTCAACTCCAGAAAACAACAACCAGCAATCCTTTGTCTAACATGACACTTGCAAATAATTTCCTTGATTAAATGAAGAAATTTATTTGCTGCCAAACACAGCTTATGAAGTCTCATTGGAGTGAGTACAGTGAGTTCCAGGGAGTGTTAAGTAGTGATGAACCGATTATCAAAACTTGCTATCAACTGATTACCGGTTATTTCTCTGCCGATTATGCCGATGTCGATTCCGATGGTTGAAGTAGGACACTGAAGAAAATCTGTTGGTGCCTGTTATACTACATAATTTCATTGATAAATCATCAATTATGAAAGCTTAATACCACATAAGTTGGGCGATATTTGCCAAAATAATATTTGCATTTTGGTTGGCGTGTGGACATGGCTGAACAACATTACTTTAGGTGAAGGTTTGAAAACTACTTGATACAATTTATGAAACAAAAGTCTGTAGTAATTGACTCCTTCCTGCCATGTTCTGTTTAGAGTAACTGTAAATTCTCTCAGTTCTAAGCCTCTTTAACACAGGAGACGATAATGGACATGTTTCAAGTTTCGCAAAATAACCAAAGAACTATAACACAGGAGACGATAATGGACATGTTTCAAGTTTTGCAAAATAACCAAAGAAATCAGAATAACAGATAACCAATGATGGACAGACAGAAAATTTTGTGATTATTTTCTCAAGAATAAACTGCATTGTTAGAGTTAAGTAAATAAAAAATGTTGTGTTTTTACTTTTTTTTTTGACTTCTGGTAAGTCTTTCATCATTTTTTTATCATAATTAAAAATAAAAGGATAAACCCGCCAATGGCTTTTGCTGTTTAAATCTATAGAATTGCAAAGATTTTATTGAGCTTTAAATTGATTCCAACAGAATTTAAAACTGGTCATGATTGCATCTGTACTAATGGATTGGAAATCAAAACTGGATGTTGAGGCAGTTTAGATATTAACTTTGTCCAGGAAAACCCAGTTACTGTTGTTTATGATTTCTTATTTGAAAGTAGGAAGAATGCATACAAATTGTTACAGTACTGTTATTACAAAAGCGGACGGAGACTTGTGACCAGCTTGCAATCTGGTCAAAATTTGCCTTTTCCTTCCCTGCCCTTAACACTGTAAAACCTCCACCTTTTAGAGATTGTCAGTATACTAAAAAATGAGCCGATACCGATATCATGGGGATTCCAAAAAACCAAACCGAACAAATCATTGAATAATGAAACCATTTGAAGTTTAAAATTTTCCAACATTCGTTATTTATAATTCCCTGTTGAGGCTTGATAACAGTTGAAAGGTTCAGTTTCATGAAAGAAGTGACTGATTTTCTTTTCAGTTTTGTTAACCCTCAGTGGACTGGGCAACTGTCCTGAATTCCAACTAGACTACAACCGTACATGTCCAACTGCTCAGCAGTGATTCTAGTCAAGTCTTGGCTGCCATGTAAAGCAGCCAAGACATGACTTGAAATAACTGCCCAGGTGTTTTGTCTATTGTCATTAGGACCTCCTGATGATGACATGGTCAGGGTACTTGCTCTGAGATTGCAAAAACCTGAAATAGGTCTTTAAACATTAAGGTGCATTTAGACCAGGTCACAAAATTAATGTTGATGTGATTTGTGGTCGTAAAAGAATACCACTGTTGAGCTCATTGGCAGTGTCATAGCGCTGTGGTAGAATGATGCTACAACAACTTATTCTGTTTTTCCTGATTTGAATTCCTCTTTGGTACTATCAGCAAATCTCAGTCAAGTCAGATACCGTCCCCTGTGGGAACCCGGGAAGTGAAGCAGTGCTTGTTTACTGTGGTAAAGAAGCTTTGTTTCACTGGTAAAATAGGACCCAGTCACTAATGCTTGGGGTGCGAGTCCTCTAAAATAGGCAACATGGGGTATAAACGATTGACTGACCTTGACTTTATCTCCATGTTGTGGTCATGATTAGCCATTGTGCAGAAGTATGTGACCATAAACAACAATAAATAAATAAATAATAAAAAAGTCAGATACCGAGGTATATCCCTCTAAAAGTACCAAAACCAATACCAAACTCATAAGTCTTATCACCATCTTTACCACCTTTGAAACACGCTATTTTTGTTTGTTTGTCTTGATTTCACAATACAGTGAAGCCCACTTAATTGTTTAACTCTTAATTGAATAACCCTGTTAATTGAATATAATTTCTAAACACCAAACCATTTACCATACTTTCGGTGCAAATTTGCCCTGTTAAATGCATATGGGTTATAGAGTAAACTCCTGTTAAATGAATAAAAAATTGTGCATTGTTGTATAAATACCCTGAAAATGACCAAATTCTCCTTGTTTGTAGGCATACTTGGTCTCAGTACATCCATTGCAAGCATTTAATCTATTATATCTTGTTTGACAGAGCTCATAGAGCTCTGTCAACAAGATATAATAGAATAAATGCTCAGTTTATCTCTGGAATACAACACAGTGACAAATCCCTCTTAACTGAATACTCCTGTTAATTGAATAATTTTCACTGACAAAGTGGCTATTCAATTAACAGGGTTCTACTGTAATTTATTTATGCAATTTATATTTATGAAATTTCCATCCATTTGTGTAAATGGGTCACAAAAATATAACAATCTGATCAGAAAAAAGACCACTTTCCTCATCACTATACTTTATACCATTATTGTTGTGTGCATTCACAAGACACTTTGGCTATACTTTATATGTCTCGCCAAATGTGTGTTATGCTGATCAATGATAGGCCATCATTTTGGCCTGTATGCTTGTACAAATATGTAAATAAGGCAACCCCCCAAAAAAGGTTACCTTACTTTTTATAGGCAACTCTTTTCTGATTTTTTTTTTCTGAGGAGGTGGGAGGAGGAGGGGGCTAGAGAAAGGTATAGTTAAACCGATGATGTTTACCAGTGTTAGTGTCATGACTGAGAATAGCAACCTTGAATACATCATCCAGGGATGAAAGTTTTCCGAGATTTACCTGAATTCAGGATTTTGTCAATAAAAGTTTTGTCCTCGGGGATTTTGATGTTCAGTGAAGACTGGCTTCAATTGACTGTTTCAGATTTTTCTTTTTTGGTCTTAACACACATCCCTGCCCATATGGCCCATGGCTGCTCTCAGGCTCTCTCCATATTGTACCCTTGACTCTAAGCAAGAGCCTTTGACCCTTGATCAGAAAATTTTCAGGTATTTTTGTCTCGAGGCACTATCACTGGGCTTAATCATATTTTTAATTTTTTTATATCTTTTGCTCAGCCAATGAGATGCTGTTATGTAATACTCTTTTGCAAGGGCTCTAAGCCCTTTTAAATAGTTTCACAGCACTTCATCTAAAAAATCAAATTAGTTTTATCACCCTTGTTAACCATTAGGTCCCTGGACAGCCACAAACTGCCCATTTTGTATTGCTCTGTAAAAGTTGTCCCAGGTATATTCTTTCTCGAGAACTTTACTGGTAGGATGCTAGGGTCCGATCAGGACTATTTAAAATACGCTCTAGCCTCGGAGTCTATTTGTTCAATTCATGCGCCAGATTTCAATTTACGGAGTCACACGGCTGTTTGTAACACACTCTGCAAGTATGTAATAGCTCTCATGATTTTCATTTAGTACACTATAGCAAACATTAATCTTCACTGTGGTTTCTGATCAAGTCTTGGCTGCCTATTTAGGCAGCCAAGACTTGATCAGAAACAACAGCGAAGATTAATGCTTGGTAATTAAGACTTGAAGTATTAACTTAAGCACTCTACAACAATGATAAATGATAATCATATTTTTTATACATGTAAGAGTGTCTCTCTCGATTATCCATCGAAAGAATATCAAAATATGATCTGAGAAGTTACACGCCAACTGAGAAGCCTATTTCTGAGATTTAAGAGCCAGGTCCTGATGTTTCAGAACCAAATACGCACTGGCGCATGCCCAGGTCGGTCCCTGGGATGCATTTATCGTGACAGTGTTTTTACATTATTGTTGGCTGCCTGTCAACTTTAATGTAGAAACACTGTTTAGTCATCTGCAAAAAAATTAATCCTAGGCCTAAAGGGTCAAGTAGATATAGTTCTGGAATAGCTAACAAGTGATTATCAAGGGCAATTGAATTATATGTCATTCTCATTTGTCAAAGCAATGTAAGTGAATGAAAAATCGACTACCTTATTTCTTGCGAGACAAACGATAGGCAACTGAAACAACGACAATTCAGTTTGTACAGACTTCACCATCATTCACTCGTATGACTTTTGTGCCAACCTTATGAGCACTTGGCATCACAGTTGATTCCAGGCATTTGTGCTGGTTGATCTACTCCAGATAAGTTGATGCCTCCTTTATGGAATAAAACTTGTCATCGAAGTTCATTTATGCACCTTTAAAATAATAATCAAGACCTGTCAAATGTAACTTCACAGGACATCCAAGGAGTTTAAATATCTTTCTGTATTGTACATAATGTAAAACAATTGTGTGTTGTCCTGTTTTTTGAAATATTTGTAATATAAATCTATTGTTTAACTCTCCAATGTCTCATTATTGAATTCTTCACAGATCAAATAATGATCTGTGGGCAGTCGTTCTCTCTACTCTGATAACAGTTTTCAGGGGTCGTACACATGTTTCAGGCTGGGAAATAACCTGTGAATGATTGTGTATGGGTATTATTATGCCCTCGACTTGAAAAGTCGAAGGGGTATCTAGTGGACCTCGTCCATTTGTCTGTCCATACCAACATTTTCCCTTGTATCTCAGCCACTGCTACACCGATTTGAATGATATTTGGTGTTGTGATAGAGCATCATGGAGGAACGATACCTGTGTAGCGTGAGTTTCTTCCACACATTTTTTTCAGAGTTATGGCCCTTTTTCACTCTTTCGACTTGGAAAATCTTTTGTGGGTCGGGGGCATTGGCACACGCTTTGCATTGCCCCTCTTGTTTTAATTGTAAAATATGCAAATGAAATACATATTACAACAAATTAAATTCCAGCATGTTTTGCCAGTCGGAATAGACAATTGTTGGGAACTAACTTGTAGCAAAGGTTGCAAATTACATCTACATATTAATAGAGGGTGGCAAGCTATTTACATTTTAACAGAATATCTGCCAAAATAAATATCAACAACTAATTAATGTATGATCTCATCAGTGCTATTATATTGGCGTAATTACACACATCCACATCTATAAAAACAATTATTAGGATACTCAGCAATTCATTTGACAACTATCAACACAAAGAACATATTTTATCGCCAACCAAATTTGCGAATGGAACCTGTGTTACTATTTCATTCCCTGGGTTCCAATGTGTTCAATGTGCCTACTGGCACATAGAACACATTGGAACTTGGGAGACGGTTTTAGTTATCACTAGGGATTCAAATTGTAATTGCGGTGCACAATTTGTAGAAAATTCCAGTGAAATTTCGCTTCTATTTAAAAAATAGTCTGTCAATGATTTCTGATTTCCGTTCCACGTGTGGAACAGATTTTTATTTTCTGCATGGTTTAGTGTTTCTGTAGATGGGGATTTCATAGAACAGGCATGTAATAAATGCTGTTAAGACATAAACAGCATGGCTTGTGCAGTAAAACAGAGAAGGCAGAAAAGCATCACAACACTTTTCCTACGGGTTTATTTTTTTATTTATTGGGGTTTGATGACACTTTTGGAAGCCAGTGTCACCTCATGTTGAACAGTTTTATGGGTGGAGGAAGCCGGAGTAGCTGTAGCTAGCTGTATACCAGGACAATCTTGAAAATCTAACCAGGGAATCTGATGCTCATAGAACTCCAGGTAGAAGATCGAACAACAATTAGTCCACTTGGAGGTCCATTAGCAGCTGATTTATCTTCAGCCCTTAAGTTCAGACTTGTCTAGTAAATAAGTATGTATGTGTTGTCTTGAGTACCAAATCCCCAAGTTTACTGTAATACTAACTCAATGAAAGAAACTACAGAAATGAGCCATTATGATATGGGCCTTGTTCCTAAAGTGTTCAACCTCAAAAGTTATTGTGTATCTCTGTACTTTAGCAATAAAATCAGACTGACTAAATGGTCCCCTTGGAAACCCTGGGAAGTTGGGCAGTACTTGTTGACTGCGGTAAACAAGTTTTGCTTTACATGTTAAATAGGCCCGGAACCAATACCTGGGATAGAAGTCCTCTTATGTGGCGAGGTATTAACAACAATTGGCTAAACTTGATTTCTCATCTCTGTTGTGGTCAAACACCCTTCCTCTTTCCCATCCTGAACAACCCACACAATTTCAGTACCAATCCAGTCGTTAACGTGTAATGTAACATAATCATGTATTTATATTTGGGAAGATCTTTGACAGCTCTACAACCAAAGACAAAGTATCCCAGATTGTGAGGCAGTGCTTGCTTAATATGATATATATGATAACCAAGACCTGAGGGAACATTGATAACCAAGACCTGGGGGAGAATCTTCTGAAATGGGAAACAAAAGTTTTCAATAATTGACGAAACGTGGTTTTATCTTTGTGTTCAGACTCAAAACATTCATGATGAATAGTGAAGAAATGGATGCAGGCATCAAACTGCTGGTAAAAACTTTTTATTCCTTAAAGTAATGAATTAAGATCTTTCTCAAATAGATTTCTGTGTGGTTGCATTTAATGGATAGAGGAGCCGATTTACTTCATGAAGCGCAAGCATCAACTTTTTATGCCCTGACCTCCAAAAGAGGTAATTTTGACAAAGTCAAGATAAGCTATTGCCATCACGAGTGCGGAAGTCTGTGAGTCTGTTCACATTTTTCTTTAGCACAGGCTGCACCCCGTAGTTCCTGTCCGTTCATCACGAAATTTCACATGCAGCTTTGTGGTCATGTCTAGATGAGAACGTCCCCTTTTGGTTGCGATCGGTCAACCGTGATGGCTGCCCGAGCCCAAAACCTGAATACCTTTAGCACAGTCTACAGGGCGTATTTATGAAGGGATTTCATGGTAACTTAGTAGGATGCCTCTGTATCATATCTAGATGAGAACATCCCCTTTTAGTCATGATCTGTCAACCATGACGGCTGCCCAAGCCGAAACCCTAAAAACTTTTAGCACAGTCAACAGGTCATATTTAATATGGAAGGATTTCGTTGTAACTTGGTAGGATGACTTCATATGATGTCTAGATGAGAACTTCCCCATTTGGTCATGATCTGTCAACCGTGACGACTGCCCGAGCCCAAAACCCGAAAACCTTTAGCACAGTCTACAGGTCGTATTTATGGAGAGATTTCATTGTAACTTGGTAGATTGACTCCATTTAATGTCTAGATAAGAACGTCCCCTTTTGGTCGCAATTGGTTAACTGTGATGGCTACAGGGCCCCGAAGTCTGAAAACCTTTAGCACAGTCTACAGGTCATATTTATGAAGGGATTTCATTGTAACTTGGTAGGATGACTCCTGATAATGCCTAAATGGGAACGTCGCCTTTTGGTTGCGATCATTTAACCATAACGGTTGCCCGAGCCCAAAACCTGAAATACTTTAGCACAGACTACAGGTCAAATTTATGAAGGGATTTCGTTGTAACTTGGTAGGATGACTCAGTATAATGTCTAGATGAGGAACCCCCTTTTGGTTCCGATCAGTCAACCTTGATGGCTGCACAAGCCCATATCCCAAAAACGTTTAGCACAGTCTACAGGCCATATTTATGAAGGGATTTCAATGTAACTTGATAGGATGACTCGTTTTGGAATAATTTCACTGTAACTCGGTAACTTTCGTTGACATACATCAACTGTGAGGGCCACATTAACCCACCCCTCAATTCTTTAGTACAGTCTACACCTCATATTATTTTTATTGAAAACATAGCATACAAGGAACAGAAATGAACATATTCCCAATTATCACTATTCTTGTCTTATTTCATACTCCTTTCATAAACATTGAACATTATCCTTTTCATCAAACACAACACACAGACAAGTTAAGCTACAGTGTCATTGACACTTTCATTCCCATAGCTATGGCCCTTTTTCACTCTTTCGACTTGTAAATTCTTCTGTCCCCCAATACCTTTAAGGCTAGTTCGAACATGCCTATGGGTCGGGAACTTTGCGTAGTCCTTGTTTTTTAGCTCATCTTGACAAAGTCAAGCTGAGCTAATCTCATCGCTCTCCGTCCGTCGTCCGTTAACACCATGTTTTGGTCTTCTCCTCCAAAGCCACTGGCCAATTCAAGTGAAAGTGTGTGTGAGTGATGGTCCCAAAGGGGCATTGCATTTTTGTTCAAATCAACATGCCCAGCCCCATAGGGAGGGAGTGGGGGAAAATGCTCCAAAATATTTTTAAAATCTTCTTCTCAAGAACCAGTGTGTAAAATGACTTGATATTTGCTATGGAGCTTCCTTTTGAGGTGTAGAATCAAGTTTGTTCAAACGAAGTTCGTGACGCAATATTTGGCTTTGTTATGGAAGGACAAGATTTTTGGCCTCGCCCAAAATTTCTATTTTCTGAACCGGTGGTCCAGTATGAAACAAATTTGGTATGTGGTATTATTGGGTCATAAGCACTTGACCCATGCACAAAAAAAAATTCCTGCATCCCCATGGGAACCCTGGGAGCTAAAAATAGAAATATTTTCAAACGCCTATATTTCCCAAACCACATGGAACAAAGAGCTGTTATTTGGTATGAAGTATCCTTAGGACCAGTAGAATTGAATGGTAAAAAAAAATTGCCATCGGTTATGTTAGGGTGTTCTGTAATGGGCATCGAAAAAATGTTGAGTCAGCATATTTGCAAAAATTTAACAAATCTTTTCTCCAGAACCAGTCATCAGAATCCTTTGATATTTGGTATACAGCATTCATAGGGGGAGTCAGACACAAGTTTGTTGAAATAAAGCTTATTGGTTCATATTTGGGCTCACTACAGGAGCCCGAATTTTTAACATAGGGTAATATTGGGGAATATTCTTTAAAAATCTTCTTCAGAACCACCAGTCAGAATCTTTTAATGTTTGGTATACATCATAGTTATGAGGATCAGATTCAAGATTGTTCAAACCAAGTCCCTAGGTTAATATTTGGGCTTCCTACAGAAGCCCAAATTTTAACTTTGTTCAATATGGGGGGTAATTTAAAAAAGATCCACCAGCCAGAATGCTTTCATATTTGGTATGCAACATCTCTAGGGGGGTCAGATTGAAGTTTGTTCAAATCAGATCCCTAGGTATATATTTGGGCTCGCTGTGGTAGCCCAAATTTTTACTTAGTGCAATATGATGAAATTTCTTTAAAAATCTTCTTCTTCAGATCCACCAGTTGGAATGCTTTCATATTTGGTATACAACATCTCTAGGGGGATCAGATTGCAGTTTGTTCAATTCAAGTGCCTGGGTCAATATTTGTGCTCCATATGGGAACCTGAAATTTAACTTAGTAAAATATGAGGGAATTTCTTCAAAAATCTTCTACAGATCCACTAGTCAGAATGCTTTCGTATTTGGTATACAACATCTCTAGGGGGTGGGGGGGGGATTATTTTTGTCACTCCTGAGGGACTCCAGGATTGACAGTGTGGCCTATGGAGATGGCTTGCTTAATGTACTCATTCTTGGACTCTGTTTATGTTGTGTTCTGTTCAAGATGAGCGCTTCAGGCCCCATGGGGCCTCTTGTTTATTTTGCTTTTGCACTGTCCGGCTGTCTCACATATAATTTGTATTGGCTCCACCTTGACAATTTTATAATATCAAAACATTTCTTATCTCCTTACATTAACTCTTTAACCTATTTTCTGGACCTTCTCATAAAATCAAGTCATGGCTGCTCCAAAGTTGCCATGACTTTGAAGAGAAATTCATGGAGTTTGCCACTATGAAATTATTATAAAAGTACAATTCTTATTTGTTTTTCAGTTGTGGGGGTGGGGGAGGGGATTTTATGATCAAGTTCTAGAAACACATGGGTCTCTCTTAGGTAACAAGTATTTTTGTTCTGAATAGTTCATTAGGAACCCCAGGAAGATGAGCAACAATTGTACTTGTTTATTTTGATAACAGGTTGTGTTTTACTAGCTTAATAGTTACCAATGTTTGGGCAGACATCCTCTAAAGTGGTAACATGCGTATAAACCGTTGACTAAACTTGACTTTATACTTGTGTTGCATTCACAGTGTAGCTGTAGATGCTGAAAGTGACCTTAAATCTAAAAAAAATAAATAGTAATAATAACCGAAGAACATTTACTATATTTAAGTTCTATTTTATTGCCGTGTGTGGGAGAGGGTTCTTAAAAATATGGTAGGGCACATGTTCAGCAGCTAATAATTTTGTTGTCAGAAAATGTGACCTCATGTAAATTTAATAATTGTGGATGAGATACTGGAATGACTTTTACTTAATAAAATTGTATTATTGTCTTCTAAACTGATGTGTTGGGGTTGTTTTTGATACTGAATTGTCACATGGGTACAGCAGAATCATGTTAATCCTGCCCTTTGCCAATGACCCCAGGAAGTGAAGCAGTGCTTGTATGCTATGGTAAAGAAGCTATTTTTTACTGGTAAAATAGGACCCAGTAATAAATGTCTGGGGTGGAAGTTCTCTAAAAATGGGCAACATGGGTATAAACAAGTGGCTGGACTTGACTTTATTGCAGTCACGATTAGTCATTGTGCAGAAATATATGACCTTAAACACCAATAAATTGAACAAGTGATTTTCTTTTCCATTTTGTTAACCCTTAAGCACCAGGGAAATTTGTCTGATCCAAGCCTGAATTCAAGCAATCTGTCATTTGCAGAATGAGGTCCCCAGAGAATGAATTTGCTGATGGTATCCCCAACAGTGGGCTAATTTATCCTCTGGGTACATCTTTCTGTTTTGGCTTGAGACCTTGATTCAGACTGAGGTTCACAGAGGGTGAATTTAGTGATGCTACCCTACTGTGCAGGGTAGCATCACCAAATTCACCCTATGGTGACCTCATTTTGCAGATGGCAGTCTGCTTATTTTCAGGCTTGGTCTGATCCCCACTAGACTACAACAGATCATTTGTTTGGTTATATGTTGTTTGACAAAGCTCTCGAAGTTCTACCCAACAAGATATAATACTTGTAGATTAACTCTTTACTAAATCAATCGGCCACAATGGTCTGCAACAAATTGAGCAGTTGAAAAAAAAATAATTTCAGGAAAATCATATGTGACCTCCATTGTTGAGCTCATTCTAAGGAGAGTTCACATTATATGTTTTTAGTCCCCTACGGGAACCGTAAGGGGACTATAGGATTACACTCCATCCGTCTGTCCATCCGTCCGTCTGTCCGTCTGTTTTTTATGTTACCACCTCTCCCTCCAACATGCTTTAAGCTACACCTTTCATTTTTGGTACATGGGTAAATGGTTCTGAGGGGATGATGCACGCTCAAAATTTTTTTTTCAAAATCCAAGATGGCGGAATGGCGGCCATTTTTGTTGTGTTTTTTAAGCTTTTTTTCTCTATTTTCATGTTACCACCCCTCCCACCAGCATGGTTCAAGCTACACTTTGCATATTTGGCACATGGATAGAGGGTTGGGAGGGGATGATGCACGTTCAATATTTTTTTTTCAAAATCCAAGATGGCGGCCATTTTTGTTGTGTTTTTTAAGCTTTTTTCTCTATTTTATGTTACCACTCCTCACTCCAACATGGTTCAAGCAACACTTTGCATATTTGGCACATGGATAGAGGGTTGGTAGGGGATGATGCACTTTCAATATTTTTTTTTCAAAATCCAAGATGGCGGAATGGCGACCATTTTTGTTGTGTTTTTTAAGCTTTTTTCTCTATTTTATGTTACAACCCCTCACTCCAACATGGTTCAAGCTACACTTTTTATATCTGGCACATGGATAGAGGGTTGTAATGGGATGTTGCACGTTCAATATTTTTTTTCCAAAATTCAAGATGGCGCCATGGCAACCATTTCTGTTGTGTTTTTTAAGCCCTTTTCTCTATTTTATGTTACCACAGCTCCCTCCAACATGGTTCAAGCTGCACTTTTCATATATGGTACATGGATAAAGGGGTTGTGAGGGGATTATGCACGTTCAATATTTTTTTTCAAAATCCAACATCTGTCTGTCTGTCCGTCTGTCTGTCTGTTTTTATGTTACCGCCTCTCCCTCTAATATGCTTCAAGCTACACCTTTCATATTTGGTACATGGATAAATGGTTCTAAGGGGATGATGCACAGTCAATATTTATTTTTCAAAAGCCAAGATGGCAGAATGGCGGCCATTTTTGTTGTGTTTTTAAAGCTTTTCTCTCTATTTTATGTTACCACCCCTCCCTCCAACATGGTTCAAGCTACGCCTTTCATATATGCTACATGGATAAAGGGTTGTGAGGGGATTATGCACGCTTAATATTTTTTTTCAAAATCCAAGATGCTTATATACTCTAGTGTCTTCTGTGACAAAAACACCTTATGTCACAAAAGTGCCATAAGAGTCTAATACCACTTGTCAAACACTTGTTGTTGAAATTTTTGGAAAAAATTGAAAACGAATAATTAAAATAACAAATTTGTGCATTGGGTAAAGGACTAAAGGCTTATTTTGGATAAACTGAGGTTCAGTATGTCTACAAATGTGGTGAATTCAGTGGTTGTCAGAGTAGTTCTTAGTCTCCCATGGCAACCCGGGAAGAGAAGCTGTGCTTGTTTACTGTGGTAAATAAGCTTTTGTTTTACTTGTAAAATCCGGAAACCAATGCCTGGGATGAAAGTCCTCTAAAATTGGCAACATGGGTATAAACGACCGACTGGACTTTACTTCATGTCAATTTAGCAGTCTTGCTTACTTATTATGTGACCTTAAACACCAATAAATAAACAATAAGCTCTGTTTTACTGGTTAAATGGGATCTGGTAATAATAAATAAGTAATTAAATAAATAAATGACTCTGTTTTACTGGTTAAATAGGATCCAGTAATCACTGCATGAGGTGGTAGTCCTCTAGCCATTAGCCTTTGTGCAGAGTTATGTGACCTCAAACACCAATAAATAAAGAGAATAATTCTTAGATCAAAGAAGTGAAGCAGTGCTTGTTTACTGTGGTAAACAAGCTCTGCTTTATTGGTTAAATAGGATCCAGTCACCAATGCTTGAGTTGAAAGTCTTATAAAATGAAACTTGGGTATAAACGATTGATTAAAATTTACTTTATCTCCAAGTTGAGGTCACGATTTGCAATTGTGCATAAATATGTGATCTTAAACAGCAAATATATGTTTTTTTCAAATAGCAGGAATTTATTCAATAACCTGTATGCAGTTAATACGTCAAATTTGTACCAAACATTCAGTAAGTGGTTTGATGTTGGTAAATTAACAGGGTTAATCAATTAGCAAATATGATCAAACATCCAATTAAATAAGCTCAATTCTATTAGAGGGGTTAGATATTCTGAAATGAAAGTTTATTGTCTAAAGAGATGATAGATGCCAAAATCACAAATACAGAAGGCATTGGGTACTTTACCACTCATTTGGTGGCCTTCTGCTTGTAGACTAGTTTGTTAAAATCATTAGAAACGAATCCCCCGAGGAAAGTTCAGGAAACCCTGGGAAGAGAAGCAGTACTCGTTTACAGTGGTCAGTGGTAAACAAGCTTTGTTTTACTGGTAAAAAAGGACCCAGTCATTAATGTTGCATTCATGATTAACCATTGTACAGAAATATGTGACGTTAAACACTAGGCACCAATAAATAAGTAGATCCATGATGCAAATTTACAGTTCATTGGTTTATACAGCTCCAGAAAGTGCAAGTAACTTGTTGGGTCCTCATGTTTCTTCTGGTCAAACAAAGGGTACATTCCTGTGGGAACCCTGAGAAGTGGAGTGGTGCTTATTGACCTTGGGAAAACAGTTCTGTTTTCCTTGTAAAATACGACCCTGTACCAAATGGCTATGGTTGAAGTCCTCTACATTTAATAGCACAGGTGAAAGCGATTTGCTAAACTTTATACTTGTGTTAATGATACAGCAATAAATGTTAAAAGTAAGCTTAATACCAGTTAACAAATGAGGATATGAGCCAGCAAGCATGTAGGCAACCTTTCATGATACATGTTTAACAGGCACCAGTTCACTTATGTCTGGTATAACAGGAGGTAAAATTTTTTGAAAATTAATGCAACTTTATCAGGGCTCAGGGCTCAAGAATCAATTCATGTCAAGATTCGCTCAACAAAACCAGCAAGAATCCATGTAGATTCTCACCACCTCTGCTAGGATTAGCGTAAAAAGAATTCAGTCAATTTAACCCTTTCCCTTACATAGCGGAAGCAAATTAATCAATACATGGCTAACATGACCCAAAATATCCTGACACTTTGTCAATAAAATTGTACAAATATGGCTGTCATTGGAACTTGCTCAATGAGATATTATTGGTAAATATTGTTTAGTTTTTAAAAAATTATCAAATTCAGTTTATTTTAAAAATTAAAAGGCTGTGTTGGGTGAACGGTTAACGTGTGTTATCAGTATACAACAGAAATTCAACCATAGTGATCTCATGGGATTCTTGGAAACCCACTAGTCAGGTATGAATTCTCGCAACCATTTTCACAAGAATCCAAACGGCTTCTCCCAAATTTAGATGAAATATAAACCCAGCTTTATATTCCCTGGGGAAGTGGAGCTGTGCCTGCTTGCTGGGGAACTTCTCCAACGTGAATAGCACATGTATAAATAAATCGTTAAATTTTACATTCACTCATAAAATCCTGAAGATATTTGTACATTTTTGCTACACCTCGACAGTCTACATCCAGTGGAAAAGCTGTTGTTTTTAGGCAAATCTTGGCTGCCTAGATTGGCAGGCAAGACTTGCGTAAAAACAACTGCCATGGTACTAAGAATGCAACTTGTGAGATAACCCAGAGATTACATGTTTCAGGCACCTGTTCTGTTACAGTAACATGCAATCAAAGTTGGAATTAGGGTTAAGGCTTGTATTGTGGTAATGATATAGCCATAGATACTGAATGTGACCTTAAACACCAATAAGTAATAATGTCAGTTTATATGAGTAATTCAAACAATCTTTTTGCAATTTTAAATTTAACAGGATATCCAATTTCAGTAGACTTAATCAAATTTCAGTTGTTAACGTTAATTGTAAAGCCCTGCTATAGAGTGCTTTACAATAAATGATGAAAGAAAAGATTTTGTTTACAATGGCATGGCGGGGGTTCGAACCCACGCCGAGAGTTTCCTTTGGCACCAACCGCCTGGTGAAACTATACTGGACCACGCACACTAGATGCAACTGTCTGATGAAAAGATTTTGATTTGATCTACATTTAGCAAGTGGCTTATTTACAGTTAATCCTGGAATTTAGGGAAAAGTTACATGCTGAATTTTATTGACAGGCAAACTTTTGGTGGACGGTAGACATTCAAAAGCATATTTACCATAACAGACACCACAAAAGAAGTTGTTTGCAGGCTTTGGCGTGATATGATGTCCTCCCAGGTGCTCTCTGTGTATTGCAACCAAACAGTTAAGGTTCCCAAATATGCAATGAATTTAAAAAAAAACAACACTAAAGCGAGTACATCCCCTGTCTAAGTACTGGCTTTCATTGTGGGTGAAAGATTCGTGACAGTTTTATACCCGTATATAATATTACTTGTGTTTGTCTGTCCTTCTGTCGAGCCTGTAGTTGTATCTTACACTACACTCACATCTTTCATGACAGCCATATGAAATTCTGCACAATGCAAAACAACATTCAGCAGATTACAATGTTGGAAGGTCAAACTGTATGTTTATGTCACAATTACTGCTCATTGTCAACTTAGAAAATTTCAGGTGTTTTTTTTTAATTGAGGGTACCTTCATGGTGTAATCAACTCCTTCCTCAGTTTCTAATGTAGAGAGTTGAAACTTTAGGGTATGGTTACTAATGCCTTGGAGATATGCAACATATATAAAGTTTGCAGAAAAATATTTTTAACGAAATTATCAAATCATATCGAATCAAGTCACTTACATTTGGTAAAGAGGCGGGGGTACCTTTTTGTGGCACCCTATGGTGACACAATACTTTTTTATGATAATGCCCCGATTGTATGTAATCTGTCAAAGGTTCGTCATCTGTCATCCGTCACCCAGTAATAAATGTTTCATTTCTGTAATGCTATCCATGGTATTGCAGACGGGGACATATGTCACTCTCGGCGTTGCTCTAGTTGAATAGGTTACACATGCATATACGTGATCATGCATAGCATGCTTCGATCCACGCCATGGGTGACTGCTTTTTATCCATGTGCAATGCACTTCACCCTTTTTGTCCATGTAGGTGCACAGTAATGCTATGTACTTAAGGCGTACTGCACGTCGATAGTGCACCTGTTTTAAACCAATGCTAACACTGCTTGTGCGGCATTAGTACGTTGGGAGTCTGACGGTTGCTTGAAGCTGCTCATTGATTCTCTGCCGTCACGCCGGCTTCCTCCTCCCATAAAACTGTCCAAATGTTAAAAGTGTTGTTAAATCCCAATAAAAAATAAATTAATGCATAGAAGACTATATAAAATAGGATGCCTTTGGCCAGACTGCCGAGTTAAGTGATTCGGCAGCGTATAGTTACCCGGAGAAGTCTGTCCTCTATTTCCTTTTGGCATGGAATTCGGTAAGGAAGAAAATGTTTCTGTTGCTCTGAAGTTGGCAGTGATGTTGAAAGTTTTGCCCAACTGTTGGGGACGTTTTGGCGAAGGTATTAAGCTGGTCACCCGTAGTAGAGATGAAATGAAAAGCACTGAAGATTGAACGCCATTAATATAAAGGGACAATTATATATAGTAAACTACTTGAATGAGCTGAAATTGTATTTTAGTAACATGGTGAGATGGAAGCTGAACTTAGGGACGTCTTGATCAACTGTTGGGGACGTTTTGACCAATTATGGACGTTTTGGCCAACTGTTGGGGCCTCTTGGACCAACTCTTCGGGGTGTTTTGACCAATTGTTGGGGACGTTTTGGTTTCGGGGCTGTTTTGACCAGCATCCTTCAAGAAACAAGGCTCAAGTCAATTCGAAAACAAGCCATCGATCGGTCTCTGGAGTGTAAAGCAGAGAAAATACGCTGTTTTCTGCGGACTGGGTCGGGAACAGGCCAAAACGTCACACAACCAAAACTCCACATTTCAAAATGTCAAAACGTCACATTTTTGGTCAAAACGTCACATGCTTTTGGTCAAAACGTCACAAACTGTTGGTCAAAACGTCACACTTTTTGTCAAAACGTTACATAATTTTGGTCAAAACGTCACATTAATTATTTCATAGTGGACAACTTACCAAATGTAAGGGACTCAAGCCATTCACTTCGATTGATCATATTTTAAAGGGGGGGGGGGGGGGGGGGGGGCGCAACAGTGGGATTTTTGGATTTATACATGTATCTTTCAAATATTTTCATGGAAACGCCATCTCGTAGAAAATGTTTCAAAAATGTTACGCTGTTTCATTGATCCTGGGGGTGGGGGTGGTGTGGGTATGTTTGAAATGAGCGAGGTGATGAAAATTCACCAGGTTGGGACCACTTGGATGCTGTGCGGTGATTCGTACCTCTCGTGAGCTCTTGTCCGAGAAAAATGTGCTTAATGGTTGAAAATTTCCATGCCTAGCTGGATGATACGAGCAAATTCCGTTCTGCATTAACTACCCGTTGAAACCTAAGGTCGGAGGTGAGAAACCTCTGTACTGGTTTGTAACCCTTGTTTTGTGATTTTAGGTCTCCCAATCTATATATAGATCTGACCCCCTCCCAAGCTATCTCAAGGGGTGGACCTTAACCTAGAACTCAGAAATGGGTGGGCCGAACTCATTTGTTGCTCGTCGTCTCTGTGCGTCTTCGGCGCGCTGAAACTTTCGTTCATTCTATTTGTTGATTGGATACGGACAGGAAATAGTTTGCAATGGTAAATGCCTTGTTATTTTGCTTTCTGAGTGCGCGACCTTTTAACCAAAAGTGTTTGATGCTTTGGCTAAAAGTATGTGACGTTTTGACGAAAGGTATGTGACGTTTTGACAAAAAAATGTCACGTTTTGACCATCGCTGTGATAATCTAAGGTACAGGTTCCCTTTTCAGTATCCATAAACAAAATGTACCTTTGGAACGCATGGCGTCACCTCGTCCCCTGCATGCCTTTGACTCCCTAACTTTTGCCAAACAACACCAATTGCACAGATTTTTATCGACCGGCATCAAGTGGTAGTGGAGCCGATGAATACAACAACCCCGTTAAATGAGATCATCCTTGTTTCAGTGGGCTGCATTCATTCAGTGAACTATCACCTGCAAGGACCTTCTCCTGGGAGAGGTGGGGGCTGCCTTTCGTGGAATGCCTCGCCCTTGGCCAAACCGATGGATGGGTGGGCCGGGCGTAGATGAGAAGGTGCGACATCCTGGACGGGGGAGTAGAGAAAGACACCTTCAGCAAGACGTCAAGGCGTGGTTCAAAAGGAGACTGCCAAGAAATGTCAATTCATTCCCTACACAAACGCCGTGCATACCAAGTCAGAGCTCTTATTCCAACAGGCTGGATGATAGAGTGGGAGTTGGGAGAGGCAAGATTCCAACCACCCCTGGATCCTATAGCTGTCCTGACAAACTGACTACAGCTCATATAAAACTTCTGCTCCGGTCCCAGAAGAGGCCAACAAAGGTAAATTATACTGTAAGTAGGTCAAAGGTGCAACTTTGCCCCAAAACCGCCCTGGTGGGCTTAGACCATTTTTTAGCTTAACTTGACATAGTCAAGATAAGCTATTGCTATCACGCGTGTGGAAGTCTGTTAGTCTGTGGGTCTGTGAGTCTGTTCACATTTTCCTTTAGCACGGGCTACACCCTGCAGTTCTTGTCTGATCGTCACGAAATTTCATATGCAGGTTTGGGGTCATGTCTAGATGAGAACGTCCCCGTTTGGTCGCGATCGGGCAACCGGTATGGCTGCCCGACCCCAAAACCCGAAAACCATTAGCACAGTCTACAGGTCGTATTTATGAAGGGATTTCATTGTAACTTGGTAGGATGCCTCTGTATAATGCCTAGATGAGAACGTCCCCTTTTGGGCGTGATCTATCAACCGTGATGGCTGCCCAAGCTCGAAACCCAAAAACTTTTCGCACACTCTGCAGGTCATGTTTAATATGGAGGGATTTCATTGTAACTTGGTAGGATGACTCCTTGTGATCTCTAGATGAGAATTTCCCCATTTGGGCGTGATCTGCCAACTGTGACGACTGCCCGAGCCCAAAACCCGAAAGCCTTTAGCACAGTCTACAGGTCATATTTATTGAGGAATTTCATTGTAACTTGGTGCCTTGTCGTCAAACATTGTCTAGCTGAGAAAGTCACCTTTTGGTCCTGATTGGGCAACTGTGACGCCTACAGGGGCCCGAAGCCCGAAAACCTTTAGCACAGTCTACAGGTCATAGTTATGAAGGGATTTCATTGTAACTTGGTAGGATGACTCCAAATAATGTCTAGATGAGTACGTCCCGTTTTGATCGCGATCATTCAGCCTTGATGGGTGCCCGAGCCCAAAAACCTTTAGCATAGGCAAAAGATCATATTTATGGAAGGATTTCATTGTAACCTGTTGTGTTGACTCCATATAATGCCTAGATGATGACATCCCCTTTTGGTCGTGATTGGTCAACTGTGATGGTTACAGGTGCCCGAAGTCCGAAAACCTTGAGCACAGTGTACAGGTCATATTTATAAAGGGATTTCAGTGTAACTTCGTAGGATCACTCCAGATGATGCCCAGATGAGATTGTCCCCTTTGGTTGCGATCATTCAACCATGACGGCTGCCCGAGCCCGAAAACCTTTAGCACAGTCTACAGGTCATATTTATGAAGGGATTTCGTTGTAATTTGGTAGGTTAACTTCATATAATGTCTAGATGAGAACGTCCCCTTTTGGACACGATTGAGCAACTGTGACGGCTACAGGGGCCCGAAGCCCGAAAACCTTTAGAACAGTCTACAGCTGATATTTATGAAGGGATTTCATTGTACCTTGGTGGGATGACTCCAAATAATGTCTAGATGAGCACGTCTCCTTTTGGTCACAGTCATTCAGTCTTTATGGCTGCCCGAGCCCAAAAACCTTTAGCATAGTCTATAGGTCGTATTTATGGAAGGATTTCATTGTAACTTGTTAGGTTGACTCCATTTTATGCCTAGGCGATGACATCCCCTTTTGGTCGCGATTGGTCAACTGTGATGGCTACAGGTGCCCGAAGCCCAAAAATCTTGAGCATAGTCTACAGGTCATATTTATGAAGGGATTTCATTGTAACTTCGTAGGATCACTCCAGATGATGCCCAGATGAGAATGTCCCCTTTTGGTTGCGATCATTCAACCATGATGGCTGTCCGAGCCCAAAGCCCAAAAACCTTTAGCACAGTCTTCAGTTCATATTTATGAAGGGATTTCATTGTAACTTGGTTAGGTTGACTTCATATAATGTCTAGATGAGAACAGCCCCTTTTGGACACCATTAGGCAACTGTGACGGCCACAGGGTCCTGAACCCCGAAAACCTTTAGCACAGTCTACAGGTGATATTTATGAAGGGATTTCATTGTACCTTGGTAGGATGACTCCAAATATTGTCTAGATGAGCACGTCCCCTTTTGGTCACGATCATTCAGCCTTAATGGCTGCCCGAGCCCAAAACCCCAAAACCTTTAGCATAGTCTATAGGTCAAATTTATGGAAGGATTTCATTGTAACCTGTTAGTTTGACTCCATGTAATGCCTAGATGATGATGTCCCCTTTTGGTCGTGATTGGTCAACTGTGACGGCTTCAGGGGCCCGAAAACCTTGAGCACAGTCTACAGGTCATATTTATGAAGGGATTTCATTGTAACTGTGTAGGATCACTCCAGGTGATGCCCAGATGAGAATGTCACCTTTTGGTTGCGATCATTCAACCATGATGGCTGCTCAAGCCCAAAGCCCAGAAACCTTTAGCACAGTCTACAGGTCATATTTATGAAGGGATTTCATTGTAACTTGGTAGGTTGACTTCATATAATGTCTAGATGAGAACGTCCCCTTTGGACGCAATTGGGAAACTGACGGCTACAGGGGCCCGAAGCCCGAAAACCTTTAGCACAGTCTACAGGCCATATTTATGAAGGGATTTCAATGTAACTTGATAGGGTGACTCGTTTTGGAATAATTCCACTGTAACTTGGTAACTTTCGTTGATATACGTTAACTGTGAGGGCCACATACATTAACTGTGAGGTCATATTAACCCACCCCTCAGCTCTTTAGTACAGTGTACACCTCATATTATTTTTTATCAAAAACATAGCATACAGGGAACAGAAATGAACATATTCCCAATTATCACAATTCTTGTCTTATTTCATAATCCTTTCATAAACATTGAACATTATCCTTTTCATCAAACACAACACACAAGTTAAGCTACAGTGGCACTGACACTTTCATATCTTTCGTAACAATCAGAACATTCATTCATTCACAGTTGGTAATGCACAGCAAGGAGTCACTTCTTGCCAGTGCTCCTGATTATTTGACGGTTAATGGGATGGGTTTTTATCGACCGGCATCAAGCGTTAATGGAGCCGATGAATACAACCACCCCTTTACATTAGATCATCTTTGTTTCAGTGGGCAGCATTCGGTGAACTATCACTTGCAAGGACCTTCTCATGGGAAAGGTGGGGCTACCTTTCGTGGGAGGCCTCTCCCTTGACCAAATCGGGGGATGGGTGGGGCGAGCATAGATTAGAAGGTGCGACATCCTTGAAGGGGGAGAAGAGAAAGACGTCAGGCAAGGGAGGCGTGGTTCAAAGGGAGACTGCCAAGAAATGTCAATTTATTCCCTACACAAACGCCACGCATGCCAAGTTAGACCTCTTATTCCAACAGGCTGGATGACAGAGTGGGAGCTGGGAGAGGCAAGATTCCTACTACCCCTGGATCTTCTAGCTGTTCTAACAAAACTGACTACAACTCATATAAAACTTCTCCGGTCCCAGAAGAGGCCAACAAAGGCAAAACAATGGGGTCTTTCGATGGCAGAGAGGATAACCAAATCAGGATTTGAGGAGTGGGTAAAAGACACATTCGTGGGGTGAGGTCACCGTTTTCAAATTTAGGTCGAGGTCCCTTGAACTAAGGAGGTGGGGGAGATGCCGATGAGTGTCAAATGTGTAATTCGAAAGTTATGGGGACACTGGAACAGTTTCTCTTTGAATGTCCTACTCCTATATGTCACTCCAACATAATAATATTCACAGGGAATGTAATGAGTTAATGGGATGGAGAATGAATATATAATGGGTATTGGGTGATATAATGCAAAGATTAAAGTATGCTCATTGATGAGAAAGAAGATGTGTGGGGTATAAGCAAACAGATCATCTCGGATTGCGGGAGGAGAGAAGGAGTGTGGGGGAAAGGGTTAACAGAGCCTCGGTTGAGAACTGTGACGGATGAGAGGTTGGTCAGTGTTATCGCATAGCACCATGGCCATCTTTTGTAAGTGGCTCGCGGGCTCTTCACTGACCCTTTCCTTGCGTTAAAGGTTATCGATGTTGGGAGGTGTCTAGGAACTAAACTTTTTCTTAAAAATAAATGTCACGACGAGAAAGTTGTGACATTGAAAATTAAAAACACGCAAAATACTTCTTAGAGCTCATATGTACGCACTTGAGTTTGGAATTGTTTTTAAAAATATTAAAAATGGGGAGGGTACTGTCGGATTCACCCTCCTGAATCCACCACTGAGTGCTGATTGGTAAAGGAACGTTAGCAGGGCGAAACGGTACATGAACGCAATGGCCCAGATTTTGAGATGGAACGATCCACTTTTTTGGACAGCACGGCCCTCATAAACAGAATTTATTTCTTGTGCCCCATTGTTCACAGATTACAGATTTTAGACTGCAGTACCAGTCTAAATAAGTTGATCTGATCCAGAGCCCGAAACGAGGGAGATATATACTTGCCTGAAGACACCATCTCACCACCCTCGGGAAGAGGTAGCACCTTTGTCGAGAGGATCCCCTCTCACACTGGTCCTCGCCCGATTGAGGATAACAACTAATCAAAAACATCAAAAGAACACCAAAGCTTACTCCCTCAACTCTTCCTCTTCTGTTGTCTTCTGCCATGGTTGTGATCTGCGGAAAACTTCAAGAATTCAAAACGTCAAAGCAGGGTCGAAAGGGACTTGCCCCAAACCGTCCCTGTACGCCTTCGGTGCGCGAAATCATTCATTTCATTCAATATGTGTTATTAAAAGCTGGGAGTTATCTATCAACCTATAATCAACTTCGATACCGCCGCAAGTACTTTTGTAAAAAAAAATAATGGGGGCATAATAAATGAGAAATGATTTTTTTGATAAGGGCTGTTCTGGCCAAAAATGCGGGCCGTTCCGTCTCAAAATCTGGGCCGTTCCGTCTCAAACTCTGGGCCAGTCTGACCAAAGTCAATCTGCGCCGTTTCGGCCATGGGCCGTTTCGTCTAGCATTCGAAGGGAAGGGGCAGTAAGTGCATGGGTAATGGTGCCGCCAAAATCGTGATACTTAACATGTCTGGAGGGGATTCCCAGAAGTGAAGTAGCTCTTCATTACTTTGGTAAACAAGCTCTGTTTTACTGGGAAAATAGGACCCGGTCACCAATGCATGTAGTGGAAGCCCACTAAACTAGGCGCCATGGATATAAACGATTGGCTAGAGTTGACTTTATATTCATGTTGCGGTCACGATTAGCCATTGTGCAGACATCTGTGGCCATAAACACCAATAAATACATGAATAAATGTTGATCAAAGTGTTATTTTGGACCCATTATTGTTTTTTGTGGTCCTTTTTCGAAATTCATTTCAGCTCACTTGGCGTAAAAGGCGATCAAAGTGTTATTTTGGGCCCATTATTGGTTTTTTGTGGTCCTTTTTCGAAATTTGATCGCGATCATTCAGCCTTGATGGGTGCCCGAGCCCAAAAACCTTTAGCATAGGCAAAAGATCATATTTATGGAAGGATTTCATTGTAACCTGTTGTGTTGACTCCATATAATGCCTAGATGATGACATCCCCTTTTGGTCGTGATTGGTCAACTGTGATGGTTACAGGTGCCCGAAGTCCGAAAACCTTGAGCACAGTGTACAGGTCATATTTATAAAGGGATTTCAGTGTAACTTCGTAGGATCACTCCAGATGATGCCCAGATGAGATTGTCCCCTTTGGTTGCGATCATTCAACCATGACGGCTGCCCGAGCCCGAAAACCTTTAGCACAGTCTACAGGTCATATTTATGAAGGGATTTCGTTGTAATTTGGTAGGTTAACTTCATATAATGTCTAGATGAGAACGTCCCCTTTTGGACACGATTGAGCAACTGTGACGGCTACAGGGGCCCGAAGCCCGAAAACCTTTAGAACAGTCTACAGCTGATATTTATGAAGGGATTTCATTGTACCTTGGTGGGATGACTCCAAATAATGTCTAGATGAGCACGTCTCCTTTTGGTCACAGTCATTCAGTCTTTATGGCTGCCCGAGCCCAAAAACCTTTAGCATAGTCTATAGGTCGTATTTATGGAAGGATTTCATTGTAACTTGTTAGGTTGACTCCATTTTATGCCTAGGCGATGACATCCCCTTTTGGTCGCGATTGGTCAACTGTGATGGCTACAGGTGCCCGAAGCCCAAAAATCTTGAGCATAGTCTACAGGTCATATTTATGAAGGGATTTCATTGTAACTTCGTAGGATCACTCCAGATGATGCCCAGATGAGAATGTCCCCTTTTGGTTGCGATCATTCAACCATGATGGCTGTCCGAGCCCAAAGCCCAAAAACCTTTAGCACAGTCTTCAGTTCATATTTATGAAGGGATTTCATTGTAACTTGGTTAGGTTGACTTCATATAATGTCTAGATGAGAACAGCCCCTTTTGGACACCATTAGGCAACTGTGACGGCCACAGGGTCCTGAACCCCGAAAACCTTTAGCACAGTCTACAGGTGATATTTATGAAGGGATTTCATTGTACCTTGGTAGGATGACTCCAAATATTGTCTAGATGAGCACGTCCCCTTTTGGTCACGATCATTCAGCCTTAATGGCTGCCCGAGCCCAAAACCCCAAAACCTTTAGCATAGTCTATAGGTCAAATTTATGGAAGGATTTCATTGTAACCTGTTAGTTTGACTCCATGTAATGCCTAGATGATGATGTCCCCTTTTGGTCGTGATTGGTCAACTATGACGGCTTCAGGGGCCCGAAAACCTTGAGCACAGTCTACAGGTCATATTTATGAAGGGATTTCATTGTAACTGTGTAGGATCACTCCAGGTGATGCCCAGATGAGAATGTCACCTTTTGGTTGCGATCATTCAACCATGATGGCTGCCCAAGCCCAAAGCCCAGAAACCTTTAGCACAGTCTACAGGTCATATTTATGAAGGGATTTCATTGTAACTTGGTAGGTTGACTTCATATAATGTCTAGATGAGAACGTCCCCTTTGGACGCAATTGGGAAACTGACGGCTACAGGGGCCCGAAGCCCGAAAACCTTTAGCACAGTCTACAGGCCATATTTATGAAGGGATTTCAATGTAACTTGATAGGGTGACTCGTTTTGGAATAATTCCACTGTAACTTGGTAACTTTCGTTGATATACGTTAACTGTGAGGGCCACATACATTAACTGTGAGGTCATATTAACCCACCCCTCAGCTCTTTAGTACAGTGTACACCTCATATTATTTTTTATCAAAAACATAGCATACAGGGAACAGAAATGAACATATTCCCAATTATCACAATTCTTGTCTTATTTCATAATCCTTTCATAAACATTGAACATTATCCTTTTCATCAAACACAACACACAAGTTAAGCTACAGTGGCACTGACACTTTCATATCTTTCGTAACAATCAGAACATTCATTCATTCACAGTTGGTAATGCACAGCAAGGAGTCACTTCTTGCCAGTGCTCCTGATTATTTGACGGTTAATGGGATGGGTTTTTATCGACCGGCATCAAGCGTTAATGGAGCCGATGAATACAACCACCCCTTTACATTAGATCATCTTTGTTTCAGTGGGCAGCATTCGGTGAACTATCACTTGCAAGGACCTTCTCATGGGAAAGGTGGGGCTACCTTTCGTGGGAGGCCTCTCCCTTGACCAAATCGGGGGATGGGTGGGGCGAGCATAGATTAGAAGGTGCGACATCCTTGAAGGGGGAGAAGAGAAAGACGTCAGGCAAGGGAGGCGTGGTTCAAAGGGAGACTGCCAAGAAATGTCAATTTATTCCCTACACAAACGCCACGCATGCCAAGTTAGACCTCTTATTCCAACAGGCTGGATGACAGAGTGGGAGCTGGGAGAGGCAAGATTCCTACTACCCCTGGATCTTCTAGCTGTTCTAACAAAACTGACTACAACTCATATAAAACTTCTCCGGTCCCAGAAGAGGCCAACAAAGGCAAAACAATGGGGTCTTTCGATGGCAGAGAGGATAACCAAATCAGGATTTGAGGAGTGGGTAAAAGACACATTCGTGGGGTGAGGTCACCGTTTTCAAATTTAGGTCGAGGTCCCTTGAACTAAGGAGGTGGGGGAGATGCCGATGAGTGTCAAATGTGTAATTCGAAAGTTATGGGGACACTGGAACAGTTTCTCTTTGAATGTCCTACTCCTATATGTCACTCCAACATAATAATATTCACAGGGAATGTAATGAGTTAATGGGATGGAGAATGAATATATAATGGGTATTGGGTGATATAATGCAAAGATTAAAGTATGCTCATTGATGAGAAAGAAGATGTGTGGGGTATAAGCAAACAGATCATCTCGGATTGCGGGAGGAGAGAAGGAGTGTGGGGGAAAGGGTTAACAGAGCCTCGGTTGAGAACTGTGACGGATGAGAGGTTGGTCAGTGTTATCGCATAGCACCATGGCCATCTTTTGTAAGTGGCTCGCGGGCTCTTCACTGACCCTTTCCTTGCGTTAAAGGTTATCGATGTTGGGAGGTGTCTAGGAACTAAACTTTTTCTTAAAAATAAATGTCACGACGAGAAAGTTGTGACATTGAAAATTAAAAACACGCAAAATACTTCTTAGAGCTCATATGTACGCACTTGAGTTTGGAATTGTTTTTAAAAATATTAAAAATGGGGAGGGTACTGTCGGATTCACCCTCCTGAATCCACCACTGAGTGCTGATTGGTAAAGGAACGTTAGCAGGGCGAAACGGTACATGAACGCAATGGCCCAGATTTTGAGATGGAACGATCCACTTTTTTGGACAGCACGGCCCTCATAAACAGAATTTATTTCTTGTGCCCCATTGTTCACAGATTACAGATTTTAGACTGCAGTACCAGTCTAAATAAGTTGATCTGATCCAGAGCCCGAAACGAGGGAGATATATACTTGCCTGAAGACACCATCTCACCACCCTCGGGAAGAGGTAGCACCTTTGTCGAGAGGATCCCCTCTCACACTGGTCCTCGCCCGATTGAGGATAACAACTAATCAAAAACATCAAAAGAACACCAAAGCTTACTCCCTCAACTCTTCCTCTTCTGTTGTCTTCTGCCATGGTTGTGATCTGCGGAAAACTTCAAGAATTCAAAACGTCAAAGCAGGGTCGAAAGGGACTTGCCCCAAACCGTCCCTGTACGCCTTCGGTGCGCGAAATCATTCATTTCATTCAATATGTGTTATTAAAAGCTGGGAGTTATCTATCAACCTATAATCAACTTCGATACCGCCGCAAGTACTTTTGTAAAAAAAAATAATGGGGGCATAATAAATGAGAAATGATTTTTTTGATAAGGGCTGTTCTGGCCAAAAATGCGGGCCGTTCCGTCTCAAAATCTGGGCCGTTCCGTCTCAAACTCTGGGCCAGTCTGACCAAAGTCAATCTGCGCCGTTTCGGCCATGGGCCGTTTCGTCTAGCATTCGAAGGGAAGGGGCAGTAAGTGCATGGGTAATGGTGCCGCCAAAATCGTGATACTTAACATGTCTGGAGGGGATTCCCAGAAGTGAAGTAGCTCTTCATTACTTTGGTAAACAAGCTCTGTTTTACTGGGAAAATAGGACCCGGTCACCAATGCATGTAGTGGAAGCCCACTAAACTAGGCGCCATGGATATAAACGATTGGCTAGAGTTGACTTTATATTCATGTTGCGGTCACGATTAGCCATTGTGCAGACATCTGTGGCCATAAACACCAATAAATACATGAATAAATGTTGATCAAAGTGTTATTTTGGACCCATTATTGTTTTTTGTGGTCCTTTTTCGAAATTCATTTCAGCTCACTTGGCGTAAAAGGCGATCAAAGTGTTATTTTGGGCCCATTATTGGTTTTTTGTGGTCCTTTTTCGAAATTTGATCGCGATCATTCAGCCTTGATGGGTGCCCGAGCCCAAAAACCTTTAGCATAGGCAAAAGATCATATTTATGGAAGGATTTCATTGTAACCTGTTGTGTTGACTCCATATAATGCCTAGATGATGACATCCCCTTTTGGTCGTGATTGGTCAACTGTGATGGTTACAGGTGCCCGAAGTCCGAAAACCTTGAGCACAGTGTACAGGTCATATTTATAAAGGGATTTCAGTGTAACTTCGTAGGATCACTCCAGATGATGCCCAGATGAGATTGTCCCCTTTGGTTGCGATCATTCAACCATGACGGCTGCCCGAGCCCGAAAACCTTTAGCACAGTCTACAGGTCATATTTATGAAGGGATTTCGTTGTAATTTGGTAGGTTAACTTCATATAATGTCTAGATGAGAACGTCTCCTTTTGGACACGATTGAGCAACTGTGACGGCTACAGGGGCCCGAAGCCCGAAAACCTTTAGAACAGTCTACAGCTGATATTTATGAAGGGATTTCATTGTACCTTGGTGGGATGACTCCAAATAATGTCTAGATGAGCACGTCTCCTTTTGGTCACAGTCATTCAGTCTTTATGGCTGCCCGAGCCCAAAAACCTTTAGCATAGTCTATAGGTCGTATTTATGGAAGGATTTCATTGTAACTTGTTAGGTTGACTCCATTTTATGCCTAGGCGATGACATCCCCTTTTGGTCGCGATTGGTCAACTGTGATGGCTACAGGTGCCCGAAGCCCAAAAATCTTGAGCATAGTCTACAGGTCATATTTATGAAGGGATTTCATTGTAACTTCGTAGGATCACTCCAGATGATGCCCAGATGAGAATGTCCCCTTTTGGTTGCGATCATTCAACCATGATGGCTGTCCGAGCCCAAAGCCCAAAAACCTTTAGCACAGTCTTCAGTTCATATTTATGAAGGGATTTCATTGTAACTTGGTTAGGTTGACTTCATATAATGTCTAGATGAGAACAGCCCCTTTTGGACACCATTAGGCAACTGTGACGGCCACAGGGTCCTGAACCCCGAAAACCTTTAGCACAGTCTACAGGTGATATTTATGAAGGGATTTCATTGTACCTTGGTAGGATGACTCCAAATATTGTCTAGATGAGCACGTCCCCTTTTGGTCACGATCATTCAGCCTTAATGGCTGCCCGAGCCCAAAACCCCAAAACCTTTAGCATAGTCTATAGGTCAAATTTATGGAAGGATTTCATTGTAACCTGTTAGTTTGACTCCATGTAATGCCTAGATGATGATGTCCCCTTTTGGTCGTGATTGGTCAACTGTGACGGCTTCAGGGGCCCGAAAACCTTGAGCACAGTCTACAGGTCATATTTATGAAGGGATTTCATTGTAACTGTGTAGGATCACTCCAGGTGATGCCCAGATGAGAATGTCACCTTTTGGTTGCGATCATTCAACCATGATGGCTGCCCAAGCCCAAAGCCCAGAAACCTTTAGCACAGTCTACAGGTCATATTTATGAAGGGATTTCATTGTAACTTGGTAGGTTGACTTCATATAATGTCTAGATGAGAACGTCCCCTTTGGACGCAATTGGGAAACTGACGGCTACAGGGGCCCGAAGCCCGAAAACCTTTAGCACAGTCTACAGGCCATATTTATGAAGGGATTTCAATGTAACTTGATAGGGTGACTCGTTTTGGAATAATTCCACTGTAACTTGGTAACTTTCGTTGATATACGTTAACTGTGAGGGCCACATACATTAACTGTGAGGTCATATTAACCCACCCCTCAGCTCTTTAGTACAGTGTACACCTCATATTATTTTTTATCAAAAACATAGCATACAGGGAACAGAAATGAACATATTCCCAATTATCACAATTCTTGTCTTATTTCATAATCCTTTCATAAACATTGAACATTATCCTTTTCATCAAACACAACACACAAGTTAAGCTACAGTGGCACTGACACTTTCATATCTTTCGTAACAATCAGAACATTCATTCATTCACAGTTGGTAATGCACAGCAAGGAGTCACTTCTTGCCAGTGCTCCTGATTATTTGACGGTTAATGGGATGGGTTTTTATCGACCGGCATCAAGCGTTAATGGAGCCGATGAATACAACCACCCCTTTACATTAGATCATCTTTGTTTCAGTGGGCAGCATTCGGTGAACTATCACTTGCAAGGACCTTCTCATGGGAAAGGTGGGGCTACCTTTCGTGGGA
The DNA here is from genome assembly GCA_031216915.1 of Pictodentalium vernedei. Taxonomy (NCBI): domain Eukaryota; kingdom Metazoa; phylum Mollusca; class Scaphopoda; order Dentaliida; family Dentaliidae; genus Pictodentalium; species Pictodentalium vernedei. Next base: position 121,649,937 of record CM062288.1, on the reverse strand, counting down.
GGCCTCTCCCTTGACCAAATCGGGGGATGGGTGGGGCGAGCATAGATTAGAAGGTGCGACATCCTTGAAGGGGGAGAAGAGAAAGACGTCAGGCAAGGGAGGCGTGGTTCAAAGGGAGACTGCCAAGAAATGTCAATTTATTCCCTACACAAACGCCACGCATGCCAAGTTAGACCTCTTATTCCAACAGGCTGGATGACAGAGTGGGAGCTGGGAGAGGCAAGATTCCTACTACCCCTGGATCTTCTAGCTGTTCTAACAAAACTGACTACAACTCATATAAAACTTCTCCGGTCCCAGAAGAGGCCAACAAAGGCAAAACAATGGGGTCTTTCGATGGCAGAGAGGATAACCAAATCAGGATTTGAGGAGTGGGTAAAAGACACATTCGTGGGGTGAGGTCACCGTTTTCAAATTTAGGTCGAGGTCCCTTGAACTAAGGAGGTGGGGGAGATGCCGATGAGTGTCAAATGTGTAATTCGAAAGTTATGGGGACACTGGAACAGTTTCTCTTTGAATGTCCTACTCCTATATGTCACTCCAACATAATAATATTCACAGGGAATGTAATGAGTTAATGGGATGGAGAATGAATATATAATGGGTATTGGGTGATATAATGCAAAGATTAAAGTATGCTCATTGATGAGAAAGAAGATGTGTGGGGTATAAGCAAACAGATCATCTCGGATTGCGGGAGGAGAGAAGGAGTGTGGGGGAAAGGGTTAACAGAGCCTCGGTTGAGAACTGTGACGGATGAGAGGTTGGTCAGTGTTATCGCATAGCACCATGGCCATCTTTTGTAAGTGGCTCGCGGGCTCTTCACTGACCCTTTCCTTGCGTTAAAGGTTATCGATGTTGGGAGGTGTCTAGGAACTAAACTTTTTCTTAAAAATAAATGTCACGACGAGAAAGTTGTGACATTGAAAATTAAAAACACGCAAAATACTTCTTAGAGCTCATATGTACGCACTTGAGTTTGGAATTGTTTTTAAAAATATTAAAAATGGGGAGGGTACTGTCGGATTCACCCTCCTGAATCCACCACTGAGTGCTGATTGGTAAAGGAACGTTAGCAGGGCGAAACGGTACATGAACGCAATGGCCCAGATTTTGAGATGGAACGATCCACTTTTTTGGACAGCACGGCCCTCATAAACAGAATTTATTTCTTGTGCCCCATTGTTCACAGATTACAGATTTTAGACTGCAGTACCAGTCTAAATAAGTTGATCTGATCCAGAGCCCGAAACGAGGGAGATATATACTTGCCTGAAGACACCATCTCACCACCCTCGGGAAGAGGTAGCACCTTTGTCGAGAGGATCCCCTCTCACACTGGTCCTCGCCCGATTGAGGATAACAACTAATCAAAAACATCAAAAGAACACCAAAGCTTACTCCCTCAACTCTTCCTCTTCTGTTGTCTTCTGCCATGGTTGTGATCTGCGGAAAACTTCAAGAATTCAAAACGTCAAAGCAGGGTCGAAAGGGACTTGCCCCAAACCGTCCCTGTACGCCTTCGGTGCGCGAAATCATTCATTTCATTCAATATGTGTTATTAAAAGCTGGGAGTTATCTATCAACCTATAATCAACTTCGATACCGCCGCAAGTACTTTTGTAAAAAAAAATAATGGGGGCATAATAAATGAGAAATGATTTTTTTGATAAGGGCTGTTCTGGCCAAAAATGCGGGCCGTTCCGTCTCAAAATCTGGGCCGTTCCGTCTCAAACTCTGGGCCAGTCTGACCAAAGTCAATCTGCGCCGTTTCGGCCATGGGCCGTTTCGTCTAGCATTCGAAGGGAAGGGGCAGTAAGTGCATGGGTAATGGTGCCGCCAAAATCGTGATACTTAACATGTCTGGAGGGGATTCCCAGAAGTGAAGTAGCTCTTCATTACTTTGGTAAACAAGCTCTGTTTTACTGGGAAAATAGGACCCGGTCACCAATGCATGTAGTGGAAGCCCACTAAACTAGGCGCCATGGATATAAACGATTGGCTAGAGTTGACTTTATATTCATGTTGCGGTCACGATTAGCCATTGTGCAGACATCTGTGGCCATAAACACCAATAAATACATGAATAAATGTTGATCAAAGTGTTATTTTGGACCCATTATTGTTTTTTGTGGTCCTTTTTCGAAATTCATTTCAGCTCACTTGGCGTAAAAGGCGATCAAAGTGTTATTTTGGGCCCATTATTGGTTTTTTGTGGTCCTTTTTCGAAATTTGATCGCGATCATTCAGCCTTGATGGGTGCCCGAGCCCAAAAACCTTTAGCATAGGCAAAAGATCATATTTATGGAAGGATTTCATTGTAACCTGTTGTGTTGACTCCATATAATGCCTAGATGATGACATCCCCTTTTGGTCGTGATTGGTCAACTGTGATGGTTACAGGTGCCCGAAGTCCGAAAACCTTGAGCACAGTGTACAGGTCATATTTATAAAGGGATTTCAGTGTAACTTCGTAGGATCACTCCAGATGATGCCCAGATGAGATTGTCCCCTTTGGTTGCGATCATTCAACCATGACGGCTGCCCGAGCCCGAAAACCTTTAGCACAGTCTACAGGTCATATTTATGAAGGGATTTCGTTGTAATTTGGTAGGTTAACTTCATATAATGTCTAGATGAGAACGTCCCCTTTTGGACACGATTGAGCAACTGTGACGGCTACAGGGGCCCGAAGCCCGAAAACCTTTAGAACAGTCTACAGCTGATATTTATGAAGGGATTTCATTGTACCTTGGTGGGATGACTCCAAATAATGTCTAGATGAGCACGTCTCCTTTTGGTCACAGTCATTCAGTCTTTATGGCTGCCCGAGCCCAAAAACCTTTAGCATAGTCTATAGGTCGTATTTATGGAAGGATTTCATTGTAACTTGTTAGGTTGACTCCATTTTATGCCTAGGCGATGACATCCCCTTTTGGTCGCGATTGGTCAACTGTGATGGCTACAGGTGCCCGAAGCCCAAAAATCTTGAGCATAGTCTACAGGTCATATTTATGAAGGGATTTCATTGTAACTTCGTAGGATCACTCCAGATGATGCCCAGATGAGAATGTCCCCTTTTGGTTGCGATCATTCAACCATGATGGCTGTCCGAGCCCAAAGCCCAAAAACCTTTAGCACAGTCTTCAGTTCATATTTATGAAGGGATTTCATTGTAACTTGGTTAGGTTGACTTCATATAATGTCTAGATGAGAACAGCCCCTTTTGGACACCATTAGGCAACTGTGACGGCCACAGGGTCCTGAACCCCGAAAACCTTTAGCACAGTCTACAGGTGATATTTATGAAGGGATTTCATTGTACCTTGGTAGGATGACTCCAAATATTGTCTAGATGAGCACGTCCCCTTTTGGTCACGATCATTCAGCCTTAATGGCTGCCCGAGCCCAAAACCCCAAAACCTTTAGCATAGTCTATAGGTCAAATTTATGGAAGGATTTCATTGTAACCTGTTAGTTTGACTCCATGTAATGCCTAGATGATGATGTCCCCTTTTGGTCGTGATTGGTCAACTGTGACGGCTTCAGGGGCCCGAAAACCTTGAGCACAGTCTACAGGTCATATTTATGAAGGGATTTCATTGTAACTGTGTAGGATCACTCCAGGTGATGCCCAGATGAGAATGTCACCTTTTGGTTGCGATCATTCAACCATGATGGCTGCCCAAGCCCAAAGCCCAGAAACCTTTAGCACAGTCTACAGGTCATATTTATGAAGGGATTTCATTGTAACTTGGTAGGTTGACTTCATATAATGTCTAGATGAGAACGTCCCCTTTGGACGCAATTGGGAAACTGACGGCTACAGGGGCCCGAAGCCCGAAAACCTTTAGCACAGTCTACAGGCCATATTTATGAAGGGATTTCAATGTAACTTGATAGGGTGACTCGTTTTGGAATAATTCCACTGTAACTTGGTAACTTTCGTTGATATACGTTAACTGTGAGGGCCACATACATTAACTGTGAGGTCATATTAACCCACCCCTCAGCTCTTTAGTACAGTGTACACCTCATATTATTTTTTATCAAAAACATAGCATACAGGGAACAGAAATGAACATATTCCCAATTATCACAATTCTTGTCTTATTTCATAATCCTTTCATAAACATTGAACATTATCCTTTTCATCAAACACAACACACAAGTTAAGCTACAGTGGCACTGACACTTTCATATCTTTCGTAACAATCAGAACATTCATTCATTCACAGTTGGTAATGCACAGCAAGGAGTCACTTCTTGCCAGTGCTCCTGATTATTTGACGGTTAATGGGATGGGTTTTTATCGACCGGCATCAAGCGTTAATGGAGCCGATGAATACAACCACCCCTTTACATTAGATCATCTTTGTTTCAGTGGGCAGCATTCGGTGAACTATCACTTGCAAGGACCTTCTCATGGGAAAGGTGGGGCTACCTTTCGTGGGAGGCCTCTCCCTTGACCAAATCGGGGGATGGGTGGGGCGAGCATAGATTAGAAGGTGCGACATCCTTGAAGGGGGAGAAGAGAAAGACGTCAGGCAAGGGAGGCGTGGTTCAAAGGGAGACTGCCAAGAAATGTCAATTTATTCCCTACACAAACGCCACGCATGCCAAGTTAGACCTCTTATTCCAACAGGCTGGATGACAGAGTGGGAGCTGGGAGAGGCAAGATTCCTACTACCCCTGGATCTTCTAGCTGTTCTAACAAAACTGACTACAACTCATATAAAACTTCTCCGGTCCCAGAAGAGGCCAACAAAGGCAAAACAATGGGGTCTTTCGATGGCAGAGAGGATAACCAAATCAGGATTTGAGGAGTGGGTAAAAGACACATTCGTGGGGTGAGGTCACCGTTTTCAAATTTAGGTCGAGGTCCCTTGAACTAAGGAGGTGGGGGAGATGCCGATGAGTGTCAAATGTGTAATTCGAAAGTTATGGGGACACTGGAACAGTTTCTCTTTGAATGTCCTACTCCTATATGTCACTCCAACATAATAATATTCACAGGGAATGTAATGAGTTAATGGGATGGAGAATGAATATATAATGGGTATTGGGTGATATAATGCAAAGATTAAAGTATGCTCATTGATGAGAAAGAAGATGTGTGGGGTATAAGCAAACAGATCATCTCGGATTGCGGGAGGAGAGAAGGAGTGTGGGGGAAAGGGTTAACAGAGCCTCGGTTGAGAACTGTGACGGATGAGAGGTTGGTCAGTGTTATCGCATAGCACCATGGCCATCTTTTGTAAGTGGCTCGCGGGCTCTTCACTGACCCTTTCCTTGCGTTAAAGGTTATCGATGTTGGGAGGTGTCTAGGAACTAAACTTTTTCTTAAAAATAAATGTCACGACGAGAAAGTTGTGACATTGAAAATTAAAAACACGCAAAATACTTCTTAGAGCTCATATGTACGCACTTGAGTTTGGAATTGTTTTTAAAAATATTAAAAATGGGGAGGGTACTGTCGGATTCACCCTCCTGAATCCACCACTGAGTGCTGATTGGTAAAGGAACGTTAGCAGGGCGAAACGGTACATGAACGCAATGGCCCAGATTTTGAGATGGAACGATCCACTTTTTTGGACAGCACGGCCCTCATAAACAGAATTTATTTCTTGTGCCCCATTGTTCACAGATTACAGATTTTAGACTGCAGTACCAGTCTAAATAAGTTGATCTGATCCAGAGCCCGAAACGAGGGAGATATATACTTGCCTGAAGACACCATCTCACCACCCTCGGGAAGAGGTAGCACCTTTGTCGAGAGGATCCCCTCTCACACTGGTCCTCGCCCGATTGAGGATAACAACTAATCAAAAACATCAAAAGAACACCAAAGCTTACTCCCTCAACTCTTCCTCTTCTGTTGTCTTCTGCCATGGTTGTGATCTGCGGAAAACTTCAAGAATTCAAAACGTCAAAGCAGGGTCGAAAGGGACTTGCCCCAAACCGTCCCTGTACGCCTTCGGTGCGCGAAATCATTCATTTCATTCAATATGTGTTATTAAAAGCTGGGAGTTATCTATCAACCTATAATCAACTTCGATACCGCCGCAAGTACTTTTGTAAAAAAAAATAATGGGGGCATAATAAATGAGAAATGATTTTTTTGATAAGGGCTGTTCTGGCCAAAAATGCGGGCCGTTCCGTCTCAAAATCTGGGCCGTTCCGTCTCAAACTCTGGGCCAGTCTGACCAAAGTCAATCTGCGCCGTTTCGGCCATGGGCCGTTTCGTCTAGCATTCGAAGGGAAGGGGCAGTAAGTGCATGGGTAATGGTGCCGCCAAAATCGTGATACTTAACATGTCTGGAGGGGATTCCCAGAAGTGAAGTAGCTCTTCATAACTTTGGTAAACAAGCTCTGTTTTACTGGGAAAATAGGACCCGGTCACCAATGCATGTAGTGGAAGCCCACTAAACTAGGCGCCATGGATATAAACGATTGGCTAGAGTTGACTTTATATTCATGTTGCGGTCACGATTAGCCATTGTGCAGACATCTGTGGCCATAAACACCAATAAATACATGAATAAATGTTGATCAAAGTGTTATTTTGGACCCATTATTGTTTTTTGTGGTCCTTTTTCGAAATTCATTTCAGCTCACTTGGCGTAAAAGGCGATCAAAGTGTTATTTTGGGCCCATTATTGGTTTTTTGTGGTCCTTTTTCGAAATTCATCTTTAGCTCACCTGGCCTAAGCGTCCTTCGTCCGTAAATTTTTCACATTTTCATCTTCTTCTCTGGAACCGCCGAGCGGGTGTGAACCAAACTTGGCAGGAATGGTCTATGGGTGGTCCTCTACAAACGATCCCCATTTTGTTCCCGTCGGATGAAAAACATGGCCGCCAGAGGGATTCTTTGATTTTGGTTGGTGGATTTTCAAACATCTTCTACTATGAAATCACAAGGCCAAGTGTTTTGGAACTTCACATGCTTGATGCTTGGGACACCCTCTACCAACGATCCTCATTTAATGTTGATCGTGTTGCAAACATGGCCGCAATTGAGCTTATAGTTACCATAAAAACCCTATGGGAAATCACATTTTCATCTTCTCTGCAACTACTGAGCCAATGTGAACCAAACTTGGAAGGAATGGTCTATGGGATGTCCGCTACAAACGATCCTCATTTTGTTCCCTTGGGTTGGAAAACTTGGCCGCCAGAGGCATTCTTTGATTCTGATTGGTGGATTTTGAAAAATCTTCTCCTCTGAAACCACAAGGCCAAATGTTTTGAAACTTTGTATGGTTGATGACTGGGACACCCTCTACCAACGATCCTCATTTACTGTTGATTAGGCTGCAAATATGGCCGCAATTGCGGCTAATAGTTACTATAGAAACCCTATGGGAAATCACATTTTCATCTTCTTCTCTGGAACAAATGAGCCGATGTGAACCAAACTTGGCAGGAATGGTCTATGGGAGGTTCTCTTCAAACGAGCCTCATTTTGTTCCCGTGGGTTGAAACACGTGGCCTCCAGAGGCATTTCTTGGATTCTGATTGGTGGAATTTGAAAAAAATCTTCTCCTCTGAAACCACAGGACCAAATGTATTGAAACTTTACGTGGTTGATGACCGGGACACCCTCTACCAACGATCCTCATTTAATGTTGATCGGGATGCAAACATGGCCGCAGTTGCGGCTTATAGTTACCATAGAAACCCTATGGGAAATCACATTTTCATGTTCTTCCCTGGGACTACTGAGCCGATGTGAACCAAAGAATGGTCTATGGGAGGTCCTCTACAAAAAATCCTCTTCTTGTTCCCGTAGGTTGGAAAACATAGCCGCCAGAGGCATTCTATGATTCTGATTGGTCAATTTTGAAAAATGTTTTCTGAAACTACAAGCTAGGCAAAATGTTTTGAAACTTCATGTGATTGATGACTGGGACACCCAATGTAAGAGGAACAACTTTGCTGTTATATGTTATTATGAAAATATAAACCCTATGCCGGCAGAGTAGCTTGAATAGTATAGTACGTGACTAAATCACCCGTGGGTGGAATAATCACCCAAAGTATCAGTTTCAAATTCTGTACATATGGACAAACAACCACAAGCAATATGCCAGACAATGGACCTCTGGGTTTAACACGGAAGTCCATTGGCTGAAACTTTGCTTGTGGTTGTTATGCTTTGCAACAAATTTGCAGTTATTGCTTGGGTTGAATTTCCACTCCGTGGGTGATTTAGTGATAATACACTCTCCACATACTCTAGCAGTTTTTTTTCCACCGAGAACTGGGACAATGATAAAATATTGTATATAGCTTTGTGTTGGGATGTAACTGGAAACAACTTTGCTACTGTATGTTAGAAAAACTGTCAAGTTGTGATTGATGGCAGCTGTTTGGAAAACTTGGTGTAATTTACTGGTCAGCTCTAAATGATAGTTTACAAATATTCTCCAGTCAACTATTATTCTTTGATTTTATCATTCATTCAAGATAGGCATAATGACAAATCCTTTGAATAAAATGTTGTGCTTTGTGTAATTCTTTACCTATTCAAAGCTCTTTGAAAGAGAGTACTGTCTGAAAAACAATATTCTTTAACCTTCTTTTACTGAATTTTATAGAAACAAAGTTTATAAATGTGTGCTGGCACTATTTGGTAAACAGTATTGCTATGATACTGTTGATTTCTAACTTTACCCTGCACACATGATTTCAGAGAAGTAAATACGGATTTCCAGAAATTATGGTTGGAATATTCTGAAATGAAGTCTGTCCATCCGTCCGTTCGACCATCCGTTCGTCTGTCTGCTTGAAAGAACGCCTGTCTGCCCGAGTCCCCACCCACGCACCCGACTATATGCCTGCCGGAAAACACACCCGCCCACCCTGACATCGACTTTAACCATACATCATTCATGCCAATGTGAAAGAGTACAGCCGGAACAGATGTTAGACACAATATTCTATTGGTTATGCACTTACTATAGCCTTAAAAACCTACCAACCCTATATGAAAGCTAATTTTGTTGGTGCCTGAAAAAGGCGATTTAGGTGAATCTCTCGATTTCTACAAATCGAAAAATGGTGGATTCTCAAAAATCTTTTCCTCTGAAACTACAGGGCCAGATGTTTTGAAACTTTGCATGATTGATGATTGGAACACCCTCTACCACGATCCTCATTTAGTGTTGATTGGGTTGCAAACATGGCCGCAATTGCGGTTTATAGTTACTATAGAAACCTTATATGGGAAATCACATTTTCATCTTCTCTGGAACTACTCAGCCGATGTGAACCAAACTTGGCAGGAATGGTCTATGGAAGGTCCTCTACAAACGCTCCTCATTCTGTTCCCGTGGGTTGAAAAACGGCCGCCGGAGGCATTTTGATTTCTGATTGGTCGATTTTGAAAAATTTTCTCCTTTGAAACTATAAGGCCAAATGTTTTGAAACTTCACATGATTGATGACTGGGAGTCTAGGACACCCTCTACCAATGATCCTCATGTTATGTTGACCGTGTTGCAAACTTTGCCGCAATTGCGGCTCATAGCTACCATGGAAACCCGAAAGAAATGGTTTCGCGCGCCGAAAGCACGCAGGGACGATTTGGGGAACAGGCCCCTTTCGACCCTCGGTGACAGTAAATGATGGTTTTTGCATGTCTCGGTGTGTCAAAGGAGGAAAAGGAAGGAGGGAAGAGGTTTATCCCTTTCTGCTCTTCTTGCGGCTCTTCTTTTTAGGTGGAGGTTGGCTTGGTGATGGCGATGAGGCTGGTGGTGGTGTAGAGGTGCGCGCGTTGATTTGTTCTCGGAGCTCTCTTGATTTTGCCCGTTCTGCTCTTGCCAGCTGTTTTCATTATGGCCTCCCTAGAGAGTGGTGGCTGTACCGCTCCCGGGCTTTCCGGTAGTGAAGGAAGGGGGGAGTGAGGGGTGGGAGGCGGTGAAAATGCAACTTCCAGTTCCTCCTCTCTTTTTAGGTGGAGATTGGCTTGGTGATGGTGATGAGGCTGGTGGTGGTGTAGAGGTGCGCGCGTTAATTTGTTCTCGGAGCTCTCTTGATTTTGCCCGTTCTGCTCTTGCCAGCTGCATTTCCCTCATTATGGCCTCCCTAGAGAGTGGTGGCTGTACCGCTCCCGGGCTTTTCGGAAGTGAAGGAAGGGGGAGGGGGGAGTGAGGGGGAGGCGGTGAAAAAGCAACTTCCAGTTCCTCCTCAGTCTCCACTGGATGTTCCACATTCAACTCTACCAGCTCAGGAGCGGGCAGTTGGTTGGGTGTACCAGTGGGACTAGGAGGGAAACTGGCGGCTGCCTCCAGAGCCTCCACCCCTCACTCAACTCTTTCTTCCGGTTCCGGAATGCCCCCAAGCGCCGGGCGTCCCTGCGCTTGGTTGATGGGCTCTTCTTCTTTTTCCTCTTCTCAGGGCCTCTCCGTGCCTCTTCGGGTGAGGACCAGTGGGAGAGGGGATCCTCTCGCCAAGGGTACTACCTCTCCCCGAAGAGGGTGGTGTTGTGGTGTTCTCTTCTTCTACTCTAAATTCCAGGTTCAGATGAACGCTCTTGCCCATTTCCTGGATAGTCCAAGAGACGCCCAGAGCTGAGATGGCTTTCCTAAGACGATCCGGCAATTCCAGATTTTCCATTGTTATAAACAAGGTCTTCACGCTCTGAGATCAGAAGTGTGAAATGAACCATGGAAACCCTATTGGAAATCACACTTTTATATGCAGGTGAGCGATTACAGACTCTTTGGACCAAAGTGAAGGCAGCCGCCACCAGCGAGCCTGCAGTAATTTTATCCCACACTAATTTGCTTTCACTACAGGAATGCGCGCGTCTGTTCTAAAAATAGATTTATAAAAACAATCACACGAAAACAGTGCTGGAAGTTTTAAGTCGCACACGTCGAAATCAAATCTTTGTCTGTCTCAGTGAAATTTAACAGAGTGTGTAACATTTGACTTAACTCTTGAACGGTCCACTCATCTGGCTTACATATTGTTAACCCTTTCTCCCGTGAGGTATATTAGCCACGTCGTGAGTATCGAATCGAGTTTTTCATCACGCTCAGACGCAAGAAATGTGTTCGATTTTAGGAAGATCATATCACCAGAAGTCGGCAATTTTTAACCCTTTATCTAACACGGAAGGAAGACGACACTTCACAAACAAAATTCTTCGGTAACTATTTTTTTAATTTTTTACTTTTCTGCGTCAAAAACAAAGCTTATGATCCCTCATTGGAACAAGCTTGCTGAGTCATAAGCTATGCTTTGTAGACGAGAAACAAATACTGAAAACTGAATGGTGATTTTTGTGAAGAGCGCTGTTCGGTTTTGGTCGTTACGTTTGGTAAAGGGTAAGGCTGCACGGTACACTGGTAAACTAAAGGGCTAATGAATGAGAATAATCCCACCGATAACTTTCGATTTAAATATATATTGGCATGGGCTGTATTACAAGGAATTAGATCTCATTTACTTTCAGACTATGCACCCTCAGAAACCAAATCTTCTATATTTGTATATAGTTTTCAAAGACAGACACGACAGCCTCAAAACAAAACTATTGCAGCATTGGCCTCTACCTTGCGCAATGTTCCAAGGAGAATTGGTTAAATCATGTTCAAATACATTTCGATTCTGGAAAGCTCATGCATTTCTCTGCTCCAGGAAAGTAAAGGACGTGAGCACTAAAACGAAGACATTAGGACCCTCGGGTGCTCAGCCACGTATCTATATTCTGGGACTCTAGCTTACTCTTTTACTTGAGTGTGTACGGGTGAGGGCATTCCTTGTTCATAGTGACTCGCAGTTGTCTGATCCCATTTTCTTTCGCGGCTCGGTCAAAGAGATAAATTACTTTTTTCATGTCCCTAATCCAGTTTTAGCTTGCGAGTAGTATAGCATGCACCACAACGGCCCTTAATATCCCGACTTTTGGTGGAAAATCCAATTGTTTTCACTACCTCCATCTAGCAGCATTATGAAAAAAGTACCAAACAGAAGCGGGCACAAATATAACAACTGATGTTTATATGCATGAAATAAGTCAAACAGAATTGGAAAATATCCCATTTGTTCCCAGTCGCACCACCCTTCTGAAGCAAGAGACCTAAAGTTTGCAGCCCTCCCTCAGAGCTATCTGAAAGAGAGAACCAGAAGAAAACTCTTGCGCCCCTAAACCTTCATACAAAAAGATATGGAATTTGTAGGAGACAATAAAAAATTATTCCATTTCATATCAGCGGCCACACCCTTCGAGGACAGAAATCACGAAAATTGTCAATTCTACCAACCCCCACCCTCTGCTGCCCCCATCTAGGAGACATATAAAAAGGAGTACCAAACCGAAACGGGTACAAATATAACCACTGATGTTTGTATGCATGAAATAAGTCACATAGAATTGAAAAATACCCCATTTGTTTCCAGTCGCATCACCCATCAGAAACAGGAGACCTAAAATTTGAAAATGTTTCCATTGCATGTCTGCTATTTCTGCTCCTCCCACCTACCATAGGAGCAAGAGTACAAAAAGGAAATTCCCACACCCCAAATCAGTAATGTATGCAGACAAAACATGTCACACAGAAACAGAAAATATCCCGTTTGTGTTCAGCCGCCACACCCTTCCGTGGTTAAAGTCACGAAAATCCAGTTGTTGTCACCGGAAGCCTGCTATTCAGCCCTCCCTCATCGCTATCTGAAAGAGAGTACCAGAAGAAAATTCTTGCGACCCTGAATGTTCACACATATAGATATGAAATTTGTTGCAGAGAATCAAAAAATATCCCATTTGATTTCAGCCGCCACACCCTTCGAGTACAGACATCACGAACATTCACAACTTTTCCAACCTCCCACTTGAGCAGGAGTCCTATAAATTCTGAAAATGTTTCCATTTCATGCCTACTATTTCTGCCCCTCTCATCTACCATAGGAACAAGAGTACCAAAAGGAAAATACTACACCCAAAATCCGTAATGTATGCAGACATGTTATATGTCACACAGAAACAGAAAATATCCCGTTTGTGTTCAACCGCCACACCCTTCCTTGTGGCGAAAATCCAAATGTTTTCACCGGAAGTCTGCTATTCAGCCCTCCCTCAGGTCTATCTGATAGAGAGTACCAGAATCCAACTCCTGCGGCCCTAAACCGTCATACATGTAGATATGGAATTTGTAGCCGAGAATCAAAAAATATCCCATTTGATCTCAACCGCCAGGCCCTTCGAGTACAGAAATCACGAAAATTCACAATTTTTCCAACCGCCCTCCCTTTACTACCCCAGCTAGCAGACAAATGAAAAAGAGTACCAAACCGAAACGGGTACAAATATAACCACTGATGTTTATATGCATAAAGTAAGTCATATAGAATTGGAAAATATCCCATTTGTTCCCAGCCGCACCACCCTTCTGAAGCAGGGGCCATAAATTCTGAAAATGTTTCCATTGCATGCCAACTATTTCTGCTCCTCTCATCTACCATAGGAACAAGAGTACCAAAAGGAAAACACTACACCCCAACTCCGTAAGGTATGCAGACATGTAATATATCACACAGAAACAGAAAATATGCCGTTTGTGTTCAGCCGCCACACCCTTCCGTGGCCAAAGTCGCTAAAATCCAACTGTTTTCACCGGAAGCCTGCTATTCAGCCCTCCCTCGGCGCTACCTGAAAGAGAGTACCAGAAGACAACTCCGTCGACCCTAAACCTTCATACATATAGATATGGAATTTGTAGCACAGAATCAAAAAATATCCCATTTGATCTCAGCCGCCACACCCTTCGAGTACAGAAATCACGAACATTCACAATTTTTACAACCTCCCACCCTTCACTACTCCATCTAGCAGCCATATGAAAAAGAGTACCAAACCGAAACGGGTACAAATATAACCACTGATGTTTGTATGCTTAAAGTAGATCATATAGAATTGGAAAATATCCCATTTGTTCCCAGCCGCACCACCCTTCTGAAGCAGGAGTTCTAAATTCTGAAAATGTTTTCATTGCATGCCTACTATTTCTGCCCCTCTCGTCTACCATAGGAACAAGAGTACCAAAAGGAAAATACTACACCCCAAATCCGTAATGTATGCAGACATGTAATATGTCTCACAGAAACAGAAAATATCGCGTTTGTGTTCAGCCGCCACACCCTTCCGTGGCCAAAGTCGCCAAAATACAACTGTTTTCACCGGAAGCCTGCTATTCAGCCCTCCCTCAACGCTACCCGAAAGATCGTACCAGAAGACAACTCCGGCGACCCTAAACCTTCATACATATTGATATGGAATTTGTAGCACAGAATCAAAAAATATCCCATTTGATCTCAGCCGCCACACCCTTCGAGTACAAAAAATCACGAACATTCACAATTTTTCCAACCTCCCACCCTTTACTACCCCATCTAGCAGTCATATGAAAAAGAGTACCAAACCGAAACGGGTACAAATATAACCACTGATGTTTATATGCATAAAGTAAGTCATATAGAATTGGAAAATATCCCATTTGTTCCCAGCCGCACCACCCTTCTGAAGCAGGGGGCCCTAAATTGTGAAAATGTTTCCATTGCATGCCAACTATTTCTGCCCCTTTCATCTACCATAGGAACAAGAGTACCAAAAGGAAAATACTACACCCCAACTCCGTAAGGTATGCAGACATGTAATATGTCACACAGAAACAAAAAATATCTCGTTTGTGTTCAGACGTCACACCCTTCCGTGGCAAAAGTCGCTAAAATCCAACTGTTTTCACCGGAAGCCTGCTATTCAGCCCTCCATCAGCGCTACCTGAAAGAGAGTACCAGTAGACAACTCCGACGACCCTAAACCTTTGTAGCACATAATCAAAAAATATCTCATTTGATCTCAGCCGCCACACCCTTCGAGTACAGAAATCACGAACATTCACAATTTTTCCAACCTCCCTCCCTTTGATACCCCATCTAGCAGCCATACGAAAAAGAGTACCAAACCGAAACGGGTACAAATATAACCAATGCTGTCTGTATGCATAAAGTAAGTCATATGGAATTAGAAAATATCCCATTTGTTCCCAGCCGCACCACCCTTCTGAAGCAGGGGCCCTAAATTCTGAAAATGTTTCCATTGCATGCCAACTATTTCTGCCCCTCTCATCTACCATAGGAACAAGAGTACCAATAGGAAAATACTACACCCCAAATCCGTAATGTATACAGACATGTAATATGTCACACAGAAACAGAAAATATCCCGTTTGTGCTCAGCCGCCACACCCTTCCGTGGCCAAAGTCGCTAAAATCCAACTATTTTCACCGGAAGCCTGCTATTCAGCGCTCCCTCTGAGCTACCCGAAAGAGAGTACCAGAAGAGAACTCCTGCGACCCTAAACCTTCATACATATAGATACGGAATTTGTAGCACAGAATCAAAAAATATCCCATTTGATCTCAGCCGCCACACCCTTCGAGTACAGAAATCACGAACATTCACAATTTTTCCAACCTCCCACCCTTCACTACTCCATCTAGCAGCCATATGAAAAAGAGTACCAAACCGAAACGGGTACAAATATAACCACTGATGTTTGTATGCATAAAGTAGATCATATAGAATTAGAAAATATCCCATTTGTTCCCAGCCGCACCACCCTTCTGAAGCAGGAGTTCTAAATTCTGAAAATGTTTCCATTGCATGCCTACTATTTCTGCCCCTCTCGTCTACCATAGGAACAAGAATACCAAAAGGAAAATACTACACACGAAATCCGTAATGTATGCAGACATGTAATATGTCTCACAGAAACAGAAAATATCGCGTTTCTGTTCAGCTGCCACACCCTTCCGTGGCCAAAGTCGCCAAAATACAACTGTTTTCACCGGAAGCCTGCTATTCAGCCCTCCCTCAGCGCTACCCGAAAGATCGTACCAGAAGACAACTCCGGCGACGCTAAACCTTCATACATATTGATATGGAATTTGTAGTACAGAATCAAAAAATATCCCATTTGATCTCAGCCGCCACACCCTTCGAGTACAGAAATCACGAACATTCACAATTTTTTCCAACCTCCCACCCTTTACTACCCCATCTAGCAGTCATATGAAAGGGAGTACCAAACCGAAACGTGTACATAAATAACCACTGCTGCCTGTATGCATAAAGTAAGTCATATGGAATTAGAAAATATCCCATTTGTTCCCAGCCGCACCACCCTTCTGAAGCAAGGAGTCCTAAATTCTGAAAATGTTTCCATTGCATGCCAACTATTTCTGCCCCTTTCATCTACCATAGGAACAAGAGTATCAAAAGGAAAATACTACACCCCAAATCCGTAATGTATGAAGACATGTAATATGTCA
This sequence comes from Pictodentalium vernedei, assembly GCA_031216915.1. Taxonomy (NCBI): domain Eukaryota; kingdom Metazoa; phylum Mollusca; class Scaphopoda; order Dentaliida; family Dentaliidae; genus Pictodentalium; species Pictodentalium vernedei. The sequence continues at coordinate 121,633,597 of CM062288.1, read as the reverse complement.
CACAGAAACAGAAAATATCTCGTTTGTGTTCAGCCGCCACACCCTTCCTTGGTCAAAGTCCCGAAAATCCACTTGTTTTCACCGGAAGTCTCCTATTCAGACCTCCCTCAGGGCTATCTGATAGAGAGTACCAGAATCCAACTCCTGCCACCCTAAACCTTCATACATATAGATATGGAATTTGTATCCGAGAATAAAAAAATATCCCATTTGATCTCAGCCGCCAGACCCTTCGAGTACAGAAATCACGAAAATTCACAATTTTTCCAACCTCCTTCCCTTTACTACCCCATCTAACAGCCATATGAAAAAGAGTACCAAACCGAAACGGGTACAAATATAACCACTGATGTTTATATGCATGAAGTAAGTCATATAGAATTGGAAAATATCCCATTTGTTCCCAGCCGCACCACCCTTCTGAAGCAGGGGGCCCAAAATTGTGAAAATGTTTCCATTGCATGCCAACTATTTCTGCCCCTCTCATCTACCATAGGAACAAGAGTACCAAAAGGAAAATACTACACCCCAAATCCATAATGTATGCAGACATGTAATATGTCACACAGAAACAGAAAATATCCCGTTTGTGTTCAGCCGCCACATCCTTCCGTGGCAAAAGTCGCTAAAATCCAACTGTTTTCACCGGAAGCCTGCTATTCAGCCCTCCATCAGCGCTACGTGAAAGAGAGTACCAGAAGACAACTCCGGCGACCCTAAACCTTCGTACATATAGATATGGAATTTGTAGTACAGAATCAAAAAATATCTCATTTGATCTCAGCCGCCACACCCGTCGAGTACAGAAATCACGAACATTCACAATTTTTCCAACCTCCCTCCCTTTAATACCCCATCTAGCAGCCATATGAAAAAGAGTACCAAACCGAAACGGGTACAAATATAACCACTGCTGTCTGTGTGCATAAAGTAAGTCATATGGAATTAGAAAATATCCCATTTGTTCCCAGCCGCACCACCCTTCTGAAGCAGGGGTCCTAAATTCTGAAAATGTTTCCATTGTATGCCAACTATTTCTGCCCCTCTCATCTACCATAGGAACAAGAGTACCAAAAGGAAAATACTACACCCAACTCCGTAATGTATGCAGACATGTAATATGTCACATAGAAACAGAAAATATCCCGTTTGTGTTCAGCCGCCACACCCTTCCGTGGCCAAAGTCGCTAAAATCCAACTGTTTTCACCGGAAGACAGCTATTCAGCCCACCCTCAGCGCTACCTGAAAGAGAGTACCAGAAGATAACTCCTGCGACCCGAAACCTTCATACATATAGATATGGAATTTGTAGCACAGAATCAAAAAATATCGCATTTGATCTCAGCCGCCACACCCTTCGAGTACAGAAATCACGAACATTCACAATTTTTCCAACCTCCCACCCTTCACTACCCCATCTAGCAGCCATATGAAAAAGAGTACCAAACCGAAACGGGTACAAATATTACCACTGATGTTTGTATGCTTAAAGTAGATCATATAGAATTGGAAAATATCCCATTTGTTCCCAGCCGCACCACCCTTCTGAAGCAGGAGTTCTAAATTCTGAAAATGTTTCCATTGCATGCCTACTATTTCTGCCCCTCTCGTCTACCATAGGAACATGAGTACCAAAAGGAAAATACTACACCCCAAATCCGTAATGTATGCAGACATGTAATATGTCTCACAGAAACAGAAAATATCGCGTTTGTGTTCAGCCGCCACACCCTTCCGTGGCCAAAGTCGCCAAAATACAACTGTTTTCACCGAAAGCCTGCTATTCAGCCCTCCCTCAACGCTACCCGAAAGATCGTACCAGAAGACAACTCCGGCGACCCTAAACCTTCATACATATTGATATGGAATTTGTAGCACAGAATCAAAAAATATCCCATTTGATCTCAGCCGCCACACCCTTTGTGTACAGAAATCACGAACATTCACAATTGTTCCAACCTCCCACCCTTTACTACTCCATCTAGCAGTCATATGAAAAAGAGTACCAAACCGAAACGGGTACAAATATAACCACTGATGTTAATATGCATAAAGTAAGTCATATAGAATTGGAAAATATCCCATTTGTTCCCAGCCGCACCACCCTTCTGAAGCAGGGGGCCCTAAATTGTGAAAATGTGTCCATTGCATGCCTACTATTTCTGCCCCTTTCATCTACCATAGGAACAAGAGTACCAAAAGGAAAATACTACACCCCAAATCCGTAATGTATGCAGACATGTAATATGTCATACAGAAACAGAAAATATCCCGTTTGTGTTCAGCCGCCACACCCTTCCGTGGCCAAAGTCGCTAAAATCCAACTGTTTTCACCGGAAGCCTGCTATTCAGCCCTCCATCAGCGCTACCTGAAAGAGAGTACCAGAAGACAACTCCGACGACCCTAAACCTTCGTACATATAGATATGGAATTTGTAGCATAGAATCAAAAAATATCTCATTTGATCTCAGCCGCCACACCCTTTGAGTACAGAAATCACGAACATTCACAATTTTTCCAACCTCCCACCCTTCACTACCCCATCTAGCAGCCATATGAAAGAGAGTACCAAACCGAAACGGGTACAAATATAGCCACTGATGTTTGTATGCATAAATAGGTCATATAGAATTGGAAAATATCCCATTTGTTCCCAACCGCACCCCACTTCTGAAGCAGGAGTCCTAAATTCTGAAAATGTTTCCATTGCATGCCTACTATTTCTGCCCCTCTCATCTACCATAGGAACAAGAGTACCAAAAGGAAAATACTACACACGAAATCCGTAATGTATGCAGACATGTAATATGTCTCACAGAAACAGAAAATATCGCGTTTGTGTTCAGCCGCCACACCCTTCAGTGGCCAAAGTCGCCAAAATACAACTGTTTTCACCGGAAGCCTGCTATTCAGCCCTCCCTCAGCGCTACCCGAAAGATCGTACCAGAAGACAACTCCGGCGACGATAAACCTTCATACATATTGATATGGAATTTGTAGCACAGAATCAAAAAATATCCCATTTGATCTCAGCCGCCACACCCTTCGAGTACAGAAATCACGAACATTCACAATTTTTCCAACCTCCCACCCTTTACTACCCCATCTAGCAGTCATATGAAAGGGAGTACCAAACCGAAACGTGTACATAAATAACCACTGCTGTCTGTATGCATAAAGTAAGTCATATGGAATTAGAAAATATCCCATTTGTTCCCAGCCGCACCACCCTTCTGAAGCAAGGAGTCCTAAATTGTGAAAATGTTTCCATTGCATGCCAACTATTTCTGCCCCTTTCATCTACCATAGGAACAAGAGTATCAAAAGGAAAATACTACACCCCAAATCCGTAATGTATGAAGACATGTAATATGTCACACAGAAACAGAAAATATCTCGTTTGTGTTCAGCCGCCACACCCTTCCTTGGTCAAAGTCCCGAAAATCCACTTGTTTTCACCGGAAGTCTCCTATTCAGACCTCCCTCAGGGCTATCTGATAGAGAGTACCAGAATCCAACTCCTGCCACCCTAAACCTTCATACATATAGATATGGAATTTGTATCCGAGAATAAAAAAATATCCCATTTGATCTCAGCCGCCAGACCCTTCGAGTACAGAAATCACGAAAATTCACAATTTTTCCAACCTCCTTCCCTTTACTACCCCATCTAACAGCCATATGAAAAAGAGTACCAAACCGAAACGGGTACAAATATAACCACTGATGTTTATATGCATGAAGTAAGTCATATAGAATTGGAAAATATCCCATTTGTTCCCAGCCGCACCACCCTTCTGAAGCAGGGGGCCCAAAATTGTGAAAATGTTTCCATTGCATGCCAACTATTTCTGCCCCTCTCATCTACCATAGGAACAAGAGTACCAAAAGGAAAATACTACACCCCAAGTCCATAATGTATGCAGACATGTAATATGTCACACAGAAACAGAAAATATCCCGTTTGTGTTCAGCCGCCACATCCTTCCGTGGCCAAAGTCGCTAAAATCCAACTGTTTTCACCGGAAGCCTGCTATTCAGCCCTCCATCAGCGCTACCTGAAAGAGAGTACCAGAAGACAACTCCGGCGACCCTAAACCTTCGTACATATAGATATGGAATTTGTAGCACAGAATCAAAAAATATCTCATTTGATCTCAGCCGCCACACCCTTCGAGTACAGAAATCACGAACATTCACAATTTTCCCAACCTCCCTCCCTTTAATACCCCATCTAGCAGCCATATGAAAAAGAGTACCAAACCGAAACGGGTACAAATATAACCACTGCTGTCTGTGTGCATGAAGTAAGTCATATGGAATTAGAAAATATCCCATTTGTTCCCAGCCGCACCACCCTTCTCAAGCAGGGGCCCTAAATTCTGAAAATGTTTCCATTGCATGGCAACTATTTCTGCCTCTCTCATCTACCATAGGAACAAGAGTACCAAAAGGAAAATACTACACCCAACTCCGTAATGTATGCAGACATGTAATATGTCACATAGAAACAGAAAATATCCCGTTTGTGTTCAGCCGCCACACCCTTCCGTGGCCAAAGTCGCTAAAATCCAACTGTTTTCACCGGAAGACTGCTATTCAGCCCACCCTCAGCGCTACCTGAAAGAGAGTACCAGAAGATAACTCCTGCGACCCGAAACCTTCATACATATAGATATGGAATTTGTAGCGCAGAATAAAAAAATATCGCATTTGATTTCAGCCGCCACACCCTTCGAGTACAGAAATCACGAACATTCACAATTTTTCCAACCTCCCACCCTTCACTACCCCATCTAGCAGCCATACGAAAAAGAGTACCAAACCGAAACGGGTACAAATATAACCACTGATGTTTGTATGCATAAATAGGTCACATAGAATAGGAAAATATCTCATTTGTTCCCAGCCGCACCCCACTTCTGAAGCAGGAGTCCTAAATTCTGAAAATGTTTCCATTGCATGCCTACTATTTCTGCCCCTCTCATCTACCATAGGAACAAGAGTATCAAAAGGAAAATACCACACCCGAAATCCGTAATGTATGCAGACATGTAATATGTCACACAGAAACAGAAAATATCCCGTTTGTGTTCAGCCGCCACACCCTTCCGTGGCCAAAGTCGCTAAAATCCAACTATTTTCACCGGAAGCCTGCTATTCAGCCCTCCCTCAGAGCTACCAGAAAGAAAGTACCAGAAGAGAACTCCTGCGACCCTAAACCTTCATACATATAGATACGGAATTTGTAGCACAGAATCAAAAAATATCCCATTTGATCTCAGCCGCCACACCCTTCGAGTACAGAAATCACGAACATTCACAATTTTTCCAACCTCCCACCCTTCACTACTCCATCTAGCAGCCATACGAGAAAGAGTACCAAACCGAAACGGGTACAAATATAACCACTGATGTTTGTATGCATAAAGTAGATCATATAGAATTAGAAAATATCCCATTTGTTCCCAGTCGCACCACCCTTCTGAAGCAGGAGTTCTAAATTCTGAAAATGTTTCCATTGCATGCCTACTATTTCTGCCCCTCTCGTCTACCATAGGAACAAGAGTACCAAAAGGAAAATACTACACACGAAATCCGTAATGTATGCAGACATGTAATATGTCTCACAGAAACAGGAAATATCCCGTTTGCGTTCAGCCGCCACACCCTTCCGTGTCCAAAGTCGCCAAAATACAACTGTTTTCACCGGAAGCCTGCTATTCAGCCCTCCCTCAGCGCTACCCGAAAGATCGTACCAGAAGACAACTCCGGCGACCCTAAACCTTCATACATATTGATATGGAATTTGTAGCACAGAATCAAAAAATATCCCATTTGATCTCAGCCGCCACACCCTTCGAGTACAGAAATCACGAACATTCACAATTTTTCCAACCTCCCACCCTTTACTACCCCATCTAGCAGTCATATGAAAGGGAGTACCAAACCGAAACGTGTACATAAATAACCACTGCTGTCTGTATGCATAAATTAAGTCATATGGAATTAGAAAATATCCCATTTGTTCCCAGCCGCACCACCCTTCTGAAGCAAGGAGTCCTAAATTCTGAAAATGTTTCCATTGCATGCCAACTATTTCTGCCCCTTTCATCTACCATAGGAACAAGAGTATCAAAAGGAAAATACTACACCCCAAATCCGTAATGTATGAAGACATGTAATATGTCACACAGAAACAGAAAATATCTCGTTTGTGTTCAGCCGCCACACCCTTCCTTGGTCAAAGTCCCGAAAATCCACTTGCTTTCACCGGAAGTCTGCTATTCAGACCTCCCTCAGGGCTATCTGATAGAGAGTACCAGAATCCAACTCCTGCCACCCTAAACCTTCATACATATAGATATGGAATTTGTATCCGAGAATAAAAAAATATCCCATTTGATCTCAGCCGCCAGACCCTTCGAGAACAGAAATCACGAAAATTCACAATTTTTCAAACCTTCTTCCCTTTACTACCCCATCTAACAGCCATATGAAAAAGAGTACCAAACCGAAATGGGTACAAATATAACCACTGATGTTTATATGCATCAAGTAAGTCATATAGAATTGGAAAATATCCCATTTGTTCCCAGCCGCACAACCCTTCTGAAGCAGGGGGCCCTAAATTGTGAAAATGTTTCCATTGCATGCCAACTATTTCTGCCCCTTTCATCTACCATAGGAACAAGAGTACCAAAAGGAAAATACTACACCCCAAATCCATAATGTATGCAGACATGTAATATGTCACACAGAAACAGAAAATATCCCGTTTGTGTTCAGCCGCCACACCCTTCCGTGGCCAAAGTCGCTAAAATCCAACTGTTTTCACCGGAAGCCTGCTATTCAGCCCTCCATCAGCGCTACCTGAAAGAGAGTACCAGAAGACAACTCCGGTGACCCTAAACCTTCGTACATATAGATATGGAATTTGTAGCACAGAATCAAAAAATATCGCATTTGATCTCAGCCGCCACACCCTTCGAGTACAGAAATCACGAACATTCACAATTTTTCCAACCTTCCACCCTTTACTACCCCGTCTAGCAGTCATATGAAAAAGAGTACCAAAACGAAACGTGTACATATATAACCACTGCTGTCTGTATGCATAAAGTAAGTCACATGGAATTAGAAAATATCCCATTTGTTCCCAGCCGCACCACCCTTCTGAAGCAGGATTCCTAAATTCTGAAAATGTTTCCATTGCATGCCTACTATTTCTGCCCCTCTCGTCTACCATAGGAACAAGAGTACCAAAAGGAAAATACCACACCCAAAATCCGTAATGTATGCAGACATGTAATATGTCACACAGAAACAGAAAATATCCCGTTTGTGTTCAGCCGCCACACCCTTCCGTGGCCAAAGTCGCTAAAATCCAACTATTTTCACCGGAAGCCTGCTATGCAGCCCTCCCTCAGAGCTACCTGAAAGAGAGTACCAGAAGAGAACTCCTGCGACCCTAAACCTTCATACATATAGATACGGAATTTGTAGCACAGAATCAAAAAATATCCCATTTGATCTCAGCCGCCACACCCTTCGAGTACAGAAATCTCGAACATTCACAATATTTCGAACCTCCCACCCTTCACTACTCCATCTAGCAGCCATATGAAAAAGAGTACCAAACCGAAACGGGTACAAATATTACCACTGATGTTTGTATGCTTAAAGTAGATCATATAGAATTGGAAAATATCCCATTTGTTCCCAGCCGCACCACCCTTCTGAAGCAGGAGTTCTAAATTCTGAAAATGTTTCCATTGCATGCCTACTATTTCTGCCCCTCTCGTCTACCATAGGAACAAGAGTACCAAAAGGAAAATACTACACCCCAAATCCGTAATGTATGCAGACATGTAATATGTCTCAGAGAAACAGAAAATATCGCGTTTGTGTTCAGCCGCCACACCCTTCCGTGGCCAAAGTCGCTAAAATACAACTATTTTCACCGGAAGCCTGCTATTCAGCCCTCCCTCAGCGCTACCCGAAAGATCGTACCAGAAGACAACTCCGGCGACCCTAAACCTTCATGCATATTGATATGGAATTTGTAGCACAGAATCAAAAAATATCCCATTTGATCTCAGCCGCCACACCCTTCGAGTACAGAAATCACGAACATTCACAATTTTTCCAACCTCCCACCCTTTACTACCCCATCTAGCAGTCATATGAAAGGGAGTACCAAACCGAAACGTGTACATAAATAACCACTGCTGTCTGTATGCATAAAGTAAGTCATATGGAATTAGAAAATATCCCATTTGTTCCCAGCCGCACCACCCTTCTGAAGCAAGGAGTCCTAAATTCTGAAAATGTTTCCATTGCATGCCAACTATTTCTGCCCCTTTCATCTACCATAGGAACAAGAGTATCAAAAGGAAAATACTACACCCCAAATCCGTAATGTATGAAGACATGTAATATGTCACACAGAAACAGAAAATATCTCGTTTGTGTTCAGCCGCCACACCCTTCCTTGGTCAAAGTCCCGAAAATCCACTTGTTTTCACCGGAAGTCTCCTATTCAGACCTCCCTCAGGGCTATCTGATAGAGAGTACTAGAATCCAACTCCAGCCACCCTAAACCATCATACATATAGATATGGAATTTGTATCCGAGAATAAAAAAATATCCCATTTGATCTCAGCCGCCAGACCCTTCGAGTACAGAAATCACGAAAATTCACAATTTTTCCAACCTCCTTCCCTTTACTACCCCATCTAACAGCCATATGAAAAAGAGTACCAGACCGAAACGGGTACAAATATAACCACTGATGTTTATATGCATAAAGTAAGTCATATAGAATTGGAAAATATCCCATTTGTTCCCAGCCGCACCACCCTTCTGAAGCAGGGGGCCCTAAATTGTGAAAATGTTTCCATTGCATGCCAACTATTTCTGCCCCTCTCATCTACCATAGGAACAAGAGTACCAAAAGGAAAATACTACACCCCAAATCCATAATGTATGCAGACATGTAATATGTCACACAGAAACAGAAAATATCCCGTTTGTGTTCAGCCGCCACATCCTTCCGTGGCAAAAGTCGCTAAAATCCAACTGTTTTCACCGGAAGCCTGCTATTCAGCCCTCCATCAGCGCTACCTGAAAGAGAGTACCAGAAGACAACTCCGGCGACCCTAACCCTTCGTACATATAGATATGGAATTTGTAGCACAGAATCAAAAAATATCTCATTTGATCTCAGCCGCCACACCCTTCGAGTACAGAAATCACGAACATTCACAATTTTTCCAACCTCCCTCCCTTTAATACCCCATCTAGCAGCCATATGAAAAAGAGTACCAAACCGAAACGGGTACAAATATAACCACTGCTGTCTGTGTGCATAAAGTAAGTCATATGGAATTAGAAAATATCCCATTTGTTCCCAGCCGCACCACCCTTCTGATGCAGTGGCCCTAAATTCTGAAAATGTTTCCATTGCATGCCAACTATTTCTGCCCCTCTCATCTACCATAGGAACAAGAGGACCAAAAGGAAAATACTACACCCAACTCCGTAATGTATGCAGACATGTAATATGTCACATAGAAACAGAAAATATCCCGTTTGTGTTCCGCCGCCACACCCTTCAGTGGCCAAAGTCGCTAAAATCCAACTGTTTTCACCGGAAGACTGCTATTCAGCCCACCGTCAGCGCTATCTGAAAGAGAGTACCAGAAGATAACTCCTGCGACCCGAAACCTTCATACATATAGATATGGAATTTGTAGCACAGAATCAAAAAATATCGCATTTGATCTCAGCCGCCACACCCTTCGAGTACAGAAATCACGAACATTCACAATTTTTCCAACCTCCCACCCTTTACTACCCTATCTAGCAGCCATATGAAAAAGAGTACCAAACCGAAATGGGTACAAATATAACCACTGATGTTTGTATGCATAAATAGGTCATATAGAATTGGAAAATATCCCATTTGTTCCCAGCCGCACCACCTTTCTGAAGCAGGAGTCCTAAATTCTGAAAATGTTTCCATTGCATGCCTACTATTTCTGCCCCTCTCGTCTACCATAGGAACAAGAGTACCAAAAGGAAAATACCACACCCGAAATCCGTAATGTATGCAGACATGTAATATGTCCCACAGAAACAGAAAATATCGCGTTTGTGTTCAGCCGCCACACCCTTCCGTGGCCAAAGTCGCTAAAATCCAACTGTTTTCACCGGAAGCCTGCTATTCAGCCCTCCCTCAGCGCTACCCGAAAGAGAGTACCAGAAGTCAACTCCGGCGACCCTAAACCTTCATACATATAGATATGGAATTTGTAGCACAGAATCAAAAGATATCCCATTTGATCTCAGCCGCCACACCCTACGAGTACAGAAATCACGAACATTCACAATTTTTCCAACCTCCCACCCTTTACTACCCCATCTAGCAGTCATATGAAAAAGAGTACCAAACCGAAACTGGTACAAATATAACCACTGATGTTTGTATGCATAAAGTAAGTCATACAGAATTGGAAAATATCCCATTTTTCCCAGCCGCACCACCCTTCTGAAGCAGGAGTCCTAAATTCTGAAAATGTTTCCATTGCATGCCTACTATCTCTGCCCCTCTCATCTACCATAGGAACAAGAGTACCAAAAGGAAAATACTACACCCCAAATCCGTACTGTATGCAGACATGTAATATGTCACATAGAAACAGAAAATATCCCGTTTGTGTTCAGCCGCCACACCCTTCCTTGGCCAATGTCGCGAAAATCCAAGTGTTTTCACCGGAAGCCTACTATTCAGCTCTCCCTGAGGACTATCTGAAAGAGAGTACCAGAAGACAACTCTTACGACCCTAAACCATTGTACATATAGATATGGAATTTGCAGCAATGAATGAAAAAATATCCCATTTGATCTCAGCCGCCTCACCCTTCGAGTACAGAAATCACGAAAATTGACAATTTTTCCAACCCCCACCGTTTACTACCCCATCTAGCAGACAAATGAAAAAGAGTAACAAACAGTAACAAACCGAAACGGGTACAAATATAACCACTGATGTTTGTATGCATAAAGTAGATCATATAGAATTAGAAAATATCCCATTTGTTCCCAGCCGCACCACCCTTCTGAAGCAGGAGTTCTAAATTCTGAAAATGTTTCCATTGCATGCCTACTATTTCTGCCCCTCTCGTCTACCATAGGAACAAGAGTACCAAAAGGAAAATACTACACACGAAATCCGTAATGTATGCAGACATGTAATATGTCTCACAGAAACAGAAAATATCGCGTTTGTGTTCAGCTGCCACACCCTTCCGTGGCCAAAGTCGCCAAAATACAACTGTTTTCACCGGAAGCCTGCTATTCAGCCCTCCCTCAGCGCTACCCGAAAGATCGTACCAGAAGACAACTCCGGCGACGCTAAACCTTCATACATATTGATATGGAATTTGTAGTACAGAATCAAAAAATATCCCATTTGATCTCAGCCGCCACACCCTTCGAGTACAGAAATCACGAACATTCACAATTTTTTCCAACCTCCCACCCTTTACTACCCCATCTAGCAGTCATATGAAAGGGAGTACCAAACCGAAACGTGTACATAAATAACCACTGCTGCCTGTATGCATAAAGTAAGTCATATGGAATTAGAAAATATCCCATTTGTTCCCAGCCGCACCACCCTTCTGAAGCAAGGAGTCCTAAATTCTGAAAATGTTTCCATTGCATGCCAACTATTTCTGCCCCTTTCATCTACCATAGGAACAAGAGTATCAAAAGGAAAATACTACACCCCAAATCCGTAATGTATGAAGACATGTAATATGTCACACAGAAACAGAAAATATCTCGTTTGTGTTCAGCCGCCACACCCTTCCTTGGTCAAAGTCCCGAAAATCCACTTGTTTTCACCGGAAGTCTCCTATTCAGACCTCCCTCAGGGCTATCTGATAGAGAGTACCAGAATCCAACTCCTGCCACCCTAAACCTTCATACATATAGATATGGAATTTGTATCCGAGAATAAAAAAATATCCCATTTGATCTCAGCCGCCAGACCCTTCGAGTACAGAAATCACGAAAATTCACAATTTTTCCAACCTCCTTCCCTTTACTACCCCATCTAACAGCCATATGAAAAAGAGTACCAAACCGAAACGGGTACAAATATAACCACTGATGTTTATATGCATGAAGTAAGTCATATAGAATTGGAAAATATCCCATTTGTTCCCAGCCGCACCACCCTTCTGAAGCAGGGGGCCCAAAATTGTGAAAATGTTTCCATTGCATGCCAACTATTTCTGCCCCTCTCATCTACCATAGGAACAAGAGTACCAAAAGGAAAATACTACACCCCAAATCCATAATGTATGCAGACATGTAATATGTCACACAGAAACAGAAAATATCCCGTTTGTGTTCAGCCGCCACATCCTTCCGTGGCAAAAGTCGCTAAAATCCAACTGTTTTCACCGGAAGCCTGCTATTCAGCCCTCCATCAGCGCTACGTGAAAGAGAGTACCAGAAGACAACTCCGGCGACCCTAAACCTTCGTACATATAGATATGGAATTTGTAGTACAGAATCAAAAAATATCTCATTTGATCTCAGCCGCCACACCCGTCGAGTACAGAAATCACGAACATTCACAATTTTTCCAACCTCCCTCCCTTTAATACCCCATCTAGCAGCCATATGAAAAAGAGTACCAAACCGAAACGGGTACAAATATAACCACTGCTGTCTGTGTGCATAAAGTAAGTCATATGGAATTAGAAAATATCCCATTTGTTCCCAGCCGCACCACCCTTCTGAAACAGGGGTCCTAAATTCTGAAAATGTTTCCATTGTATGCCAACTATTTCTGCCCCTCTCATCTACCATAGGAACAAGAGTACCAAAAGGAAAATACTACACCCAACTCCGTAATGTATGCAGACATGTAATATGTCACATAGAAACAGAAAATATCCCGTTTGTGTTCAGCCGCCACACCCTTCCGTGGCCAAAGTCGCTAAAATCCAACTGTTTTCACCGGAAGACAGCTATTCAGCCCACCCTCAGCGCTACCTGAAAGAGAGTACCAGAAGATAACTCCTGCGACCCGAAACCTTCATACATATAGATATGGAATTTGTAGCACAGAATCAAAAAATATCGCATTTGATCTCAGCCGCCACACCCTTCGAGTACAGAAATCACGAACATTCACAATTTTTCCAACCTCCCACCCTTCACTACCCCATCTAGCAGCCATATGAAAAAGAGTACCAAACCGAAACGGGTACAAATATTACCACTGATGTTTGTATGCTTAAAGTAGATCATATAGAATTGGAAAATATCCCATTTGTTCCCAGCCGCACCACCCTTCTGAAGCAGGAGTTCTAAATTCTGAAAATGTTTCCATTGCATGCCTACTATTTCTGCCCCTCTCGTCTGCCATAGGAACATGAGTACCAAAAGGAAAATACTACACCCCAAATCTGTAATGTATGCAGACATGTAATATGTCTCACAGAAACAGAAAATATCGCGTTTGTGTTCAGCCGCCACACCCTTCCGTGGCCAAAGTCGCCAAAATACAACTGTTTTCACCGAAAGCCTGCTATTCAGCCCTCCCTCAACGCTACCCGAAAGATCGTACCAGAAGACAACTCCGGCGACCCTAAACCTTCATACATATTGATATGGAATTTGTAGCACAGAATCAAAAAATATCCCATTTGATCTCAGCCGCCACACCCTTTGTGTACAGAAATCACGAACATTCACAATTGTTCCAACCTCCCACCCTTTACTACTCCATCTAGCAGTCATATGAAAAAGAGTACCAAACCGAAACGGGTACAAATATAACCACTGATGTTAATATGCATAAAGTAAGTCATATAGAATTGGAAAATATCCCATTTGTTCCCAGCCGCACCACCCTTCTGAAGCAGGGGGCCCTAAATTGTGAAAATGTTTCCATTGCATGCCTACTATTTCTGCCCCTTTCATCTACCATAGGAACAAGAGTACCAAAAGGAAAATACTACACCCCAAATCCGTAATGTATGCAGACATGTAATATGTCATACAGAAACAGAAAATATCCCGTTTGTGTTCAGCCGCCACACCCTTCCGTGGCCAAAGTCGCTAAAATCCAACTGTTTTCACCGGAAGCCTGCTATTCAGCCCTCCATCAGCGCTACCTGAAAGAGAGTACCAGAAGACAACTCCGACGACCCTAAACCTTCGTACATATAGATATGGAATTTGTAGCACAGAATCAAAAAATATCTCATTTGATCTCAGCCGCCACACCCTTTGAGTACAGAAATCACGAACATTCACAATTTTTCCAACCTCCCACCCTTCACTACCCCATCTAGCAGCCATATGAAAAAGAGTACCAAACCGAAACGGGTACAAATATAGCCACTGATGTTTGTATGCATAAATAGGTCATATAGAATTGGAAAATATCCCATTTGTTCCCAACCGCACCCCACTTCTGAAGCAGGAGTCCTAAATTCTGAAAATGTTTCCATTGCATGCCTACTATTTCTGCCCCTCTCATCTACCATAGGAACAAGAGTACCAAAAGGAAAATACTACACACGAAATCCGTAATGTATGCAGACATGTAATATGTCTCACAGAAACAGAAAATATCGCGTTTGTGTTCAGCCGCCACACCCTTCAGTGGCCAAAGTCGCCAAAATACAACTGTTTTCACCGGAAGCCTGCTATTCAGCCCTCCCTCAGCGCTACCCGAAAGATCGTACCAGAAGACAACTCCGGCGACGATAAACCTTCATACATATTGATATGGAATTTGTAGCACAGAATCAAAAAATATCCCATTTGATCTCAGCCGCCACACCCTTCGAGTACAGAAATCACGAACATTCACAATTTTTCCAACCTCCCACCCTTTACTACCCCATCTAGCAGTCATATGAAAGGGAGTACCAAACCGAAACGTGTACATAAATAACCACTGCTGTCTGTATGCATAAAGTAAGTCATATGGAATTAGAAAATATCCCATTTGTTCCCAGCCGCACCACCCTTCTGAAGCAAGGAGTCCTAAATTGTGAAAATGTTTCCATGGCATGCCAACTATTTCTGCCCCTTTCATCTACCATAGGAACAAGAGTATCAAAAGGAAAATACTACACCCCAAATCCGTAATGTATGAAGACATGTAATATGTCACACAGAAACAGAAAATATCTCGTTTGTGTTCAGCCGCCACACCCTTCCTTGGTCAAAGTCCCGAAAATCCACTTGTTTTCACCGGAAGTCTCCTATTCAGACCTCCCTCAGGGCTATCTGATAGAGAGTACCAGAATCCAACTCCTGCCACCCTAAACCTTCATACATATAGATATGGAATTTGTATCCGAGAATAAAAAAATATCCCATTTGATCTCAGCCGCCAGACCCTTCGAGTACAGAAATCACGAAAATTCACAATTTTTCCAACCTCCTTCCCTTTACTACCCCATCTAACAGCCATATGAAAAAGAGTACCAAACCGAAACGGGTACAAATATAACCACTGATGTTTATATGCATGAAGTAAGTGATATAGAATTGGAAAATATCCCATTTGTTCCCAGCCGCACCACCCTTCTGAAGCAGGGGGCCCAAAATTGTGAAAATGTTTCCATTGCATGCCAACTATTTCTGCCCCTCTCATCTACCATAGGAACAAGAGTACCAAAAGGAAAATACTACACCCCAAATCCATAATGTATGTAGACATGTAATATGTCACACAGAAACAGAAAATATCCCGTTTGTGTTCAGCCGCCACATCCTTCCGTGGCCAAAGTCGCTAAAATCCAACTGTTTTCACCGGAAGCCTGCTATTCAGCCCTCCATCAGCGCTACCTGAAAGAGAGTACCAGAAGACAACTCCGGCGACCCTAAACCTTCGTACATATAGATATGGAATTTGTAGCACAGAATCAAAAAATATCTCATTTGATCTCAGCCGCCACACCCTTCGAGTACAGAAATCACGAACATTCACAATTTTTCCAACCTCCCTCCCTTTAATACCCCATCTAGCAGCCATATGAAAAAGAGTACCAAACCGAAACGGGTACAAATATAACCACTGCTGTCTGTGTGCATGAAGTAAGTCATATGGAATTAGAAAATATCCCATTTGTTCCCAGCCGCACCACCCTTCTCAAGCAGGGGCCCTAAATTCTGAAAATGTTTCCATTGCATGGCAACTATTTCTGCCCCTCTCATCTACCATAGGAACAAGAGTACCCAAAGGAAAATACTACACCCAACTCCGTAATGTATGCAGACATGTAATATGTCACATAGAAACAGAAAATATCCCGTTTGTGTTCAGCCGCCTCACCCTTCCGTGGCCAAAGTCGCTAAAATCCAACTGTTTTCACCGGAAGACTGCTATTCAGCCCACCCTCAGCGCTACCTGAAAGAGAGTACCAGAAGATAACTCCAGCGACCCGAAACCTTCATACATATAGATATGGAATTTGTAGCGCAGAATAAAAAAATATCGCATTTGATTTCAGCCGCCACACCCTTCGAGTACAGAAATCACGAACATTCACAATTTTTCCAACCTCCCACCCTTCACTACCCCATCTAGCAGCCATACGAAAAAGAGTACCAAACCGAAACGGGTACAAATATAACCACTGATGTTTGTATGCATAAATAGGTCATATAGAATAGGAAAATATCTCATTTGTTCCCAGCCGCACCCCACTTCTGAAGCAGGAGTCCTAAATTCTGAAAATGTTTCCATTGCATGCCTACTATTTCTGCCCCTCTCATCTACCATAGGAACAAGAGTATCAAAAGGAAAATACCACACCCGAAATCCGTAATGTATGCAGACATGTAATATGTCACACAGAAACAGAAAATATCCCGTTTGTGTTCAGCCGCCACACCCTTCCGTGGCCAAAGTCGCTAAAATCCAACTATTTTCACCGGAAGCCTGCTATTCAGCCCTCCCTCAGAGCTACCTGAAAGAAAGTACCAGAAGAGAACTCCTGCGACCCTAAACCTTCATACATATAGATACGGAATTTGTAGCACAGAATCAAAAAATATCCCATTTGATCTCAGCCGCCACACCCTTCGAGTACAGAAATCACGAACATTCACAATTTTTCCAACCTCCCACCCTTCACTACTCCATCTAGCAGCCATACGAGAAAGAGTACCAAACCGAAACGGGTACAAATATAACCACTGATGTTTGTATGCATAAAGTAGATCATATAGATTTAGAAAATATCCCATTTGTTCCCAGTCGCACCACCCTTCTGAAGCAGGAGTTCTAAATTCTGAAAATGTTTCCATTGCATGCCTACTATTTCTGCCCCTCTCGTCTACCATAGGAACAAGAGTACCAAAAGGAAAATACTACACACGAAATCCGTAATGTATGCAGACATGTAATATGTCTCACAGAAACAGGAAATATCGCGTTTGCGTTCAGCCGCCACACCCTTCCGTGGCCAAAGTCGCCAAATACAACTGTTTTCACCGGAAGCCTGCTATTCAGCCCTCCCTCAGCGCTACCCGAAAGATCGTACCAGAAGACAACTCCGGCGACCCTAAACCTTCATACATATTGATATGGAATTTGTAGCACAGAATCAAAAAATATCCCATTTGATCTCAGCCGCCACACCCTTCGAGTACAGAAATCACGAACATTCACAATTTTTCCAACCTCCCACCCTTTACTACCCCATCTAGCAGTCATATGAAAGGGAGTACCAAACCGAAACGTGTACATAAATAACCACTGCTGTCTGTATGCATAAATTAAGTCATATGGAATTAGAAAATATCCCATTTGTTCCCAGCCGCACCACCCTTCTGAAGCAAGGAGTCCTAAATTCTGAAAATGTTTCCATTGCATGCCAACTATTTCTGCCCCTTTCATCTACCATAGGAACAAGAGTATCAAAAGGAAAATACTACACCCCAAATCCGTAATGTATGAAGACATGTAATATGTCACACAGAAACAGAAAATATCTCGTTTGTGTTCAGCCGCCACACCCTTC
Organism: Pictodentalium vernedei; assembly: GCA_031216915.1. Taxonomy (NCBI): domain Eukaryota; kingdom Metazoa; phylum Mollusca; class Scaphopoda; order Dentaliida; family Dentaliidae; genus Pictodentalium; species Pictodentalium vernedei. Next base: position 121,615,522 of record CM062288.1, on the reverse strand, counting down.
CTTGGTCAAAGTCCCGAAAATCCACTTGCTTTCACCGGAAGTCTGCTATTCAGACCTCCCTCAGGGCTATCTGATAGAGAGTACCAGAATCCAACTCCTGCCACCCTAAACCTTCATACATATAGATATGGAATTTGTATCCGAGAATAAAAAAATATCCCATTTGATCTCAGCCGCCAGACCCTTCGAGAACAGAAATCACGAAAATTCACAATTTTTCAAACCTTCTTCCCTTTACTACCCCATCTAACAGCCATATGAAAAAGAGTACCAAACCGAAATGGGTACAAATATAACCACTGATGTTTATATGCATCAAGTAAGTCATATAGAATTGGAAAATATCCCATTTGTTCCCAGCCGCACAACCCTTCTGAAGCAGGGGGCCCTAAATTGTGAAAATGTTTCCATTGCATGCCAACTATTTCTGCCCCTTTCATCTACCATAGGAACAAGAGTACCAAAAGGAAAATACTACACCCCAAATCCATAATGTATGCAGACATGTAATATGTCACACAGAAACAGAAAATATCCCGTTTGTGTTCAGCCGCCACACCCTTCCGTGGCCAAAGTCGCTAAAATCCAACTGTTTTCACCGGAAGCCTGCTATTCAGCCCTCCATCAGCGCTACCTGAAAGAGAGTACCAGAAGACAACTCCGGTGACCCTAAACCTTCGTACATATAGATATGGAATTTGTAGCACAGAATCAAAAAATATCGCATTTGATCTCAGCCGCCACACCCTTCGAGTACAGAAATCACGAACATTCACAATTTTTCCAACCTTCCACCCTTTACTACCCCGTCTAGCAGTCATATGAAAAAGAGTACCAAAACGAAACGTGTACATATATAACCACTGCTGTCTGTATGCATAAAGTAAGTCATATGGAATTAGAAAATATCCCATTTGTTCCCAGCCGCACCACCCTTCTGAAGCAGGATTCCTAAATTCTGAAAATGTTTCCATTGCATGCCTACTATTTCTGCCCCTCTCGTCTACCATAGGAACAAGAGTACCAAAAGGAAAATACCACACCCAAAATCCGTAATGTATGCAGACATGTAATATGTCACACAGAAACAGAAAATATCCCGTTTGTGTTCAGCCGCCACACCCTTCCGTGGCCAAAGTCGCTAAAATCCAACTATTTTCACCGGAAGCCTGCTATGCAGCCCTCCCTCAGAGCTACCTGAAAGAGAGTACCAGAAGAGAACTCCTGCGACCCTAAACCTTCATACATATAGATACGGAATTTGTAGCACAGAATCAAAAAATATCCCATTTGATCTCAGCCGCCACACCCTTCGAGTACAGAAATCTCGAACATTCACAATATTTCGAACCTCCCACCCTTCACTACTCCATCTAGCAGCCATATGAAAAAGAGTACCAAACCGAAACGGGTACAAATATTACCACTGATGTTTGTATGCTTAAAGTAGATCATATAGAATTGGAAAATATCCCATTTGTTCCCAGCCGCACCACCCTTCTGAAGCAGGAGTTCTAAATTCTGAAAATGTTTCCATTGCATGCCTACTATTTCTGCCCCTCTCGTCTACCATAGGAACAAGAGTACCAAAAGGAAAATACTACACCCCAAATCCGTAATGTATGCAGACATGTAATATGTCTCACAGAAACAGAAAATATCGCGTTTGTGTTCAGCCGCCACACCCTTCCGTGGCCAAAGTCGCTAAAATACAACTATTTTCACCGGAAGCCTGCTATTCAGCCCTCCCTCAGCGCTACCCGAAAGATCGTACCAGAAGACTACTCCGGCGACCCTAAACCTTCATGCATATTGATATGGAATTTGTAGCACAGAATCAAAAAATATCCCATTTGATCTCAGCCGCCACACCCTTCGAGTACAGAAATCACGAACATTCACAATTTTTCCAACCTCCCACCCTTTACTACCCCATCTAGCAGTCATATGAAAGGGAGTACCAAACCGAAACGTGTACATAAATAACCACTGCTGTCTGTATGCATAAAGTAAGTCATATGGAATTAGAAAATATCCCATTTGTTCCCAGCCGCACCACCCTTCTGAAGCAAGGAGTCCTAAATTCTGAAAATGTTTCCATTGCATGCCAACTATTTCTGCCCCTTTCATCTACCATAGGAACAAGAGTATCAAAAGGAAAATACTACACCCCAAATCCGTAATGTATGAAGACATGTAATATGTCATACAGAAACAGAAAATATCTCGTTTGTGTTCAGCCGCCACACCCTTCCTTGGTCAAAGTCCCGAAAATCCACTTGTTTTCACCGGAAGTCTCCTATTCAGACCTCACTCAGGGCTATCTGATAGAGAGTACTAGAATCCAACTCCAGCCACCCTAAACCTTCATACATATAGATATGGAATTTGTATCCGAGAATAAAAAAATATCCCATTTGATCTCAGCCGCCAGACCCTTCGAGTACAGAAATCACGAAAATTCACAATTTTTCCAACCTCCTTCCCTTTACTACCCCATCTAACAGCCATATGAAAAAGAGTACCAAACCGAAACGGGTACAAATATAACCACTGATGTTTATATGCATAAAGTAAGTCATATAGAATTGGAAAATATCCCATTTGTTCCCAGCCGCACCACCCTTCTGAAGCAGGGGGCCCTAAATTGTGAAAATGTTTCCATTGCATGCCAACTATTTCTGCCCCTCTCATCTACCATAGGAACAAGAGTACCAAAAGGAAAATACTACACCCCAAATCCATAATGTATGCAGACATGTAATATGTCACACAGAAACAGAAAATATCCCGTTTGTGTTCAGCCGCCACATCCTTCCGTGGCAAAAGTCGCTAAAATCCAACTGTTTTCACCGGAAGCCTGCTATTCAGCCCTCCATCAGCGCTACCTGAAAGAGAGTACCAGAAGACAACTCCGGCGACCCTAACCCTTCGTACATATAGATATGGAATTTGTAGCACAGAATCAAAAAATATCTCATTTGATCTCAGCCGCCACACCCTTCGAGTACAGAAATCACGAACATTCACAATTTTTCCAACCTCCCTCCCTTTAATACCCCATCTAGCAGCCATATGAAAAAGAGTACCAAACCGAAACGGGTACAAATATAACCACTGCTGTCTGTGTGCATAAAGTAAGTCATATGGAATTAGAAAATATCCCATTTGTTCCCAGCCGCACCACCCTTCTGATGCAGTGGCCCTAAATTCTGAAAATGTTTCCATTGCATGCCAACTATTTCTGCCCCTCTCATCTACCATAGGAACAAGAGTACCAAAAGGAAAATACTACACCCAACTCCGTAATGTATGCAGACATGTAATATGTCACATAGAAACAGAAAATATCCCGTTTGTGTTCCGCCGCCACACCCTTCAGTGGCCAAAGTCGCTAAAATCCAACTGTTTTCACCGGAAGACTGCTATTCAGCCCACCGTCAGCGCTACCTGAAAGAGAGTACCAGAAGATAACTCCTGCGACCCGAAACCTTCATACATATAGATATGGAATTTGTAGCACAGAATCAAAAAATATCGCATTTGATCTCAGCCGCCACACCCTTCGAGTACAGAAATCACGAACATTCACAATTTTTCCAACCTCCCACCCTTTACTACCCTATCTAGCAGCCATATGAAAAAGAGTACCAAACCGAAATGGGTACAAATATAACCACTGATGTTTGTATGCATAAATAGGTCATATAGAATTGGAAAATATCCCATTTGTTCCCAGCCGCACCACCTTTCTGAAGCAGGAGTCCTAAATTCTGAAAATGTTTCCATTGCATGCCTACTATTTCTGCCCCTCTCGTCTACCATAGGAACAAGAGTACCAAAAGGAAAATACCACACCCGAAATCCGTAATGTATGCAGACATGTAATATGTCCCACAGAAACAGAAAATATCGCGTTTGTGTTCAGCCGCCACACCCTTCCGTGGCCAAAGTCGCTAAAATCCAACTGTTTTCACCGGAAGCCTGCTATTCAGCCCTCCCTCAGCGCTACCCGAAAGAGAGTACCAGAAGACAACTCCGGCGACCCTAAACCTTCATACATATAGATATGGAATTTGTAGCACAGAATCAAAAGATATCCCATTTGATCTCAGCCGCCACACCCTACGAGTACAGAAATCACGAACATTCACAATTTTTCCAACCTCCCACCCTTTACTACCCCATCTAGCAGTCATATGAAAAAGAGTACCAAACCGAAACTGGTACAAATATAACCACTGATGTTTGTATGCATAAAGTAAGTCATACAGAATTGGAAAATATCCCATTTTTCCCAGCCGCACCACCCTTCTGAAGCAGGAGTCCTAAATTCTGAAAATGTTTCCATTGCATGCCTACTATCTCTGCCCCTCTCATCTACCATAGGAACAAGAGTACCAAAAGGAAAATACTACACCCCAAATCCGTACTGTATGCAGACATGTAATATGTCACATAGAAACAGAAAATATCCCGTTTGTGTTCAGCCGCCACACCCTTCCTTGGCCAATGTCGCGAAAATCCAAGTGTTTTCACCGGAAGCCTACTATTCAGCTCTCCCTGAGGACTATCTGAAAGAGAGTACCAGAAGACAACTCTTACGACCCTAAACCATTGTACATATAGATATGGAATTTGCAGCAATGAATGAAAAAATATCCCATTTGATCTCAGCCGCCTCACCCTTCGAGTACAGAAATCACGAAAATTGACAATTTTTCCAACCCCCACCGTTTACTACCCCATCTAGCAGACAAATGAAAAAGAGTAACAAACAGTAACAAACCGAAACGGGTACAAATATAACCACTGATGTTTGTATGCATAAAGTAAGTCATATAGAATTGGAAAATATCCCATTTGTTCCCAGCCGCACCACCCTCCTGAAACAGGAGTCCTAAATTCTGAAAATGTTTCCATTGCATGCCTACTATTTCTGCCCCTCTCATCTACCATCGGAACAAGAGTATCAAAAAGAAAATACTACACCCCAAATCCATAATGTATGCAGACATATAATATGTCACACAGAAACAGAAAATATCCCGTTTGTGTTCAGCCGCCAAACCCTTCCGTGTCCAAAGCCGCTAAAATCCAACTGTTTTCACCGGAAACCTGCTATTCAGCTCTCCCTCAGCGCAATCTGAAAGAGAGTACTAGAATTCAACTCCTGCGACCCTAAACCTTCATACATATAGATATGGAACTTGTAGCAGAGAATCAAAAAATATCTCATTTGATCTCAGCCGCCACACCCTTCGAGTACAGAAATCACGAAAATTCACAATTTTTCGAATCTCTCACCCTTTACTACCCCATCTAGCAGCCATATGAAAAGGAGTACCAAACCGAAACGGGTACAAATATAACCACTGATGTTTATATGCATAAAGTAAGTCATATAGAATTGGAAAATATCCCATTTGTTCCCAGACGCACCACCCTTCTGAAGCAGGGGGGCCCTAAATTGTGAAAATGTTTCCATTGCATGCCAACTATTTCTGCACCTCTCACCTACCATAGGAACAAGAATACCAAAAGGAAAATACTACACCACAAATCCGTAATGTATGCAGACATGTTATATGTCACACAGAAACAGAAAATATCCCATTTGTGTTCAGCCGCCACACCCTTCCGTGTCCAAAGTCAAAAAAAATTCAACTGTTTTCACCGGATATCTGCTATTCAGTCCTCCGTCAGAGCAATCTGAAAGAGAGTACCAGAAGACAACTCCTGCGACCCTAAACCTTCATAGATATAGATATGGAATTTATAACAGAGAATAAAAAAATATCCCGTTTGATCTCAGCCGCCACACCCTTCGAGTACAGAAATCACGAAAATTCACAAATTTTCCAACCTCCCTCCCTTTACTATCCGATCTAGCAGCCATATAAAAAGGAGTACCAAACCGAAACGGGTACAAATATAACCACTGATGATTGTATGCATAACGTAAGTCATATAGAACTGGGAAATATCCCATTTGTTCCCAGCCGCTCCACCCTTCTGAAGCTAGAGTCCTAAATTCTGAAAATGTTTCCACTGCATGTCTACTATTTCTGCCACTCTCATCTACCATAGGAACACGAGTACCAAAAGGAAAATACTACACCCCAAATCCGTACTGTATGCAGACATGTAATATGTCACCCAGAAACAGAAAATATCCCGTTTGTGTTCAGCCGCCACACCCTTCCGTGGCCAAAGTCGTGAAAATCCCATTTTTTGGAACGGAAGCCTGCCATTCAGCCCTCCGTCAGCGCAATCTGAAAGAGAGTACCAGAAGACAACTCTTGCGACCCTAGACCTACATACATATAGATATGGAATTTGTATCAGTGAATCATAAAAATATCCCCTTTGATCTCAGCCGCCGCACCCTTCGAGTGCAGAAATCACGAAATCGTTCGTCTCTTTCTAAACTTACAGAGCGTGCTGATATTCTCGACAGTTGCTCTCCTCACCCCACCCCCTCGGAACACTGAAAAATTAAAGCGCCAGAGGAACCCAGATTCAGTCTCAGGGCATTGATGTTTACAAATTTTGGGGGGAAATCTCCCCAGAACCCCACCAATGCGAGGGAGATACCGCAGTCTTGAGGTGGGTCGGCATGGCCCTCGCACCCATTGCCACCGAACCCCCACCAATGGGAGAGCCATACCCATCCCCACCAAAAGCCTGCGTTCTTTGGATATGCATGTGGAAGATATCATTGTTTCTTTGTGACATATTGCATGTCTGAATACCTTACGGATTTGGGGTGTAGTAATTCCATTTTGGTACTCGTGTTGCTATGGTAGGTGGGAGAGGCAGAAATAGTAGTCATGCAATGGAAACATTTTTAAATTTTAGGACGCCTGCTTCAGAAAGGTGTGTTGCGGCTAGGAACAAATGGGATATTTCCCGATTTAATGTGACTTATTTCTTACATACATACATCAGTGGTTTTACTTGTACCCGTTTTGGTTGGGTACTCTTTTTCACATGGCTGTTAGAGGAGGGGGGGGGGGAGGGGTCGTAATAAAGGGAATGGTTGGAAAAATTGTCGATTTTCGTGATTTCTGCCCTCGAAGGAAGTGGCGACTGAGATCAAATGGGATATTTTTTTATTCCCTGCTACAAATTCCATATCTATATGTATGAAGGTTTAGGGTCGCAAGAGTTTTCTTCTGGTACTCTTTTTCAGATAGCGCTGAGGGAGGGCTGAAATAAAAGGTTTCCATTGAAATAATTGGATTCTCGCGACTTTGGCCACGGAAGGGTGTGACGGCTGACCACAAACGGGATATTTTCTGTTTCTATGTGGCATATTACATGTCTCCATACATTACGGATTTGGGGTTTAGTAATTTCCTTTTGGTATACTCTTGTTCCTGTGGTAGGTGGGAGAGGTAGAAATAGCAGGCATGCAATGGGACACTTTACCACTCCTGTTTCAGAAGGGTGGCGCGGCTGGAAACAAATTTGCACTTTCCCAGTGGCGTAGATAAAGGGCGGGGGCGGGGGCGGGGGCGGGGGCGGGGGCGGGGGGCGGAGGACCCCACCAGATGTTTTGTCGGAAATTTTTTGGGACCATTTTTAGGCGAATTTATGTCTAATAACATTAAAATGCTGGCTTTGGGGATAAAAACATGCCATTTTGGGTAAATTTTGGGTAAAAAAGACCAATTTTCAGTACATTTGCAGTAAAGAACAGATTCTTTCTGTTTGGGTTTTTGTTGTTGTTTCACTGTCGGAAAATTTTCGGCCTGTCGGAAAATTTTGGGCTTGCCCCGCCGCCAGCGAAAAGCTATCTACGCCACTGTACTTTCCCGTGGTTCGTAGAAAAAGCGGGAAAATTTTGTCTTAACGGTACATTTTACCGTAAGAAAGGGGGGGGGGGGTGGGGAGGGGGAGGGGGGTCAGTGTGGGCCAAAGATATACTGATACACTGTTCACGTTTTGGTGATTTAGTTAGGTTGGGTCGTGGTGTCAAGTCAAGTCTGACTTCGCTGGTGACAGCGCACATAAACATTTTAAGTCATTGTATTGAGTGTCGCAACGTACTTATTCTTTCACTCTCAGTGTATTGGTCACTGCATTTTGATTCATCTTTGAGCTGTGTTGTTTTGTTGTTGTTTTTTTTTTGGGGGGGAAGGGGGGGGGGGGTGTTGTCTTTTTTGTTTTTTGTTTCATGGTTCTATCTAGTCAAGGATCTCAAGTCCGAATGATCACACCCTATAGATGGCGTTGACAGAGCTAATTTTGTTAGTTCAGCTTTCGGACACAAGTTTCAAGCGTTTTTTAAACAATGTTTTTATCTCTAGTTTTTTTCTGGGCGGTCAGGGTCATTTATCATGGGTATCATCAGTGTGTTTGGCGGCGACAGATCACCGAAGTTAAGCAACGGCGAGCGCGGTTAGTAGTTGGATGGGTGACCATTTAGCGACTGATTCGCGCTCCCGCGTTGTGTCCTTGGGCAAGGCACTTAACCCCGATTGCCTACATGAGGGCACGATGGCGCTGTGTACTAAGGCGTACTGCACGTCGATGGTGCACGTGTCTTCAACCAATCTAACTCTGCCTGTGCCGCGGTGCAGAGTTCAGACTTACGATGTTGGATAGCTGACGCTGCTCGTCGTTGCTCGGTGGTTCTCTCCGGGTACTCCGGCTTCCCCCACCCATAAAACTGTCACCGACATGATATGACCCTAGCTGTTAAAGTGTCGTTAAACCCTAATAAATAATAATAATAATAATCAGTGTGTTTTTCACGTAATATTATAGAGGATCAATTTTGTAAATTAAAAAAGAATTACATTGTAATAAAAGCCAGTAACACACCAGACTAGAAAGCTATTTTATAGTGTTTTTGTTATTTGTTCTGTTCAGACGGGGTATTTTCCGATTCCGTGCGACTTATTTCATACATACAAACATCAGTGGTTATATTTGTACCCGTTTCGGTTTGGTACTCTTTTTATATGGCTGCTAGATTTTTTTTAAACAATATTTTTATTTTATTCATTTGAAATCGAGTTTGGCGAACAGGCTTAGCCTTTCTTAACGCAGTCCCCTAACACAACAAAGTTACATTGTATGGTGTTTTTTCAGTTGTGCAAAAGTGACAAAATATCAGGTACCAAGACAATATTTCTAAGTTGATGGAAAACTTAATTTCTAATACATATGAAGCACTGTAAATTACAAAGCCTTTAATCCAGGCACCCATACGTCCGCCATGACATGTACATAGCCAACATTAAGATAGACAGCGTTCATGCCATGATGGCGAAGACTCAGCTACAAATGAAGTATTTGGAAGATGGATTACTTCTAATAAATACTAGGTTACAATACAGTGTTTTCGTGCAACAGCGCCTCTAGCACCCCAACCTTTAACGGAGGATTAAAGTTCCTGGAATTATCCGATTGGTGGAAATAAAATTTTAAAGTGCATGTGTCAATAAAATTTTAAAGTGCATGTTTTGGAAAAGATATAAAATATTGGTGACAATATTATCTTCTGTTTTTTTTTCAGTACATTTTTTTCATGAGATGATAAACTAAATGGATAGATGGTTGTTTTTGCCCAAATCAGCTTAATGAGATGGGGAGAGGAGGAAAGATTAGTACTGTCGTCAATGGAAAAAAACACTGTATTGTAACCTAAAGTGTATTTCTTGTGATTTCTATCGAGTGACTTAAAAAAAAAAAATAGTTTTGGATGTTGGGTCTACCGGTGTTATTGTTTTGATGACTGAAGCCATGTCGGTTTGTACTTGGGTGGAAATTTTAGAGAAAAGGTTATTTTGAAGATGTTGGATGCCAATTTTTCATGAAAAAGCCTATTTTAGAGTGCCCATATGCATAAAATGCTGGCCAAATGAACAGTGAATCTAATGTGGAGAAAAGATGGTACAATTTGGTTATTTTGTTGTGTTTCTAGTCAATCAGAGGCAGGCCAATATGAAATGGCAGTATCAATTGAGCTAAATGTTGTTGTCTGTGCAACATAAGGAGGTTTTAACCCCCGTGGCCAAACTTGGAATGAAGCATGTTTTCAATCTGAAAAACATTCAGTCAAGTTTATTATTGATTTCCACTTGCTATGCTAACTAACACCCATCCCCAAATATAGTTAGTAGAAGTATCATTTCTTCCTAGTCCAGAAGTTAACCCCATATGTCTATATATGCTTGCTGAAAGTATCATTTGTTACATTCTGCAGTATGAGAAACAGTCATTGAACAGGGATGTTTCTTTATTTTGGCAGGTGTGATGGTCAAATTAATGAGAAATATTCTGTTTCAGCCTGTGATTTGATTCAAATGTTGTTTTGATGAGATTCTTAGGAGGTTTTTATCCATTAGAGCAATTCGGGTGTTGCACTTCTTGATTTTTCTATGTTTTTGAACAGAACTGTAGCCTTCACAAGACTGTAGAAATTTGTCTTATAAATGGTATTTTGTGTGCTTCCTCTGTCTTTGGTGTTTCATTTGTCATTCTATTTACCAAGTACTACTACAACCACCATAAAAACTTGCATCCTGTCCATGTAGAAGGTAATATGCCATCCTTTGTTACAGACCAATAAAGAGAGATACCTAGTAGTTGGAAAGACTGTTGTATTAGGAAGATTTCAGTTAAAATGAGTTGTTGGACTTGGCTGGAATGAGCTACTATGCTGATCACATCCAGGTTCAGCAACTTACTTATTTTTTTTGATAATGTCAAACAAGTGGAGATAGAGTGGATTTGGCGTGTGGCTAAATGCACTATGCTGGCTTGATACTTGAGAATGTGGGTCAAATGAAGAAAAGTTGTGATATTGTACAGAATTGAGAGACTCCAAACTGTATTGTGGTTTTATTTGGGAAACTTCTCTTTACCACCTCCCAGTTTAATCTATCCTGACCAATTTTATTGGGAAATTTGGCTCCCATGAGTACCACTGGTTGCCTCATATTGTTAGTACTCACACATTTTTTTATAACATTCAGGCTCAGCCCAAGTGCAGAGAGCATCCGTTCTTAATCTGATCTCAGTACAAAACCAGGGGGAATTTCCACTTTCGTCTCATTTTGGCAGTGTCTGTATTACCCAAATGTATGATTTATTAATTTTCCAAGTATCTTGTTAACTCTGTGCACTGTACATATCGGAAACAGTTGGGTACTCTGACACTGGAATTAAAGTGTGTGGACTCAAAAAGATTGGATATCAGGAGGGGGGGGGGGATTGACTTTTTGTGGACGCCTATTAGACATATCCGTGACATTGGATATACCCGATCAGGTGCACAATGCGGATAGGTAAAAACACATGTCAGCGACTTACTTTGAGCTCTACGGAGCTCTGTGGCCAACGCCGTATGGGTGAGTACTGTGTAGGTACATCTGGTCAAACTGCAAAATTGATCATGTACATAACCTTGCCGTGTTTGTGGCGTAGGGGTAACGAACCAATTATCGCTCTGTCTGAGGTCTGGTTATAAGAACGAACATATGAAATTACTGCACCGAGAGCAGAGGGCCACGGCAAAGGATTTACCCAGCTGGCGGCTATCGAAATTTCCTTTTAGAGATATGGTGGCAACAGGCATATTCAGTGCATAGCGTGTTAAGTATGGACGAATACATCGACCAGCTGCAGGCTGAAATGCAAACACCCGAGCCAGTTCAGCGTGTTATCCAGAACATCCTGGATGAACCCATTCCAGAAGCAATAAAGAAGCGATAGCTGAGGCCCCTGCTTCCGGATGCTGCACGACCTCCCCATCCACCTCGAACGGCGCGTGAGAGAAAAAGGAAGGCAATTGCCTCATATTGTTAGTACCCAGCCAAACAACGGCGACATTTCGACTTGGATACCGAAGTCCCTCACCCGGTAAGGCTTCCAGATGATGAACTATGGGTCGATCTTGTGAACGACGCCAAAGACGAGTTTGAAGTTGATGGCGCCGCCGCGGACTTCTCTACATGGAGGGTAGAGGTAGAGGACCCCTTTGACATAGGCGACGTTCAGATCGCTGGTGTATGCATGCAAGGGCCGACCGACTGGCCCTGGATGCTCACATGACGGACGGGAGGGCAACACGACTGCAAGTAGCCCTTCCAGAGGGCGCGTTCACCCTGAAAATCAAGTTCCTGCGCAAGCATGACGAAGGAGACTGGGTCGACGAAGATAAGTTCGATCCTGCCCGTGCCGAGAGGAAGAAGGGGCGGGACATCGTTGAGATCTTTCAAGAAACTAAGCCGGACGCGCTGACCGGAAGCGACCAGGTGTTCTACCAGAATGCTTACCCTGTCACTGCGGTCGTTTACGGGCTCTACGTCGTTTACGGGCTCTACCCTCTCAGAGACCCAGACCCTGCCAACTTGGCTCCAATCAGTGACACTCAACTGTGTCGCGCAGAGAGTGGTGGAGCACTTCGAGGGCGCTCTCAGAGGACAGGGCCTAAGTCCCGCCAGTCGACAGAAAATCGAGGAGTGGGAGAAGAGAGTCCATGGCGCTGGTGCAACGGTCGACGATGAAGCCGAGCTCGAGAAAATTCTCAAGCGAGCCATCATTGTGAAAGACATAGCTGGCGAGGATATCTACAGCAGTGGCAAATATGTAGGACACGCTAACTGCACATACAAAACCATAGAGCTCATCTGCTATAACGGCCACGCCTGGTCTAAAGACCTGCACTTCCCCCAGACCAGGCAGGTCCAGATATACGCGGCTGACGTCTGGGAAGCCATCGGACAGGCCACCCAAAATGAGCAAATCGCTGTCTGGCTACTCGGAGGTGGCCAGAATAGACAGCTCAGCGTCGACCAGTTTGTGCTCCAAGACGGCCGCACATACAGGACACAGGAGACCCATCAAACCCTCCAAGAAGCCTGCACCCATCTAAGCGATGAGTCCCTTGCTGATAGGGTTTTCGGGGTGAACCACGCGGCCAGCATTATGACCAAAGAGCACAACGGTTGGAAGCCGATCCCTGCCGGCCTCCTCGACGACATCCAAAAGGCCTGCGTGGAGCACGGCCACAGAGGTCTCTGGAACTCCATGACCTACAACACGAGAGAGGTCGTCTCCATCGACCCGAAGGCGTGCTACCCGGCCAGCTTCCAGGGGAGAGGCGAGGTCAAACCCTATTTCGAGAGATTCTGACACCCCACCCACCGGATGACCAGAGTGGCCATCAACGGGGGCCTTCCTAAAGACATCTGCACAGGCTTCGTCGAGGTCCAGGAGTGGGAGTTCAAACAAGGGATTTACCCCGTCATCCTGGCTTGGTTTGGGAAGCATTTCGCCGAGCAGGGCTGGGCCCCACACCTCTGCTCGCATTCCTGGTGGAGTCGGGTCTCCTCACCCGTCTAAGGGTCCGCGAAGCCATCATTGCGGTCGAGAAGCAAGCCGAGGTCTGGCTCCCCGAAGATAGAGATCAGGGATGCAGCATCATCGGGAAGTTCACTCAGGGAGCAAAAGCCGATGGTAAACGATTGACTCGCCGCTTGGTCACGGATCATGGTGAACTAGATTATCTTGTGAGAGACACTGCCAAAGTGGCACTGTCGGAGGCCCCAGAACGGTGCCCCCTAGGTCATGTGCTAACTTACTATGCTGGCAGCCAGCCCCAGTATGCCCACCTAAGGGCATATATGTTAGAATACGCCCACATTAACCTTCTCAGTATGTTGCAGCGCTACGACAAAGAAGAGGCGGTTCGGGTGGCGCGACAGACAGCATATATGTCAAGAAAAGAACACTCTACAAACTCAACTGTGTCCAAGCCTATGTACCACCAGAAGTCCACCATATTGCACAAGGTGCTGCCGCTATCATGACGAACCCACACTACGGCCTCCCGAAAAGTGTAATGTCCTGCTCGCTCAGTGGCGCGACAAGGTTGAGCAGCTATACATGTCACAGGAACCACGCCGACTACCTCCCAAGCCAGATTATTGTAGCGCCACGAAAGGCGTCCCTCCCAGCACTGCGCCCAGGTACAATGACCCACTGACCCACCACCGACTGAGTTATCTCAACGGTGGAGGTGGTAGCGGCAAGACAGCGAGAGCGATCAAGCTCTTCAGGGTGCGAGACCCACTTGTCTTTACCCCAACTCGTCGCCTTGCCAAAAAGATACGAGGTAGGGGAGTCAAGACTAAGACCTGCACTGTGCCCCGACCTATCCTAGAAATGTTTTTGGACTGGCTGGACCAGCGTGGGGTCCAGGTTATCTGCTGTGGTGATCAAGGCAAGCCACCACCGATCGCGGGTGAGATGCTCCATGACTGGTTACGTCAAGCAGTGGATTATTACGAAGAGGTAAAGACAGACCACCGGGCAAAAGATGATGCGCCCAAGCCCTGAAAAGGCACATCCACCTCCAGTCTGACAAGGTCTAGTGTCAGGAGATGCGGAAGGCTCTCCCCATCTGTCTCGGATGGGAGCGCTTCATGGAGCAATGGAGGTCAGGTGACCTGATCCTCACTAGCCGGCAGAAGGTTCGCGACCGGGCACAAGAGCTGTTGCACCAAAGACACAAGGATTACTTTTCAGAAACCCCGGTTCCGCTGCTATACCACCCCAAGGATAGCCGAAAACAAAACATTATGATTCCCATCCCTGGCACAGACCGCGAAGAGTTCGCCCTCAATGACATCGTTGAAGTCACCATTGAGGCCGCTGAACAGGCTATCAAGACCGATGATTGGCGCCTCATGTGTGCCCGCGCAGTCCACTCAAGCCAGGGTCTCACTACTCTCGCCCACAGAAGGTTTGGATCATAGACGACTTCCTACATTGGTCCAACCTCGCCTACCTCGCCATTTCCCCCGTGGAGTATATGCAGAAGCTGGAACGAGTGACCTGTCAACCAGATGAGGGTACTGAGGTCAGGCAGCCCACAGAGCTGCAGCTCCGCAAAAACATTGCGAGGAAGCTTGGAAGCGCCAGGACCAGGTCAAAGGACTCTTTGGGTTCAATCTCAAGGTCGACTACATCCTGCGACTCAAGAAGGACCTAGAGAACCAGTGTGCGACATACAACATGGAGATGCTGTGGGCCTACCAGCCCAATGATACACAGCAGTTCAGTGTCGACCGGCTGGACAACAGCAGGGGGCACTGCCGGGGAACGTGCGATTAACCTGTTTAGAGTGTAACCGAAAAAGAGGAGTTGCAGCAGTGCCAGAGGCACAATACACCTAGTGTCAAGTCCAAAGGACTACTCCATCGGGAGGCAGCTGGGTGTCGGGAGGCGCCACAAGAAGCTCTTCCCGGACGAAGCCACGGGCTGGTCCATCCAACAAATAGTAGAGGACAGGTTCGCCGGGCTTGGTGACCGAGCGTCCAAAACGGTACACTTGCAGGGACCACGCAGGGTCAGTTGCGCGACGGCGACCCCCCTCCAGCTCGCCTGCCTGGTAAAGATAGCAAACACCCACACTGGGGGTGGGGGGGGGGGGGTAGGGGGTGGGGGGGCTTCTGCTCCTTGAGGCCATCAGGGCGGACCGAAACCACAGAGGAGGGCTTTTGTGTCACAACCTTGGCCTTGACGGCGTCAGTTGGCCTCTTTTTAGATAATCGAGTCACCTCACCATTCAGCGCCGCAACAACGTCAGGCAGCCGAGCGACTCATTCATTTAACCTCTCACCTGGCGGTAACCTCATGTCCGGGCGTATTGATTCCTGACCAGTCGCTCTGCCAGGGTACGGTTCAACCGCTCCACCGTCCCCTCCCACCGTCCACACGGCCACGCCGGGCTTCTGCCCCGTGTTTCGCCAGCAGCTGATTCACCGCGCCCATGAACTCGCGCCCGGGATCGACCTGAAGGAGCTTGGGCCACCCCAGTGGTCCACGCTTGTATATCTTTTCTAGGACGGCCGCGACCTCTGTGGCCTGTTGTGGCCAGGGGCTCTGCCTCTTTATAGCGGGAGGCTACATCAACGACCGTGAGCGCATACGTGTAGGTTTTGCGGGCCACTCGGCCGTGTGGCAGAAAGAGCAGGTCGGCCTGGTGGACCTCATTCGGCGTCCGCACATCGAACTTGGGTCGTGGTATGTGTGTGCTTCGCACAGCTGGAAGGTATATCTGCCAGAAGGCCTGCTTCTTAAGTCATGCCCGAGCCAAATCTTCAGAGACCTTGGACGTGGAAGCAAGGTTTTTGATGACCGTGAGTCCAGACCAGTACCCCTTGGGTCTGCAGTAGATTGAAGCCAACTTTGTTGCAAGCTTGCTGTCCATTGTTGGGTATTCCTGCATCCTTTTGACCTCTAAAAGCCATATTAGAGGAGTCTTATAATGATAATATACAATTATGTACGTAACCTATCCGACGTTCAAACCGTGGACCCACCAATGGCGCTCCCTGACGGAGAGCAATTTGAATGTGCCCTTGATGAAGTAACCCACTACCCTCTTTGGCACAACATTAGCTTGGGGCTAGGCAACAATTATATTCGCGTCGCGGATGAGAAAAATAACTCAGTTGAGCGGAAGGTAGGGATACCAGATATCAATTACAATGTATGCGAGCTAAATGATGAGGTGTTTAATCAGGTTGGGGCTATACTGGATCTTCACATACCTTCGGGTCTTCTGCGACTCAAGACAGAAAAGTCTCTGAAACTGGGAAAGTTGGCACGCACCTTGGGATTTGCAACAAACAAAATCCCTCGTGGAGAGGGGCAGCTGATGGGGGATGAGTTACCTGAACTTGCGTCCCACCGTGAGCTCTGCGTTCATCTGTCAGAAGCACCACGGACAATGTTTACAACGGGCTACCCAACACACTACTCAGAACAGTACCCGTAGCAAATGAAAAATGTGCCAGTGGCAGAACAGTACCTTTCTCTCATTTGCAATACAAAAGGCTTGTCCCAGGCCCTACAGACAATGGTACAGACCACGTTTTAGACAGCAGGGGTGGCTCTATTGAATTGCAGCACATATCCGTAACATTACATATTCAAAATATACCTTCGGAGCTGAGCTGCAACAAGTGTAAGACATGGTGAATAGCGGGGGACCAGGAGCACACGATGCATTGCCTTGCACGACTCTCAGCTGGCTGATCTCGGAGACACGCAGGGCTTTAGAAAACCAGGGATGATGGACAAATTGTATGTATTTCAGCTCTCCGAGGGCTATACAAGAGAAAAGAGCTGCCTGTTGTTGTTCCTTCGGAACGGGAACAACCGCAACAATCTACATTTACCGAGCTGCGTGGTTTGAACCTGGAAGGCTCAGCCTCGTGGAGGAGCTTCGAACTTATCCAGAATGACTCCAGTCAGTGGTCTCTGTATAGGCACCCTGTTCGCGGTAGGTGGGAACTTGACTTCATGGACATGCAACCTCACATCCAACTGGGCCACGACCACAGACTCCGTAAACTCCAGAACAGTGGCCGTGTGTTGGCCCCTTATATCCCGAAAGGTGCTATTTATGTTCACGAAAGCAATGCCGGGTATGTGCTGGGTGGGGCAAAAGGTGCGATGATTAAGCTCTTTTGGGATTTTGATCGTCTTACTCCTGGCGAGGGTACTACCACAACGACTTCGTACCAGTCTACATGGGCTTGCCCTAAGATGGGGTCGGCGACATAATGGCAAAGAACTTGTCATCATTATCCGTGACAAAGATGTGTTAAGTGGTGTCGAGTACAAGGTCACTGATGCTAAGTTTCCAACCGACACATTCAATACCCTACATCTTGGCCCATCTAAGCTCAAGCGCCTGCGGTTTACCAGACAGACACTGAGGGGCGACAATTTAAAGGCATTAGAAAATGATGTATAATACCCATAAGAATGGGCTTGTATCCAGAACTCAATATTACCGACGCGAATATTTTGCGCATCCAGGTGATCGGTGATGTAAGAGCCCGTCTCATGACCGAACGAGACCGCAGGCGTTCTCTCGGCAAGAAATACCAGCGAGGGATCAATATCGCAGATGGCATCGAAACATTTCTGTCCGCGACCGGTGTAGGGATCGGAGGAATTGAACTGTTGCCAAACATAGCCGCAATTCCTGTGGTTATACCTCTAGAGGCTGCAGCAGGGGTCTGTGGATTGGCAGGTGTGATAGGGAAGTTTGTAAGCCGAAGGCTCACAAAGAAAGCAAAAAAGCATAACACCATTGCCACCTTAGCGGGGGACAAGCTTTCGAGCATCGCAGATCTGTACTCGAAAGCTGTTGGCGATAACCACATATCCGAGGAGGAATTCAGTCGTGTACTCGCTGAGGAAAAGAAATTCAAGCAACTCCACCTTGATAGCCGCAAGGCATCTCGCCGAGAGATCCCGCAGGGCACAAAAACGAGGTGTTGCTGCTGATACGCCAAGAACTCGCCCGGCAGAGACAGGGGCCCGCTGTTGTTCCTGTTCCGATTACTGGGCTTTTATGATTACTTTACAGCATAGCTAGGCGGCTTTGACACTACCTTCGCCCCCCCCCCCCCAAACAAAAAAACAAAAACTTTTTTTTATTGTAAAACCATACGCGTATCGAATCACTGGACGAGTTTGTAGCTAACAAGCCCGATCGCACCCAGCCCTAAAATGATGAAGGCGATCTCATGGTCCTTCTGCCCGGCTGATGGTGTTTAAAAGTCTTCTAGTTGCGGTTCTGGGTCAAGACTGTTCAATCTGTTCGCAGTCACCTGTGTATACCATATTGCGAGGGCGTGGACCACGGCGCTGTGATAGGCAGCATGGACCAGCATCTTCTTGCAACTAGACCAAGGCTTTCTGTTGTTTTGCATTCCGCGTGGCAGCTCCTGTCCGTCCGGCGGCCACTTTTTAGGGTATTTCTGTCGCTGTTTCTGTTGTTCCTGTTCCGAAGGAACAACGGGAACAACCGACGACTCAGTGGTTGGCGCAGCTGTCACTCTTTCCACCTATTGCACAGTAACTATCGGCAGGTTTGGCTCTGTCATTGATGACATCGTCTTGATTTGTTAAAGGGCAGGTGTGTCCAAATCGGAAATGTATAGCAGTAGTTAGCATTGTGGATAGCGGTGCTAAGTACATGCCATAGCGATGATGTAGCTCGCATGTGGTACTGCTTAGCGCGTGCCCAACAAATGGATCTGCCTCAAGATCAGCAACCCACTTTTGTTGGTTTTCAGGGGGTATGGGAATAAACATGCTGACCACCCATGTGTAGAGTTGTAGTGCGGCGGTCCCCAGAGTTTTCGTTATCACTGCGCCGAGCTATGCCACATATCGGGCATAGAATTTATCGATTTCCATATCGGTAAAGGCGAGGACCTGGTCAAGTGTGAGGTTTTTCCCTAGATACTGCATAGCCTGCTCGCCGGAAGCTACTGCAGCTGGCCTTTCGCGTTTGGCCCCCATCGGTCTGTTCTTCCTTCGGAAGATTCACTGCCGTCTTACCTCCCTGTTGTTCATGCTCCTTTGGGACATCCGAAGGAAGAACAGCGGCACCTTGGTCTTCCAGCAGTTGGTCAATGATATCGTCGCAATCCATGATGGTGAATATGTACATGCACGCCGTTTGAGTTTAATATAACACTTTATAAGTGGTTGGTTGGTCTGTTTGTAATACTAGCCGGGCATGCTTGCTCTCCGCCAATGCCTCGCGAACTGCTACACGTTTCCCACGGCTTCCAATCACATTATTCTCTCGTGGACAGTCTTCGAAGCTGTCTCTGTTCTTACAGTGGAACAGGCAAACCCAGCGGGTCTGCTCGCGGAGATCCTTTAAGACAGAGTTATACTTCTGAGTCAAAATCCAAACGCTCTGCTGCACATGACGACCCGAGACGGTTAGCTCAGACAGCATGTTTTTCTTTTGCGTCAAAGCCTTCGCAGCCGAGCATGATGGGGTAGTAAAGGGTGGGAGGTTGGAAAAATTGTGAATTTTCGTGATTTCTGTACTCGAAGGGTGTGGCGGCTGAGATCAAATGGGATATTTTTTTTATTCTCTGCTACAAATTCCATATCTATATGTATGAAGGTTTAGGGTCGCAGGAGTATGATTCTTGTACTCTCTTTCAGATTGTGCTGAGGGAGAGCTGAATAGCAGGCTTCCGGTGAAAACAGTTGGATTTTAGCGACTTTGGACACGGAAGGGTTTGGCGCCAGAACACAAACGGGATATTTTCTATTTCTGTGTGACATATTACATGTCTGCATACATTACGGATTTGGAGTGTAGTATTTTCCTTTTGGTACTCTTGTTCCCATGGTAGATGAGAGGGGCAGAAATAGTAGGCATGCAATGGAAACATTTTCAAAATTTAGGACTCCTGCTTCAGAAAGGTGGTGCGGCTGGGAACAAATGGGATATTTTCCAATTCTATATGACTTACTTTATGCATACAAACATCAGTGGTTATATTTGTACCCGTTTCGGTTTGGTACTCTTTTTCGTATGGCTGCTAGATGGGGTAATAAAGGGTGGGAGGTTGGAAAAATTGTCAATTTTCGTGATTTCTGTACTCGAAGGGTATTGCGGCCGAGATTAAATGGGATATTTTTTGATTCACTGCTGCAAATTCCATATCTATATGTATGAAGGTTTAGGGTCGCAGGTGTTGTCTTCTGGTACTCTCTTTCAGATAGCGCTGAGGGAGGGCTGAATAGCAGGCTTCCGGTGAAACCACTTGGATTTTCGCGACTTTGGCCAAGGAAGGGTGTGGCGGCTGAATACAAACGGAATATTTTCTGTTTCTGTGTGACATATTACATGTCTGCATACATTACGAATTTGGGGTGTAGTATTTTCCTATTGGTACTCTTGTTCCTATGGCAGATGAGAGGGGCAGAAATAGTAGGCATGCAATGGAAACATTATCAGAATTTAGGACTCCTTCTTCAGAAGGGTGGTGCGGCTGGGAACAAATGGGATATTTTCCAATTCTATATGACTTACTTTATGCATACAAACATCAGTGGTTTATATTTGTACCTGTTTCGGTCCGGTACTCTTTTTTATATGGCTGCCTGATGGGGTAGTAAAGGGAGGGAGGTTGGAAAAATCCTGAATTTTCGTGATTTCTGTACTCGAAGGGTGTGGCGGCTGAGATCAAATGGGATATTGTTTGATTCTCTGCTACAAATTCCACATCTATATGTATGAAGGTTTAAGGTCGCAGGAGTTGTCTTCTGGTACTCTCTTTCAAATAGCGCTGGGGGGGGGGGGGGGGGGGTGAATAGCAGGCTTCCGGTGAAAACTATTGGATTTTCTCGACTTTGGCCAAGGAAGGTTGTGGCGCCTGAATACAAACGGGATATTTTCTGTTTCTGTGTGACATATTACATGTCTGCATACATTACGGATTTGGGGTGTGGTATTTTCCTTTTGGTACTCTTGTTCCTATGGTAGATGAGAGGGGCAGAAATAGTAGGCATACAATGGAAACATTTTCAGAATTTAGGACTCCTTCTTCAGAAGGGTGGTGCGGCTGGGAACAAATGGGATATTTTCCAATTGTATATGACTTACTTTATGCATACAAATATGAATGGTTCTATTTGTACCCGTTTCGGTTTGGTACTCTTTTTCATTTGGCTTGTAGATAGGGCAGTAAAGGGTTGGTGTTGGAAAAATTGTCGATTTTCGTGATTTCTGTACTCGAAGGGTGTGGCGGCTGAGATCAAATGGGATATTTTTTGAATCTCTGCTACAAATTCCATATCTATATGTATGAAGGGTTAGGGTCGCAGGAGTTGTCTTCTGGTACGATCTTTTAGATTGCTCTGACGGAGGACTGAATAGCAGGCTTCCAGGGAAAACAACTGGATTTTCACGCCTTGGCCACGGAAGGGTGTGGCGGCTGAACACAAATGGGATATTTTCTGTTTCTGTGTGACATATTACATGTCGGATTTGGGGTGTAGTATTTTCCTTTTGGTACTCTTGTTCATATGGTAGATGAGAGGGGCAGAAAGAGTAGGCATGCAATGGAAGCATTTTCAGAATTTAGGACTCCTGCTTCAGAAGGGTGGTGCGGCTGGGAACAAATGGGATATTTTACAATTCTGTACGACTTACTTTATGTATACGGACATCAGTGGTTATCTTTGTGCCAATTTTGGTTTGGTACTCTTTTTTCATATGGCTTCTAGATGGGGAAGTTAAGTGTGGGAGGTTAGAAAAATTTTGAATTTTCGTGATTTCTGTACTCGAAGGGTGAGGCGGCTGAGATCAAGTGGAATATTTTTTGAATCTCCGCTAAAAATTCCATATCTATATGTATGAAGGGTTGGGGTCGCAGGAGTTGTGTTCTGGTACCCTCTTTCAGATTGCTGTGACGGAGGACTGAATAGCAGGCTTCCGGTGAAAAAAGTTGTATTTTAACGACTTTGGACACGGAAGGGTTTGGCGCCAGAACATAAACGGGATATTTTCTGTTTTTGTGTGACATATTACATGTCTGCATACCTTACGGATTTGGGGTGTAGTATTTTCCTTTTGGTACTCTTGTTCCTATGGTAGATGAGAGGGGCAGAAATAGTAGGCATGCAATGGAAACATTTTCAGAATTTAGGACTCCTGCTTCAGAAGGGTGGGGCGGCTGGGAACAAATGGGATATTTCCCAATTCTATATGACTTACTTTATGCATACAAACATGAGTGGTTCTATTTGTACCCGTTTCGGTTTTCTACTCTTTTTCATTTGGCTGGTAGATGGGGTAGTAAAGGGTGGGGGTTGGAAAAATTGTGAATTTTCGTGATTTCTGTACTCGAAGGGTGAGGCGGCTGAGATCAAATGGGATATTTTTTGATTCACTGCTGCAAATTCCATATCTATATGTACAATGGTTTGGGGTTGTACGAGTTGTCTTCTGGTACTCTCTTTCAGATAGTGCTGAGGGAGGGCTGAATAGCAGGCTTCCGGTGGAAACACTTGGATTTTTGCGACATTGCCCAAGGAAGGGTGTGACGGCTGAACACAAATGGGATATTTTCTGTTTCTGTGTGACATATTACATGTCTGCATACCTTACGGATTTGGGGTGTAGCATTTTCCTTTTGGTACTCTTGTTCCTATGGTAGATGAGAGGGGCTGCGATAGTAGGCATGCAATGGAAACATTTTCAAAATTTAGGACTCCTGCTTCAGTAGGGTGGTGCGGCTGGGAACAAATGGGATATTTTCCAATTCTAAATGACTTACTTTATGCATACAAACATCAGTGGTTATATTTGTACCAGTTCCGGTTTGGTACTCTTTTTTCATATGGCTGCTAGATGGGGTAGTAAAAGGTGGGAGGTTAGAAAAATTGTGAATTTTCGTGATTTCTGTACTCGAAGGGTGAGGCGGCTGAGATGAAATGGGATATTTTTTTATTCTCTGCTACAAATTCCATATTTATATGTATGAAGGGTTAGGGTCGCAGGAGTTGTCTTCTGGTACTCTCTTTCAGATTGCTCTGACGGAGGACTGAATAGCAGGCTTCCGGTGAAAACAGTTGGATTTTCGCGACTTTGGACACGGAAGGGTTTGGCGCCAGAACACAAACGGGATATTTTCTGTTTCTGTGTGACATATTACATGTCTGCATACATTTCGGATTTGGGTTGTAGTATTTTCCTTTTGGTACACTTGTTCCTATGGTAGATGAGAGGGGCAGAAATAGTAGGCATGCAATGGAAACATTTTCAGAATTTAGGACTCCTGCTTCAGAAGGGTGGTGCGGCTGGGAACAAATGGCATATTTTCCCATTCTATATGACTTACTTTATGCATACAAAGATGAGTGGTTCTATTTGTACCCGTTTCGGTTTGCTACTCTTTTTCATTTGGCTGGTAGATGGGGTAGTAAAGGGTGGGGGGTTGGAAAAATTGTGAATTTTCCTGATTTCTGTACTCGAAGGGTGAGGCGGCTGAGATCAAATGGGATATTTTTTGATTCACTGCTGCAAATTCCATATCTATATGTACAATGGTTTGGGGTCGTACGAGTTGTCTTCTGGTACTCTCTTTCAGATAGTGCTGAGGGAGGGCTGAATAGCAGGCTTCCGGTGAAAACGTTTGGATTTTTTGCGACATTGCCCAAGGAAGGGTGTGACGGCTGAACACAAATGGGATATTTTCTGTTTCTCTGTGATATATTACATGTCTGCATACCTTACGGAGTTGGGGTGTAGTATTTTCCTTTTGGTACTCTTGTTCCTATGGTAGATGAGAGGGGCTGCGATAGTAGGCATGCAATGGAAACATTTTCAAAATTTAGGACTCCTGCTTCAGAAGGGTGGTGCGGCTGGGAACAAATGGGATATTTTCCAATTCTATATAACTTACTTTATGCATACGAACATTAGTGGTTATATTTGTACCAGTTTCGGTTTGGTACTCTTTTTCATATGGCTGCTAGACGGGGTAGTAAATGTTGGGAGGATGGAAAAATTGTGAATTTTCGTGATTTCTGTACTCGAAGGGTGAGGCGGCTGAGATCAAATGGGATATTTTTTGATTCTCTGCTACAAATTCCATATCTATATGTATGAAGGGTTAGGGTCGCATGAGTTGTGTTCTGGTTCTCTCTTTCAGATTGCTCTGACGGAGGACTGAATAGCAGGCTTCCTGGGAAAATAATTGGATTTCCACGACCTTGGCCACGGAAGGGTGTGGCGGCTGAACACAAATGGGATATTTTTTGTTTCTGTGTGATATATTACATGTCTGCATACCTTACGGAGTTGGGGTGTAGTATTTTCCTTTTGGTACTCTTGTTCCTATGGTAGATGAGAGGGGCAGAAATAGTTGGCATGCAATGGAAACATTTTCAGAATTTAGGGCCCCCCTGCTTCAGAAGGGTGGTGCGGCTGGGAACAAATGGGATATTTTCCAATTCTATATGACTTACTTTATGCATACAAACATCAGTGGTTATATTTGTACCAGTTTCGGTTTGGTACTCTTTTTCATTTGTCTGCTAGATGGGGTAGTAAACGGTGGTGGTTGGAAAAATTGTCAATTTTCGTGATTTCTGTAAACGATGGGTGAGACGGCTGAGATCAAATGGGATATTTTTTTATTCACTGCTACAAATTCCATATCTATATGTACAATGGTTTAGGGTCGTAAGAGTTGTCTTCTGGTACTCTCTTTCAGATAGTGCTGGGGTAGGGCTGAATAGCAGGCTTCCGGTGAAAACACTTGGATTTTCGCGACATTGGCCAAGGAAGGTTGTGGCGGATGAACACAAACGGGATATTTTCTGTTTCTGTGAGACATATTACATGTCTGCATACATTACGGATTTCGTGTGTAGTATTTTCCTTTTGGTACTCTTGTTCCTATGGTAGATGAGAGGGGCAGAAATAGTAGGCATGCAATGGAAACATTTTCAGAATTTAGGACTCCTCCTTCAGAAGGGTGGTGCGGCTGGGAACAAATGAGATATTTTCCAATTCTGTATGACTTACTTTATGCATACTAACATCAGTGGTTATATTTGTACCAGTTTCGGTTTGGTACTTTTTTTCATATGGCTGCTAGATGGGGTTGTAAAGGTGGGAGGTTAGAAAAATTGTGAATTGTCGTGATTTCTGTACTCGAAGGGTGAGGCGGATGAGATGAAATGGGATATTTTTGGATTCTCTGCTACAAATTCCATATCTATATGTATGAAGGGTTGAGGTCGCAGGAGTTGTCTTCTGGTACTCTCTTTCAAATTGCTCTGACGGAGGACTGAATAGCAGGCTTCCGGTGAAAATAGTTGGATTTTCGCGACTGTGGACACTGAAGGGTTTGGCGCCAAAACACAAGCGGGATATTTTCTGTTTCTGTGTGACGAATTACATGTCTGCATACATTTCGGATTTGGGGTGTAGTATTTTCCTTTTGGTACTCTTGTCCCTATGGTAGATGAGAGAGGCAGATATAGTTGGCATGGAATGGAAACATTTTTAGAATTTAGAAGTCCTGATTCAGAAGGGTGGTGCGGCTGGGAACAAATGGGATATTTTCCAATTCTATATGACTTACTTTATGCATATAAACATCAGTGGTTCTATTTGTACCCGTTTCGGTTTGCTACTCTTTTTCATTTGGCTGGTAGATGGGGTAGTAAAGGGTGGGGATTGGAACAATTGTTTTTCGTGATTTCTGTACTCGATGGGTGTGGCGGCTGAGATCAAATGGGGTATTTTTTGATTCACTGCTACAAATTCCATATCTATATGTATTATGGTTTAGGGTCGCAAGAGTTGTCTTCTGGTACTCTCTTTCAGATAGCGCTGAGGTAGGGCTGAATAACAGGCTTCCGGTGAAAACAATTGGATTTTCGCGACGTTGGTCATGGAAGGGTGTGGCGGCTGATCACAAACGGGATATTTTCTGTTTTTGTGTGACATATTACATGTCTGCATACAGTACGGATTTGGGGTGTAGTATTTTCCTTTTGGTACTCTTGTTCCTATGGTAGATGGGAGGGGCAGAATGAGTAGGCATGCAATGGAAACATTTTCAGAATTTTGGACTCCTGTTTCAGAAGGGTGGTGCGGCTGGGAACAAATGGGATATTTTCCAATTCTGTATCACTTACTTTATGCATACGAAAATCAGTGGTTATATTTGTACCAGTTTCGGTTTGGTACTCTTTTTTCATATAGCTGCTTGATGGGGTAGTAAAGGGTGGGAGGTTAGAAAAATTGTGAATTTTCGTGATTTCTGTACTCGAAGGGTGAGGCGGCTGAGATGAAATGGGATATTTTTTGGTTCTCTGCTACAAATTCCATATCTATATGTATGAAGGGTTAGGGTCGCAGGAATTGTCTTCTGGTTCTCTCTTTCAGATTGCTCTGACGGAGGACTGAATAGCAGGCTTCCAGTGAAAACACTTGGATTTTCACCTCTTTGGCCACGGAAGGGTGCGGCGGCTGAACATAAATGGGATATTTTCTGTTTCTGTGTGACATATTACATGTTTGCAGACATTACTGATTTGGGGTGTAGTATTTTCCTTTTGGTACTCTTGTTCCTATGGTTGATGAGAGGGGTAGAAATAGTTGGCATGCAATGGAAACATTTTCAGAATTTAGGACTCCTGCTTCAGAAGGGTGGTGCGGCTTGGAACAAATGGGATATTTTCCAATTCTATATGACTTGCTTTTTGCATACAAACATCAGTGGTTATATTTGTACCCGTTTCGGTTTGGTACTCTTTTTCATTTGTCTGCTAGATGGGGTAGTAAACGGTGGGGGTTGGAAAAATTGTCAATTTTCGTGACTTCTGTACTCGAAGGGTGAGGCGGGTGAGATCAAATGGGATATTTTTTGATTCATTGCTGCAAATTCCATATCTATATGTACAATGGTTTAGGGTCGTAAGAGTTGTCTTCTGATACTCGCTTTCAGATAGCGCTGAGGGAGGACCGAATAGCAGGCTACCGGTGAAAACAGTTGGATTTTCGCGACTTTGGCCACGGAAGGGTGTGGCGGCTGAACACAAACGGGATATTTTCTGTTTCTCTGTGACATATTACATGTCTGCATACATGACGGATTTGGGGTGTTGTATTTTCCTTTTGGCACTCTTGTTTCTTTGGTTGATGAAAGGGGCAGAAATAGTAGGCATGCAATGAAAACATTTTCAGAATTTAGGTCTCATGCTTCTGAATGGTGGTGCGGCTGGGAACAAATGGGATATTTTCCAATTCTATTTGACTTATTTCATGCATACAAACATCAATGGTAAAATTTGTATCCGTTTCGGTTTGGTACTATTTTTCATATGGCTGCTAGATGGTAGTAGTATTGGGGGGGGGGGGGGGAGAATTGTCAATTTTCGTGATTGATTGAATGCCTGTATTTATATGTACCGAGGGGAAAATTGAGGGGGGGGGGGGGGGGTGTTATTCAGTGCATGTCAGAGTACTTCTTTGACCTTTGACGGTTTACTAGATTTTTTAGTCAATTAACGTTAGTTTATAATCTATAGGCAATGACTTGGTCAAATTTGTACTGAAGGTGTTTTTAAAAGGTTTGGTGTTTGTAATGTAAGTTGCATACAATTAACAGGGGGTCGCGGTGGCTCAGTTGGTAGAGATGCAGGCTGCAGGCCAAGAGGTCCTCGGTTCGAATCCCACCTGCGGCAACCGCGTTGTGTCCTTGGGCAAGGCACTTCACCCCCATTGTCCACGTGGGGGCACGGTGAAGCTGTGTACTAAGGCGTACTGCACGTCGATGGTGCACCTGTCTTCAACCAATGCTAACCCTGCTTGTGTGGGGTTAGTATGTTGGGGAGCTGACAGTTGCTCGCCGTTGCTCGATGGTTTTCTCCGGGTACTCCGGCTTCCTCCACCCGTAAAACTGTCGTGCTCATGATTAGCCATTGTGCAGAAATATGTGACCTTAAACACCAATAAATAAATACAATTAACAGTGTTATCCATTTAAAAGTTAACCAATTAAGTGGGCTCCACTGTACTGCAGTGATCGTTTTTTTTCCCTTGTTTTCGCGGATTTAGATTAAAAATGTGAAATGTTTACGCCGGCTAATGGATCATCTTATAACTATTCACATTTTTTAAAATCCCTCGTTGTGCAAAATGCAAATGTGATGAAACTTTGGTAGGGCAGGAAACAAAATATCATCTGTTAGGCAAAAACAAGTGTTTTGATTCACAGGGAATTGAATTTGAACACCCTCATTAGACATTTTTATTGCCTTTCAGTGTCTTCTAATATTAATACAAACTAAAGGAGATCCAAAACTTTTACATATTTTGATTGATAGAGATTTATTCAGTTGCAGCTCCAAGATGTTTACATAAATTGTAACAAGGCAAATCTCCGTAGATTAAATACTTTCAGTTCAAAGATAATATGAAGAGCATCGAAGGTATATGAAGCCTTTGAATTGCAGTACCTACAGTTTGTTTTTAGAGAAATGTTTTATTTTTCAAATTAAAAATGAATTTATTTGTATAAATTTGCACTTTCTATATTTCTGTGTGTAAAAAGACAGCCGAAATGCTCTCCGTGTTTGCTCACTTTTTGCAAAAGAATAATAAAAATCTCAAAATAAAACCCTCCTTCCCTCACTGATTTGAAAAAGAAAATGCCCGAGAATCAATTAATTTATTTTGTGTGGCCGTATCGCTCGTCAATAAGCAAGATATTTACGTTGCAGAGATGGTGAATCTGTGAGCGTTAAGAATACCCGACAAGCGATAGAATATCATGTAAAATGCATGGATATACAAATAAGATAAGATAAAGTTTATTACACGACTAAGAATAAAATGGTATGGCATACACAAAACGCACAAACAATTAAAATAAGCAATGGGTTAACCATACGACACATATTATAAGAGAGTAACAGATTAAACATATTAATCACACATGGAGCAAACAAAATTTATACCTCATTGAAACCATCAAATATTCCCTTAATTGGCGGGTTATCTTGGGCAAGCGAGACTGTTAATGATTTATTCGTTACTGACAATTTCCAGAAATGCTTGGTAAATGAACTGTCGTGTTTCCGCTTGAGCAAATATAAACAATGTGTTTTGTTTATTTGCTTATATTTTAATAGAGCAGTTTTATAATAATTCTGCAGGCTTAAAATCGACCATGCTTTCCTTTCAGTTCAACAATAAATTTATCCCATAACGATGACAGGTGCCTCACCAGTTCGCTTTATCGTGTGCGATACAAATTATCGATAAAATATGAATGACGCGCGCATACTATAACCGGAAATTTGTTACTGTGGGCTAGCGTTAGTGGCGGCTCGTTACTGGCGGCTAGATTCACTTTAGCACTCTTTGGAGCCTCTGGGTTTTTTTCTGAAGCTGCATTCGATTTCAAGTACTTCCGGCAGCTACTATCCAATGAAAATACATTTGTCATAGCCCGATTACCAATGATAAATGCCGATACAAATTTAGAATTTTTTCGAATTTGTTTACATCCGATACGAGTTTACGAGCAGACTCGTCCATTGACAAGTGTAAAGTTAGATTTTTGTATATTAGACAAACATAAGAGTTTACTTAATAGCAATGATGAATAGTCTTCTTAAAAACTACAGCATAGCTTCTTATTTGTTTATGTCATATTTAATTATCCCAAAAAAATGTCATGAAACTGGCCACAATTTTGAATAGATTGACACTGTGCGACAGTGAGTCGTGAGTGACAAGTTTGAACCCGCACGGTACATCTTTTATATGTATATTTGATGAAGCTGAAGAATAGGGACTCCGTAATTATTTATTTTAAAAATACCTGGTCTCCTCGGCTTGTTTTCATTTTTCTTTACTCTCTGTCATATTTTAATACATTTTGTGAAAAAAATGGTATTAATTTAAGGGCCTATATAAGTTATGAAATTTTGTTTATTTTGAATATTCTCACCTCCGATATTCCTTCAATTCAAATTAAATATACACAAAATGTACATCAAAATGAAGGTTGGGATGTATAGAACACGAAACACATGTGTAATCAACTCATAGAGTCGACTGTAGGCACCACTGGTTCCTGGAAGTCTGCTGCCGTATTCGCACCAGAACTGATAATTTAATAATATTTCACAAAAGCAATTTGTGGTCAAATGTCCGTTACATATCCAAGAACAACTTAAGGGGATAAAAATTCTTCAAAACACGGCGACAGAGCTGCATTGGGGAAAATTCCAACGCCTTTGCTTTTGTCTACTTATGAGTATACTTTCGATTCCCGGCCGACGTCATCGGACAGAAAAAGCATGTAAAAACAACGCCGTCTAAAATCAAATAACAAAAAAGATCGCCTTCATACAGTATACTGTTATTAGATAGAGATTGCACAGTTGCCATATTCAATGCAAGGTATCATGATACCTGTTGAAATTTCTTAGAATTACAATTTTGTTTTTTGATGGAAATTTGTGGTAACAAGTGATTTGCGCATGTCTGTCGAGCATGGAAACCATCTTCAATAAAAAATACAGACAGTGTTGCCCTTTTCCAAAATGCAGACCTATCGCTGTATTCGAAAGTGTTCTGAATGCCTAGCTTTGTTCTTGGATATATGAAGCACATTTGGCCACAAGTTGTTCTGATGAAATATTATTTTATTATCAGTTCTGGTGCGAATATGGTAGCCGACTTCCAGGAACCAGTGGTGCCTACAGTCGACTCAACGAGTTGATTACATATGTGTTTCGTGTTCTGTACATCCCAACCTTCATTTTGATGTATAATTTGTGTACCGGTATATTTAATCTGAATTTAAGGAATATGAGAGGTGAGAATTTCAAAATAAACAAAATTCCATTACTTATATAGGCCCTTAATAATATTTCACCAAAAAACAACTTGTGGCCAAATGTGCTTTCCATATCCAAGAACAAAGCTAGGGGATCAAAAGTCTTCAAAACACGGCGACATGGGAAAAAATTCCAAAGCCTTTGCTTTTGCTTACGTATGAGTATACTTTCGATTTTTGCTCGCCGTCATCGGACGGAAAAAGCATGTAAAACAGTGCCGTCTAAAATTAAATAATGAAAAAGATAGCCTTCGTACAGTATACTGTTCATAGATAGAGATTGCACAGTTGCCAATTCAATGCAAGGTATCATGATACCTGTTGAAATCTCTTAGAATTGCGATTTTGTTTTTCGATGGAAATTTGTGGTATCGAGTGATTTGCGCATGTCTGTCGAGCATGGAAACCATCTTCAATAAAAAATGCAGACAGTGTTGTCCTTTTCCAACATGCAGTCCTGTCGCTGCACTCGAAAGTGTTATGAATGCCTAGCTTTGTTCTTGAATATCTGAAGCACATTCAACTACGAGTCGTTCTTGCGAAATATTTTTAAATTATCAGTTCTGGTGCGAATACGATCACAGACTTCTAGGAACCAGTGGTGCCTGCTGTCAACTCTACAAGTTGATTACATGCGTTTTGTGTTCTATACACACCAACCTTCATTTTGATGTACATTTTGTGTATATTTAATCTGAATTGAAGGAATATCAGAGGTAAGAATTTTCAAAATAAACAAAATTTCATTACTTATATAGGCCCTTAACCCTTTTTTGTCACTTTACAAATTACATGCCCCAATTTCTGTTTGGGTCCTCCTAAACACCGGGATGACGCAGAATGATATAAAAATGACACGGAATGACATTTATTTTACAAATAGTACTCAACGGAAAAAATGTCTTTTGTTGATCAACTAACAAAAGATATAGAGAGTGGAAATTAGAGGAATGGAATTGTCATCACTAAAACTTGCTGTGTGAAACAACTGGAATGACAGACCTTGACATTGTTATTCTGGGATCAGGGACAACCCACCCCAGACCTATTTTTGGGGCGGGTTGTCTCAATTTTTTTCTTTGAAGAAAATTTTTTTGGGTATAGTAATACAGTCATTCAGGCAGTAACGGGTCACATGCAGTAACAGGTCAGGCGATGTTGAGCCCTAAAAAACTTTACTTTGAAAAGCATTTCAAACTAAAATTTTACTCTGGGTTTGTGAAGTAATATGATGGCCGTCGTCTAACTCTTTGAAAGTTTTGCAAGTTCATTGTTGTTTTTTGTTGACAAAAGCGATGTTTTTTAAAAAAGACAATGTGTGGCGGAAGAAAATTTCGGCACTCGAAACCGCAAAAAAAGTTTTCGTCTCAACTACGGGAAGAAAAATATAAAGAGTTTGAATGTAAGTATTATTATTTGAACAGGTTTGTCTACACTTCAAATTCATGATAATTGGGATAAATATTGGGCATCATGATATATTTATTCCGTTTCAACAGCGAGTCGAGTTGTCAATACCGGGTCACAGTCAGACATGCACAGTAAAACCTATTGAAACACAGCTCAAGTTGATCTATTTTTAGAAATTTAAAGCAAAACTACTGTATTTAATCCACTTCGTTTAAATTTAATACACATCAAAATGAAGTTGTGATGAATAGAACACGGAACATATATGCAATCAACTCACAGAGTTGACAGCAGGCACCAATGGTTCCTGGGAGTCTGCTTCCATATTTGTACCAGAACTGATAAAAAAATAATATTTCATGCAAACAACTTGTGACCAAATGTGCTTCAGATATCCAAGAACAAAGCTAGAACATCAAAATTCTTTAAAACACAGTGACAGAGCTGCATGGCAGTAAATTCCCAAACTCTCGACTTTGTTTACATTAACTGTTTGTTTAGATTTTTGGTCATGGTCATCGGCCCGAAAAAGTATAAACAAAACAGTGCCATTTAAAATCAAATAATGAGAAAGATGATATCGCCTTCATATTACATAATACTATTATATGGAGACTGCACATTTGCCGTATTACTTGCAAGGTATCATGACACCCATTGGAATTTCTTAGAATTGCACGATTGTCTTTCGATGAAAATTTGTGGTATCTCGCAAAATATGCATGTCCATCGATGATGGACCCATCTTCTATGAAAAGTGCAGGCAGTGTTCTCCTTTTCCCAAATGCAGTCCTATCGCTGCACCGAAAAGTGTTTTGAATGCCTAGTTTTATTCTTGGATATCTGAAGCACATTTGGCCATGAGTTGTTTTACGGAAATATTATTTTATTATCAGTGCCTGCTGTCAACTCTGGGAGTTGATTTCATATATATTCCGTGTTCTGTACATCTCTACCTTCATTTTGATGTAGAATTTGTGTATCTTTAATTTGAATTGATGGAATAACAGTAGTGAGCATCTCAAAAAGAGATCAAATGGTTTTTGCGTGCCCAAATCATGCTGGGACGGTGTGGTGCAAGCCCCTTTTGACCCTTGATAACTCTAAGGTAAATTTTGCGACATGTCTGGGCATGGGAAAGGAGAAGGAGGTTTCTTATCCCTGTCGGTGTTTTCTGCAGGTCTTCTTTGAGGGAGGTGGCTCAGATGGAGAGATCGTAGTTGTGGAGCTGCTTTCTGTGTTCAGTGGTTGTTTTTGATTTGCCAGAAGTTCCCTCGCTAGTCTGGTGATCTCGTTGGAGCGCCTTCGGTGTTCTTTGCATTTGGCCAAGAATTGTTGGTGGTCTAGTAGTACATCAGTCAGTGGTCCCTTGTCCTGGCTGTCCGGGAACGAAGGAAGAGGGGAGTGAGGGGTGGGAGGTGGCGAGAAAGCAGCTTCCAGTTCCTCCTTAATCTCCACAGGACGTTCCTCATCCAACTGTATTAGCTGGGGAGCCAGCAGTTGGTTGGGTTTTCCTGTGGGATTGGGAGGGGAACTGGCGGCTTTTCTTCTTCTTACTCTTCTCAGGGCCTCCGAACTCCTTGCGGAGGACCAGTGTGGGAGGGGTTTCTCTCACAAAAGGTACTACTGTACCTCTCCCTGGGGAGGGTGGCATAGTGCTCTCTTCAACTGAAAACTCCAAAGTCAGATGGACGCTCTTGCCAGTATCCTGGAGAGTCCAGGTGATTGGACAAGAGACGCCCAGAGCTGAGATGGTTTACCTAAGTCTCTCTGGTAATTCCAGTGTTGTGATAGTAGCTGTTGAGGTGTTCACACTCTCAGCCTCTGAAGTCAGAGGTGCGAAATTATTTCAGAGTGATGAATGGAAAGTTTCAGTGCGCCAAATGCGCACAGGGATGATGTGGGATTTAAATCCCTTGCAACTCGAAGAACTATTTGCTTACGAATCCACGAGAGTCAGAAGCGAGAACCAATAAACTTATTTGGCTTGAGTGTGCGCACTGACAGTAGAGTATTGGGTGCAGATCTATGAGAGCCTTGAACTGGAAAATGACTAGGAATTGTGCATAACTACAAGAATTCTACCCCATGTTTGCTTGGAGACATGGGCATATTTATGGTAATACTGAAACCGTGGTTTGTTGGTTGTTTTAGAAAGAAAAAGAAACCCAAACAGTCGCTGGTTTGGGAGCAGCCCCAGCATCTTATCCATAATGGTTACAAAAAGGAAAAAATCCACCGATATTGTTTTTGAAGCTGGGAGTCATCCATCATCCTACATGTATGAGGGGGAGTGGGTGCTGAGCCTTGGCCATCTGGTGACAGTGGTCTGCCTTCAGAGAGAACAGATGACTGAGTGAAGGAAGGGGGAAAAAAAAACAAAAACACACACACACACTCACAGACACACACCCGAAAGCCCTTAAAAGGGCAGTTAAATCATTATTCAAATGTTTACTTATTTAAAATGTGCACTTGTCCCAGCCAGGCAAACTCGTTTCAATCCTTGGCTGGTGTTTGGTGGTTTCCTGTGTATGTTAACAGAAAGGTAGGTTGTACCAATTCCCTCTTCGCTTCGTCTAGTATTTCCATGTGTCTTCTTGATAATGGTGTTGCAAGAAAATTTGAGAATGTTCAATTAGAAAAGTTATAGGCAGAGAGAAAGATAGGTATCCGCTATTGTATATTGTGACTGCTGTGTGATTGTTGATATGGATGGGGTGAGGGGAGGGGGTCTTTCAGAATCCACTCCCCACACGCAGAGTTGCGAGGCAGTCCTTACAGGCTCGACCCTAGAATTCCTGATGAGTAGTGAGGCAATCCTCACTGACTCCACTACTCCATTTCATTATTAGAAAAAGATAGAACTGCGCTATTGTATACTGTGACTGCTGTGTGATTGTTGCTATGGATGGGATGATGGGTGGGTTTCTCCGGAGCCCACTCTCCACATGCAGAGTTGTGAGGCAGTCCTTCCAGACACGATCCCAAAGTTCTCTATGAGTAGTGAGGCAATCTGCACTGACTCCAAGCAGTTTAATTCTATTGAGTAATTTTAATTTGCTGTGACTTATTTTGTTTTTCTGTTAAGGGTTCGGTGTTCTTTCAGCTCTACCATTGATTTGCTATACTGGAGTCTGTGGAGGGTTTTGTTATATAGGTCTTATTAAACGCTTTTCAGAGTGAACAAATTTCCTTTACTTATATAGCACCTTAAAAAAGTAACGTGATGCATTGTGGTATATAATCAGTACGCTATTATGTGTCACAATACTTTTTTTTATAACAGCCTAAAATGTTAATGACAGATCAAGAGTGGAAATCGGAGATATGTGTGAAAGTTGTCATGTGAAAATACCAGAATGACAGTGATGTGTTCATATCAATAATTGACAATGTTTAGGATATAATTAATCTATGAATTCTACAGCCCAAATTACAAATACCACAAGGATATTTTGCTGGCTTTTTCATTATGGAAGACATATTCGCAGTAGATCCTGCAAGACACAACTGGTCCAGCTGGTTGATTTATTCATTTATTGGGGTTTAATGACACTTTCTATAGACAGGGTCACCTCATGATGGACAGTTTTAGGTGTGGAGGAAGCCGGAGTACCCCAAGAAAACCACATAGCAATGGCGAGCAATTGTCAGTCTCCCCAACATACTAACTCCACACAAGCAGGGTTAGCATTGGTTGAAGACAAGTGCACCATCAATGTGCAGTATGCCTTACTACACAATGCCACCATGCCCACACATGGGCAATGGGGGTGACATATCTTGCCAAGGGCACAACAAGGTTGCCGCAAGTGGGATTCGAACCCAAGACCTCTCAGCTTGCAGCCTGCACCTCTACCTGCTGAGTCACCATGCCCCCAACTAGTTAATGAGCTAGCAAGGAGCTAGCTATCCATTGATTGATCCTCCCTATGGGAGCCCAAATATCTCTGGGGGTGGAGTCAGATTCCAGTTTCTTTAAATCAGGTCCCTGGGTTCATATCTGGGCTCTCTATTGGAGCCCAAAGTTTAACTTAGGACAATATGAGGAAAAGTTTTAAAAATCTTCTTCAGAACAACCAGTCAGAATCCTTTCATATTTGGTATATAACATCTCCAGGGAGGCCAGATTAAAGTTTGTTCAAATTGAGTCCCTGGGTTTAATATTTGGGCTGCCTGTGGGAGCATGAATTTTAACTTAATGCAATGTGAGGGAATTTCTTTAAAAATCTTCTTCTTCATCTCCACCAGTCAGAATGCTTCCATAATTAGTATACAACATCTCTGCAGGGTGGTGAAGGGGGAAGATCAGATTCAAGTTTGTTCAAATCGAGTCCCATGGGAGCTCAAATTTTAACTTAGTTCAATATGAAGGAATTTCTTTAAAAATCTTCTCCAGAACCATCAATTAGAATCTTGTGATATTTGGTATTCAGCATCTCGAGGGGGGAGGGGGGGGGTCTGATTCATTTTGTTCAAATCGAGTCTCTGTGTTAATATAGGGAGCCCAAATTTTAACAGTGCAACATGGGGAAATTTCTTTAAAAATCTACTTCAGATCCACCAGTCAGAATGCATTTGTATTTGGTCTACATCATCTCTATAGGGGTCAGATTGAAGTTTGTTCAAATCGGGTCCCTGGATTAATATTTGGGCTCTATTGGAGCCCAAAGTTTAATCTGGTCAATATGAGGAGATTTCTTTGAAAATCTTTTTCAGATCCACCAGCCAGAAACCTTTCAGATTTGGTACATAACATCTCAAAGGGGATCAGATTCAAGTTTGTTCAATTCGAGTCCCTGGCTTAATATTTGGGCTCCCTTGGGGTGGGGGAGGGGGGCAAGTTAGATTCAAGTTTGTTCAAATCCACTCCTTATTGTTTTTTCATAACATTTGTAAAATTTGCCTTTCAAACTGTAGTGACATAACAACCCTTGGAAGTTTGGCAGTGCTTGTCTACAGCTGGTAGAATTGGAAGCAGTCAGGAAGATCTTCGATAAGAATCATCTGACATGGGCACAAGAGTTATGAATAATTTCATGACTTCATTAGTCTGTAGTGTTGATGAACCATTACCAACTAAATGTGCCCCAAAATACTTCTTTGAACGGCTTTATCACATTTTTTTAAGGAAGCTTGGAGCCTCTTGTTACTTTTGTATTTGGTCGTTAACATCTTTGGACTTTGAACATGGATTGTAAAGTTCAGCAGCCTGTATATGTTGTGATTTTCTGTGTTTTTGTAGTCATGTAGTGTGTCTTTTTTGTAGCCCCAATACCTTTAACAAAGTCTTCATTACAATTTTGCTCTGATTTAATTTGTTGCTCCTATTTTTCGCATATGCAACTTGTTACAATTAGAATATTGTCATCGGAGATCAGTGACACCCAAGGATATTGTTTTTTCCATGGTTGAATTGTTTTTGTGTTCATTTTGTTTCATTCACATTTGTTTCTATACGGTTGAAACAAGAAGTCCTGTCACAATTAGCACAAAATTCTTGTTAGTTAATGCCCTCCTTACTGCAGAAGAGTGAAGTAGTCTGAAATACACAAGAGCGTTTGCACTGTGCAATTAGGACTGCACGCTAAACTGCTATTGAGAATTATACCGGAGGAATACTGGTATTGTTTTAAAAGTACTGGTATAACGTAAGAAATGATATTGTATCAAATTATCGAAGTTTAAGTTGATGTATTAGTGGGTAAAAAAAAACAGTCACTGTCTTCTGTCATGTCTGTCATTCCCCGTATGTCAATCATAGAAAACTGATGAATACTACTTGAAACTCCCCCCCTCCCCCCAGACTGACACTCCTGTTATGAAGTCCATGTCAATCAACCTTCATTTGACCAATGAAAACACAGTTTGCATCAAACTGTAAATGCGGTAAGGAAGTGTTTTTTTAATATAGATGCTCTTCATGTGCTTGTGCATATGTCAACATAATAGAGACCAGGAATGTAACAGTTGGTTACAATGACTTCAAATCTATTTGAAATTATTGATTTTGTCCCGATAAAGGAGACCCAAAAAGGGACTACAACAAACTGTAGTACATCATCTACCCATAAAACCTCATTTGAGTAATGAACTGATTGATGTCAATACATTACTGCCTATATAATCCCCACCCAATTTCCATGTAATGATATACCATTGTGCAACTAAACTTAATATGGATGTACTTCTAGCCTCAAAACAAAACGCAAAATCACCAGTAAGGACATATTTTCGGTGTAAGCTTCATGAGAAGAACAAACCTGCAGATGAGTTACCAATGAAAACACAGTTTGAACAAAACTTTTGGAGCAGTTGGTGGATGTTTTCTAAGCCGCTTCAGTCAGCATGTGCAGGTAGTCACTAGTCAGAATGTTTATTTAGGCTGCACACGCTTTATGTGAGGCTTGTTGTTACGGTGTGGAAATAAAAAGGATATTGGTAACAGAAAGAAATCCGAGAATCAGCAACAATAACTAGGAATTTAACTATTATGAAATTTAATTTAAAAAAAAAAATATATAATAATAATAATATATACACTTATATAGCGCATGTATCACAATTTTGAAAGAGTTCCAAGGCACTTTACAAAGATATTAGTAGGAATAAAAATTTAAGTATACAGTTCTTCCCCCATGTGTTCTTTAAAAATATTTTTCAAAAAGTAATGTTTTCAATTTGGATTTGAAGGAGTTAATGGAAGGGGCAGACTTGACGGATTCAGGTAAGCTGTTGAAAAGTTTAGGACCACTAATGCTGTAACAACGGCCTCCGTATGTTGACAAAGAATACAATTTTTCTTTCAAAAGGGTTTGACCTGCTGAACGAAGGAGGCGTTTGGGTCTGTAAGTTTCAACTAGCTTGGAAATATACTCTGGAGCTTGATTCAGGCATGATTTGTAAGTGAAAAGGAGAATTTTAAACTCTATTCTAGCCTTAATGGGGAGCCAGTGTAATGTTTTTAATTTGTGAGAAATGTGGTCCCTTTTCTTTGTTAAAGTAACGATGCGAGCTGCCATATTTTGTATGACTTGTAATCTGTTAATCTGTTTACTGGTAATAAAAAAAATGATACAAAGATCTTTTACCCTAATTGGCTTACAGAAAATAAAAGCAGTGATACTTATCAATTATTGAATTGGTCCAAAATGCAGTTTGACAGAATCCAGTATTCCAGTTGTGAAGAAATTTTCCAGCTAGTGGTATTTAGAGCAGAAACGGTTAACCGATTAATCAATTAACTAATGATCAGTGTCTTGATCGATCAAAAAAGTAATTGATCAATTAATCATTACGTTTGACCTGCAGTATAGTATAGGTTAACAAAGGAAGAAAGTTGCTCCAAAACAGGCAGAACTGGCAGATAATGTCACACTGACTCACATCAATTATATGACAAAGATTAATGCATGCAAGTTTCGTGCTGACATACTTGTTCATTTGCATGATCATTATATTGTATCAGTAGCTGGAAATGGTTATTCTTAACCCTTTACCCAATTTGGGTAACAGACGATACTTGCAAAATGAATTCTTGAATTACTAAAAAGTTTCAATTTTTGT
The DNA here is from genome assembly GCA_031216915.1 of Pictodentalium vernedei. Classification (NCBI taxonomy): domain Eukaryota; kingdom Metazoa; phylum Mollusca; class Scaphopoda; order Dentaliida; family Dentaliidae; genus Pictodentalium; species Pictodentalium vernedei. The sequence goes on along the minus strand of CM062288.1, from coordinate 121,575,311 downwards.
CTCAAACAATAGCTTATGATCCCTCATTGGAACGAGCTTAATGAGCTCGTTCCAATGAGGGGTCATAAGCTATATTTTTGAGACAAAATTGAAAACATAACAAAATTTGAATGGAAATTTTTGTATTTTGCGCTGGTTGGTTTTGAAGGCTACATTGGTAAAGGTTTAATGCAGTAAATCATCAATGGTGTGGCAGTTATTCAGCTACCTATTATGGTAAGTGATTAATCAGTTAACCAAGGTTAAGCTGTGTGATTAATCTATCAAAAAATACCTTTAAACGTTTCAGCTCCAATGGTATTAAGTCTAAGAATGTGTTTCAGAAACACTATCCCATAGATTTGTAATGAAATATTCACTTAGAAATTTCAGCAGTCTCCAATAAAATATAATAAAATGCTCAGCAAAATTCAAATGGAGTTAAAATCTAATAAATATTGGCAGCAGAGGTAATTTAAAAAAAATAATCCAGTAGAATCCTGGCTTTTCACAAAAATATATTCTGTTTCACAGCTTGTATAAATTCTCTTTTACCAGATGAATAAATTCTCTTCAAATCCTCTTTTGGAATCACTTTTCCAACTTCACAAAGAAGCACTACTTCTATGATGATAATGTACTGTCCTGCAACAATAATAATCACCAATGTAAACAACTGCTCTGTTATGAATAGAATGTCTATCTGAAATGAGTTTATCTGAAAAGTGTTTATCTGAAAAGAGTCCCTGAATTCTGCCGACAAAGGTATTTATAGTCCTCAGATAGAATGTCCTGGAAGAAGAAGTTTCTCCAAAATTCTGTTTTCTTTCAGTTTCTAGGTGATACTGCCTTAATTGATGTAAACAAGGATGACCTACTTAAATAATCAAACAATCAGACAGCTTTTTGTACAGTGATCTAAAAATAGATTCTGTGTTACAAGATGTAAACATGCACTTAAAGGTCACTTAGTGCAAATGAGTCAGACCAGCCAAAATCTACTTATTGTAAAAACAAAACATGCCTTCAGAAAAATATTAATTGTGTAGAATTATCAACTAAGGACATATTAATCTTGATATAATATGGGGGCTATAACACTTGTATGTGTGTTATGAGAATAATAATTGTCCCAGATGTTGATTACAAGAAATTTTAATTTGCTTGTACATAAATTTATTGATGTAGCTCCATCAAAGTGTACCTGAAAGTGAAAAGAACAATACTTATTTCATATTTTCGTGTAAGATACTTCAATTCTATACTCACTAGAACAGTGTTAAAATATCTTGTATGAAGACACAAAAAAAGTTGTTTTCAATGGAATTTGTTCGACTGTAGAACACATAAATTAAATTTATTTGTTAATTAGTTCAGCAGTGTGAATGTAATCATGCATCACACCATAGTGAGATGTTTTGCACCGAAGGTTGCTATTCACATCACTTATTCAAGTTTTTTTGTTTTTTGGAGTGCAAACAGGGCTCTATTTAACTGGATTTGCATAGCGATTTTAGAATAAATTTTCCACCATAGCTAATCATTTTCACATGTCAAAAACATATAAATAATAGGAAATGCTAATCAAAATTTATCCAAGTTAGTAAACTGCTATTCAATTTTTCAAAATTAAATCGACCCCAGAAGTGTGCAAAATGCAATGCAATACCCCTTATTTTCACCCCTGCAGAACATATTGGGTAGCTGCTACATTCAGATTCTGATCTAACCCATACCCTTACTTTACTGAACCTAAACCACTATGGATGGCTCCCATTTTAGTCCATTTCAAGATGGAGATTCTGTTTCCTGGTATGTTAAGTTTACCGGATGAAAAGGGTTAAAATAATTAATTAATATGTTATCATTTTGACCTGAAACAGTTATTATTTGTTGGGAACTTGATATGGAATGAAAAGAAATACAGAAAAATTGAGACCAGGTATTTTAAAAATAAATTGCAGAGTCAGAGTCCTCTATTCTTCCACTTTACCTTGCATTTCTTATTTTTCTAGTACTTTCAACCATGAAATGTACCGTGTAAACATTTAGGAATTTAGTTATTACTTTGCTATATTCAGTAAGAAATAGATGCTATCTAAATGCGAGTACAAACTTACAAAACAAAATTAAAACTAGAACGGTGTAATTTATGTGCAAAGCACACTAAGGCGTATCCCTGAATTTTTTGTATGCCATCACGATGGTCACAAATCAGTTCACATTCTTCAATGACAAAAGTGCCGCTACGGGCACCACGTGGTGCCGAATCAAAAATCCCAAACCTTTATGCACATCTAGAGACTCTACCAGAACATATGATCACACTTACAGCATTTCGAATTAAAACCCCTAGGAGCCATTTGACAGAAACCGATTCTCTAATGACAAAAATGGCGCTACGGACGCCACATTGGCCGAATTAAAAATTTCTGAAACCTTTATGCACATCTAGACACCCGATCGGATCATATGAACACACTTTCAGCATTTCAAATTAAAACCCCTAGGAGCCTTTCTCCAAAAACCAATTCTCTGATGACAAAAGTGGCGCTACGGACACCACCTGGGGCCAGATAAAAAATCCCAAACATGTATGCACACCTAGAGACTCTACCAGAACATATGAACACACTTACAGCATTTTGAATTAAAAGTCCTAGGAGCCTTTCAACGGAAATCAATTTGCAAATGACAAAAGTGGCGCTATGGGCGCCACATGGGCCAAATCAAAATTTTTCTAAACCTTTATACACATCTAGACACCCTACGGAACATATGAACACACTTTCATCAGCATTTTGAATTAAAACTCCAAGGAGCCTTTCATCCGAAACTGATTCTCTAATGACAAAAGTGGCCCTACAGGCACCACCAAGGGTCAAATCAAAAATCCAAAACCTTTATGCACATCTAGATACTCTACCAGAACATATGAACACACTTACACCATTTAAAATTAAAACTCCTAGGAGTCTTTCGACGGAAAGCGATTCTCTAACGACAAAAGTGGCGCTACAGGCGCCACATGGGCTGAATCAAAAATTTCTGAAACCTTTATGCACATCTTGACACCCTATCGGAACATATGAACACACTTTCAGCATTTCGAATTAAAACCCCAAGGAGCCTTTCACCAGAAAAAGATTCTCTAACGACAAAAGTGGTGCTACGGGTGCCACATGGGCCGAATCAGATATTTCCAAAACCTTTATGTACATCTAGACACCGTATCGGAACACATGAACACACTTTCAGCAGTTCAAATTAAAACCTCTAGGAGCCTTTCACTGGAAACCGATTTTCTAACGACAAAAGTGTCACTACATGGGGGCCGAATCAAAAATTTGAAATCTTTATGCACATCTGGAGACCCTACCGGAACATATAAACACACTTCCAGTGTTTCGAATTAAAATCCCAAGGAATCTTTTGTTGGAAACCGATTCTCTAAATTTGGCGCCACATGGGGCTGAATCAAAAATCCAAAACCTTTATGCACATCTAGACACCCTACCGGAACATTTAAACAACCAAAATTACATTTCTTAGGAGCTTTTTGCCGGAAAGCAGTTTTGGGCTCAGTCTTTAAGTGGCACCCCTGCCCCTGGCACCACCCAGTGACTAAAATTCAAACTAAACCTATTTTTATCATCTCTATACCATACTTAATAAGTATGGTAAGTCTCAAAATTATAGCTAAAAAAGGGATGTATGGACGGAGATCATCACTATATTTTTGAAAGTGCAGGGATAATTAGGGTGTTATATAAGGAAAATAAGTTTACTTTGAAATTCCCCAAGTCTGATATTCCATCTTAAAGATGAATTAAATATTCATAAATTATACATCAAAATTTATACAGATTGTGATTGGAAGAACACAAAAAATATATACAATCACAGAGTTGACATCAGACACCAATCAATGGTTCCAGGAAGTCTGCTACCATATTCGTACCAGGACACATTTTTGCCCCAGGGGTTTGCAAGAATCAAAAGTGATACTTGATCTTCTAGGACAACAGTAGTGTCTCCTCTTGTCTGAAACTAGACAGAAAACAAAAGGATTATTTCAACCTTTTCCCCTGGTGGGAAGCCTGGGAAGTGAAGCATTGCTTGTCTACTGTGGTAAATGAGCACTGTTTTACTTATAAAATCTTACCAATGCCTTGGGTGGAAGTCCTCTAAAATGGGGAACATGAGTACAAATGATTGGCTGGAGTCGACTTTATATTCATGTTGCGATCACGATTAGCCATTGTGAAGACATATGTGACCTTAAACACCAATAAATAAATAAAGGTTGACAGAAGTATTATTTTAGGGTTACCCTTGTCCAACCATCATTCCATCTCTCCATCATTCTCTCTTTCCATCATTCTAGAAATAACAGTTTTCCAGACTTTCTTTCACCATACATTGAGATAATTGACTGATTTCAGGTATGTGGCTTTATCATGGGTACCTACAAATTGAGTTCAAGTTTGATCCCGGCTGGATGATTTTTTTGTGGAGTTATTGACCTTGAACTTCCGAAATAAGTTTTCCTGACTTTCTTTCCTCATGAATTGAGATAGTTGGCTGATTTCTGATATGTGGCCTTGTCATTAGTATGTACAAATCAAGTTGGAGTTTGTTCCAGGTTGGATGATTTTTTGCAGAGTTATTGACCTTGAACTTAGTTCATGATCAGATGTGAAAACTCAGAGAATCAGTTTCCCTGACTTTTTTTGTTCGCAGGGCCATACGTGTCCCATTAACATATCTAGGTTTATGTTCCTTTCAAGTTTTGGTTCACATTGTGTACTGCTCGACGACAGCCCCTTCCCATCAAGCCATCATTGCAGTGTGCCCTGTACAGGATTGTGTGCTATTGAAACGTAGAGGAAAAAATGGCAGACCCCAGTGCAGAAAGAAGACATGACCTGACTAGAAATCATCGCCCAAGTGTTTTGTCTATTGTCAGCAGGACCTCTTAAAGATGGCATGGTCAGGACACATGCTCTGAGATCGCAAAAGCCTGAAATAGGTCATTAAACATTAAGATGCAAGTCCAGGGTATTTGATGACTGGATTCGCATTGCAAAATGCTAGTCAAAAATGGCCAAATGCTAACCATTTTTCTTTCATATTGGCCTTATATTCACTATTTATCATCACTTTTTCAAACCAAAATGGAAACTGCTAATCAAATTTTTAAAAACAAAAAATACCCTGAAGTCACAAAATTACTGTAGATATGATTTGTGGTTGTAAAAGAATACCACTGTTAAGCTCATTGGCAGTGTCATTTATAGCATTGTGGTAGAATGATACAACAACAACTTATTCTGTTTTTCCTGATGTGAATTCCTCTTTGGTACTATCAGCAAATCTCAGTCAAATCCAGGCCTAAAAATAAGCACATTGCAAAATGAGGTCCTCAGAGGGTGAATTTGATGATGCTATCCCATATAGTGGGATAATGTATCCTCTGGGTACCTCTTTCTGTTTAGTTTTGAGACCTTGATTCAGATTGAGGTTCACAGAGGGTAAATAAAATTGCACAGCAGGGTAGCATCACTAAATTCACCCTCTGGGGACCTGATTTTGCAGAGGACAGTCTGCTTATTTTCTGGCTTGGTCAAGCCAGATACTGAATACTGAGATATACACTCCTAAACTAAGAAACCGATACCGAACTCAAAATTCCAGTACTGTCCATCTCTATACTGGATAATGGAAAAATTTCGATGGCGAACTGTGCCATGATTTTCTCAGAAAAAAAATACCGATACCGATCTCAACTTTTCAGTACTTCTCATTTCTAATTTGCGGCTCGGATCAAATGGTTTCGCGTGCCGAAGGTGCACTGGGATGGTGTGGGGCAAGCCCCTTTCGACCCTCTTCAACTGTATGTGATTTGATTTTGTCTGGCCATGGTAAAGGAAGAAAGTGTTAAGGTACTCAGCAGCATCTGTGTTTTCGTCTGTTCTTCTTAGGAGGAGGTGGCTGCGTTGGTGATACCTCCTTTGGTGGTGTTGAAGGAGGAGTGATTGAGGGTTGACTTGGTTGGTAAGGTCTAGCCCTCGCAGCTGCCGGTGGTGAAGAGCTTTTTGGCGTTGTGAGCAGGTAGTGGTTGCTAAGACTCTCTAATCCTATTCTGAGCATGTTTCCATTGCACCCGCTGTCTTTCAAGGTTTTAATTTGGGCTTGTGGAAATATAAGATGGTTGTCATCTCTGACCTTTTCTCCTAGGATGCTTTCCACGGACTTCGCGTTGTTAGCTTCCTTGATGGTGTCCCAGTCAGAGAAGGCAGGAAGAGCAAGAGCAGGTTTAGCGACATGTGCGATGTCCAGCTAAACTTCCTGCTCCACAAAAAACATCTTCTTCCATCTCCTCTTCCGAGGAAGAGTGTGATGGGCTGTAGTTTGGACTTCTACCTGGTGAACTAGTGTCCACCGGACCTTCCACCAGAGTGGAAGGAACCGAGCTAAACATGGAATGGACAGGGGTAGCAGGCATTGAGCTTTAAATGCCATGGTTAGCCTCCCTCGCTTCCATTTCTGTCCTTTTCTTTTCCATGAACGCCGCCAGTCGACGGGCAACATGTCGTCTGGTGGAAGGTCTCCTCTTGCTTTTCCTTTTCTTCTTTTGGCTGTCTTTTGTGTGGGTTCTGTGCCTGTCATCATCCTTTTGCAAGTTCGAGTCACTTGGAGGATGACCAGTGCAGGGGAAATCCCCCCGCGAAAGGTACTGCACCTCTCCAAGAATGTCAGTTCGGCTTCTTTATCAAAATCCACTGTCAGGTGAATTTTACCCTTGAGCACCTGGATACTCCAGGTGGTAGCAAGGGTAGCCTTCACTCTGACAAGTGTTTCTTGAATAACAAGTGGGAGCTCCATTGTTCAGTAGTTAGCACCTTGGGAGTCCAAGGTGTGATTTGCGATAACCTTTTGAAGAACGTTATGTAGAGTTTTTCATTTTTTGCATCTCTGATCTGATATGGATATTGCTTTTTTATTTCCAGCTTATATTTGAAAGAATGATGTCATCTTCAGATTTTGATATTCCTCAGATGCCACCTGATTCTCCTGGCAGTTCAGTTTCCACAAGGCTGCAGGTGAGTGATAGCATTTGCTTTTTCCCACCCCTGCCACCTGACTTCGGTCAAGTTGCATTTTCTGATTGAAGTGTGTGGATGTGTATGGGCTAATAATTTGAAACCTATTGGGGTTACAATCATCAAACTTCACACAATTCTAAAGCACAGTGGAAGGATGAGTCACACACCACAGCTGGGTCTGTAACTTCAAGGTCAAAATCAATGTGTTACACCAGTTATATTTATTGTTCCTCTTTACATTTAATGTGTCACTCACCTTGCCACAAAATCCACTCCTCTTGATATTTTTAGATTCTCAATCGTAGGGGCATGCAGGGCCGAGAAAAGTTACCATTGAATACATCAGGGCAGAGGAACCGCTGAGAAAAATTTTGAATTACTTCTTTAGGGACCAATGGCAGTCCTCATAGAGGACACTTCGTTGGCATTTTTTATCATCTGCATCAATCATTCAACAAAAATGGTTCTACGAAGGGAGAGATCAATGACAGTCCACATAGGGGACATTTTGATGGCATTTTTGTATCATCTTCATCACTCAATCGACAAAAATGGTTCTACCAGTATGGAGGAGGTGGTGGGGGGGGGGGGGGGGGACCCAGCGTGAAGACAATAGTTCGGCCCAATTGGTGAAACTTTTTGAAATTGAAGGAGCACTGTTTGCAGACAAAACTACTGGTATATTGAAATGTCGTCTGTACCACATGGAGAACAAATATATCAGCAGTCTATGCAATCAGGTCCATTTCACGTACCAACAGGTGTTAGGCTGCATCAATTTTGGTGGTCTCCATGGGAGCCCAATTGGGGAGAGGGGAGGCTACCAGGAGTTTTCCCGGTGGACAATACAGCCAGTCCGCTTCTGCTCAATTGGAAAATACAGTACTGCATTGAGGCTTCAAATCCATCCATTGCAGGTCAATTTATGCTTTCAGATGTTTTGGGCCATGGTCACTTCTGTTAACTTAAAAGTCTACATGTAGATATTGATGGCGTTCTTTTCAAATTTTTACACATTTTTGGCCAAAATGACTTAGTTTTCAGTTGTAAGAATTTATATTTATCTCATCTTCTGTATATTTTGTAAGACTTATTGTTTAACTCATTTACTTTGAATCCCATGACTACCAAGATTTTATGTTGTGCATATGTATTGTTAGCACTATCTCCACGCTGTTTAACCCTTAAGGGCCTAATTTCAACTTCAGATCTCTAAATTCCTCCAAATTCAGGCCGTTAAAAGGTGCCCCCAATTTACAGAGTTGCCCCAAATTGTCTGCCAACGGGAGCTCACTTGTAAAAAGGCTCTTCCAGACTAAAATGGAATACAGAATGCAACAAAGATCAATTTTATTTACTTACTCAAGTGCTTTTAAATTATCTGAGTCAGTAACTGGGGACACACCTGTGGCATCATCCCATTTAGTCCAAACTTGGATCCAAGAATTTCTGTTCAGCTTAGCTTGTGTATTTTTATGTCCAATAGAACCACAATGAACGATCTCTGGAGAGTAAACACACTTCCGAAATAACCCACAGGCGACCCCATTCAGGCGTACAATAAATTCCAGTAACAACACTCCCCGATGTGTACTATCCGATATCTATGACACTATAAAGGTGCGAATATACGAGAGTGTAAAATAAGGTGTATTCGATTGGGTATCGACATTAATAGAAACCTGGATCTAGAAATGGAAGTAGGGATGATTAACAGGCTCGACACGGACTGCCCCCCGAAATAATTCTTAATTTCTAAGGTCCATAACATACAATAATGTGTTTGCCTGATAATTCAATAGCAATTTAATTATGATGAATTATGCGCTTGTATGTGACATTTAGATGAACAACCACAGGAAACCAACCAACTAAAAAGTGGATGTGCCCATGAGGTCACCATAGAACATGACCCAGCCGTCAGTTGAGAAGTCATGAAATGCATGTATGTATTTAAACTCATACGAGGCTTGCAGGAAGAAAACTATGTCTTGCCCGGTAATCGCCTCTCAACACATTGGTGTGTGGGGGGGAGGGGGGGGGGGGATTCGAAGTCATATAGAACCCTCCTCACCCGCATTACTTTAATTGTTCTTGTGTTAGTCATAAAATAATATAGGAACCGCAATGTTCCCTCACGTTTAACTAACTCCATTATGCCACTATGGGCAGAGAAGGACGTGAAGAACAAAAACTTCTCCCGATAAAGAAGGTCCGTTCGTGGAGGAAGCTTCTGGGGAACGTCCCATAACAGACACCTGAGAAGACTGATTCAAGGTTTCTGTGACGACAGAGGTGCTACTAGTAGGATTCACAACAAGACTGTTTGATCTTAAACATAATCTACTGAAACAACTGAATTGGAGGTCAATGGAGGATATGCATATCCTATCATACATCCCCATGAGATCGACAGAGCGTCTACTGTGTATGCTCGATGGTCTGGGCATGGTGACACGAACAACGGTAACTGATTGTCCCAGTGCATTGCAAACAGATCTACCGTGGGGTGATCCCTCTGGTAGCAAATCTGCCCAAATACTCGCTTCTTGAATGTCCACTCCAATACCACAGGCGACCTTTCCAAGAGAGTGAGTCTGCTAGTACGTTCAATCGACCCAGTATATAATGGATAGAAAGTTGAACATGATGATTCATGAGATGTAGGAAAATCTTCTCCGTTAGTTGGCATAACGGAAATGAATGAGTGCCACCCTGGTTCCTGATGTATGCTGCTACTGTTGAGTTGTCCAACCAAATTTGAACATAGGCGTCCATTATTATGTGAAACCAATGTTGTAGCGCTAGCCATATTGACATCATCTCTTTGATGTTTATGTGTTTCTCCTGGAACCGAGGGTCCCATAGACCCTGACACTTCAAGTCTGCGGGACTTAGGGTCCTGCCCCAACCCGTCTGACTCGCATCCATCATAATCGTGTAAGCAAGATCCGGCAGTTGCAGTGGAACTCCCTGAGTTAACTGCTGAATATCTGCCCAAATCTGAATCCTTGTTTTACTAGGTCCGTTAAAACAATACTGGTTCAAGCGAAAGCATCTTCACACTCCAGTTCTGAGTAAAGAATATCCGGAGGAAACGTGCGCGCAAACGGCCCATTGGAATGAGATCCACAGCCGCTCTGCACAGCTCCAACAGACGCATGAATTCCCTCACTATTAATGCGTGTGAGTGTAGACAAAAGCGAGCATAACAACTGACTAATTTTGCTCTGGGTAACAGCAGACGAACCAGATTGTTGTGAGTCTCAAAGCTCATTTCCAAGTGAATAGACGACTTGTACGGAGCTAAATCCGACTTTTTCTCCCTTACGATGAAACCAAGACGTTGGACTAATAGAAGCAGACTCTGAACATCGTTCTGAAGAATAATTCTGTTGCCGTATACCTGTAGAAGGTTGTCCAAGTAAGCTGACGTTACTGCAGACGAATGAGCTCATAAGTATGACATTACAAAGTTCATTATTCAAGTGAACACCCAGAGGGCCAGATTCAGACCAAAGCATATTGCTCTGAACTGATGCACCTTCCCTTGTAGGGCGAACCGCAGGTACTTTTAGAATGCCGGATGTAGCAGGACATGAAAGTACGCATCCTTAGATCTATGCTTGCCGCATAGTCTATCACTCCAACGCTCTCTTTTACCGACCGAATGGTCTCCATAAATAAATTTTTGGAGCCATGATAAGCTTGTTATCCAGCTCAAGTCTAATACCGGTCGAAACGTGCCGTCTGGCTTCAGTACGAGGAACAGGTGAATCTTGAGAATCCTGATTCTCGACGACCTGTATTGCTTCCTTTGATAAGAGAGCTTATACCTCCGGTAGAAGAAACTCTCTTATCCAAGAATTTGATGTAAATTTTGTCCAATGCAGACAACTTGTTAGTGGGGTTTTTGCTCGGAATGATAGCCATAAGCCGTCTGAGACTACGCTTCTCACCCACTGATCTTCCGTGATTGTTATCCAGTTTTTTGTGGAGCTTGATAACCTTCCACCAACTGGCCAGCAATAGAGGTCTAAACCATCACCTGTTTGACCTGCAAGGCGTACAGGAGGAGGAACCACGTCGTCCCCGCGAAAAATCTTGTCTCGTCGGCTTAGGGGCATCTGACCTATAGTCCCGATCAGACCTACGCCCCTTTCCCGAGTCTCTATACTGACGACCTCCAGAGTAATTATAAGAGGGTTTCTTTTACCCTCGTGAGGAGTTTCCTTTCGACGATTTTTGTCTGGAACGCCCTCCGTTACTCTTGTCTGCTGAAGTGGGTCGTTTATACGCCGACTTCAAAAGCAGAGCACTAGACGCTTTCTTAATAGTCTGTTCATAGACTAATGAAAGCTAGTCGTCGAAAATAAAATTCTGGAAACTGGATCAACTCAGAGAGAGCTTTTCACCTTGTCATCTTATCAGTGATGATGACGCAAGGGCAGCATCACATCCACTGTTAGGGCGGAGTTATACGTGGTATACATAATTACCCTGGAAAGAACTCTGAAGAGATGTACGAACGTCCTCTAATTCCTTTCCCTTGAGACGTTGCGCCATAGCTCTTGTAATGTGATCTGCGTAAGACATAACGTCCAAATTTGCTCTATTTGAAGAGTGGTTTGGTACTCATCCACCTGCCACAGTGTCGGTGTACGTCAGGTGGAGGAGATTAAAGGTCCACGGTGGTACAAATTAATGAGAGTTATCAGAAGTCTCTGCCACCGGCTCGCTGAGTGGACAGGATTAAGTTATTTACTTAGTGTCATCATTCGAGTGGACACACCGGCAGAACGAGCGGACGGGATTAATTTCTTAATTAGCATTATCAACACAGTATTCAAGATTGACTCTTGGTAATAAAATCAGAGTTATGATATTTCTGCTGCGTACAATGCAGGCCAACATACATGTACGTACACAATTCAACTCTAGAATTTGAACCTCTCTGACTAGAATTTCAAAACAGAAAACGCTTAGTTTATATATATATTTTTTAAATAAATAACACTGCAGAATATACAGTACTCGGAGAGCTGATTATAAGCAAATCGCACGTGCAGCGATATTTTCTTCCACCATCACTCGTATCAGAGTTGAATCACAGCGACGTTCCTATGACAAGTTGCATTTAAAATCGCTGGAAAGTCGTACAATTTCACACCTCTCAGGTCACATTTATGATCAGATCGCTTTGAAACTTGGTATGCTTGTTTGGGGTGACCTCCAGATGGGAGCTATCGATTTTCTTCAATTTCCGTCAAAAAATGTTGCCGCGGCCAACGTTCTTGGAACTTAGGTTAGTCAGAGCTCAATACTTCCCTTTGGCACACTCTACAGGGCACATTTATGATTGGATTGCTTTGAAACCTTGCATGCTTGTTTAGGGTGACCTCTAGATGGGAGCTATCGATTTTCTTCCATTTCCGTCAAAAAATGTTGCCGTGACCCTTAGATCTTAGTTTAGTCAGACCTCAATATTTCCCTTTGGCACACCCTACAGGGCACATTTATGATTGGATTGCTTTGAAACCTGGCATGCTTGTTTGGGGTGACCTCTAGATGGGAGCTATTGATTTTCTTCCATTCAAAAAATGTTGCCACGGCCAATGTTCTGAGAACTTAGTTTAGTCAGACCTCAATATATCCCTTTGGCACACCCTGCAGGTCACATTTATGATTGGATTGCTTTGAAACCTGGCATGCTTGTTTGGGAAGACCTCTAGATGGGAGCTATCGATTTTCTTCCATTTCCGTCCAAAAATGTTGCCGTGGCCAACGTTCTTAGAACTTAGTTTATTCAGACCTCAATATTTCCCTTTGGCACACCCTAAAGGGCACATTTATGATTGGATTGCTCCGAAACCTGGCATGCTTGTTTGGGGTGACCTCTAGATGGGAGCTATCGATTTTCTTCTATTTCTGTCCGTCAAAAAATGTTGCCGCTGGCAACAATCTTTGAACTTAGTTTAGTCAGGCATCAATATATTCCTTTGGCATGCCCTGCAGGGCACGTTTATGATCAGATCGATTTGAAACTTTGTATGCTTGTTTGGGGTTACCTCTAGATGGGAGCTATCGATTTTCTTCGATTTCCATCAAAAAATGTTGCCACTGGCAATGACCTTTGATGAACTTAGTAAAAACTTAGTGCAGTTGAGCATCGATATTTCCCTTTGACACTCCCTGCAGGGCACATTTATGATTGGATCACTTGCAAACTTGGTGTGCTTGTGTGGGGTGACATCTATATGGGAGCCATCAATTTTCTTCCATTTCTGTCAAAAAATGTTTGAATTTATTGCATTTGTGCATCAACATTCTTTGACATGGCCTGCAGGCCACATTTATCATAGGATTGTTTTTGAACTTGGTGTGCTCATTAGGCAAGACCTTTAGATAAGAGCTATTGAATAGCATTCATTTCTGTGAAAAAAGTTGCCATTTACAATAACCTCTGAACATACTGCATTTGTGTATCAGCATTCTTTCTTTAGCCAGTCTTACAGTTTACATTTAAAAATGCACTGATTACTCTAGCATTGTGCACACACAATGCTGTTATGTTGAAATTTCATCAAATAACATTGGTACCAATGATCTTCAATTTTTCCATTTCATTTATAACTTACCAAGTTCAAGTTTGTCAAGTTGAGCTACAGTGTCATTGACACTTTTATTTGTTGCTGAAATGAATTTATAAGTTTGTTTCTCGCATCTGATAAGATTTAATAATAATATAGACATAATAAACGATCATGCAATTCGTTTACACTGGAATCAAAACACATAAAACGCGGCAACAGTCCTCAAAATTGTCAGCTGTCTGAATTCTATGAATTGTTTCTTGAATTACAAAAAAAATAAAATAACAAAGAACTTGTTCTGGATTTCAGCTGTCTGCGTTATCGTAACTAGGTTGTTATCTATCATATCCATCCATATATTAAAGGAACCCTCTATAAACCAAAGAAAGAGTACCAAGAAAATAGGAGCTCTAAGATGTATCGCCAAGATTTTCTTTTTTCAATCACTTTGACAGTCAGGCGATGGAGAGTACCAACCATTGACATTGTTTACCTGAACCTTTCTCCATAGTTTCACAGTACTTGAGTTATCCCGAGTTGAATTTCCACTCGGTGGGTATTTCCAAATGCATCCACTATCCACGTACTGAGTTTGAGCTTGCATTCGGTTACTGAACAACTGCAGACAAAATTTGGATTGTCCACAGAACAAGACTAGTTTTAATTGAAAAAAAGCGAAGGGTCGAGTTGTATTAGGAACGAAAATTCCGATACACCCCGTTATAAAAATTCTAAAATGCGAGCTCGTGTTTGAATGTTGTGGAAAAGCTTTGTCCCTGTGGACTAACATGCTTCCTGCAATATTCTTTCAAACGTTATTGATGAATAAATAACTAAAATACATGCCCGTTGCTTTTATTTGTCATTTCAACAGACTTTCCTTTACGAATTCTGTTCAGTAACATGTGCATGGAAACTATTCACCCAAAAACAACCGCCTCTCTGGTGAGTGAACGTCCAACCACCAAAGCCACTTTTCACTGATTTTTTTTTGCTGCAACTCCATAGGTAAACAGCCTAATTTTCCAGTTCAACTGAACGCCAGAACTACACGCCTGATTGACATTGTAGTATTTATTTATTTATTTTACTTATTTAAAATTTTCAATTTATTACATTGATCAACGCCAAGCATAATTCCAACTGTTCCCAGGCTGACCAGCGATGGGGTGAGGGGCATGGGAGGCACCACTTGTTCAGATACTCTAGTTTGTATAATCACTCTCCCTGTTGGCTTTGGAGCTTTTTAATCAACATTTTAGTGTTTATTATTAAGCCCTTGAAAAGATAATTAATGGAGGGGGGGGGGGGGGGGCTTCAGTTTCTGTGTGCTTATAGGCCTAATTATTAGTGCAGGCTTATTACACACATGCAATTATGACAGCTATAACATCTCTTTCTGAGAACTAAGTTTTTGGTCTGTATAATTTCGTTTTTGTTGGAGGTGTAGGGTCCATGAGAAACGAGTCATCAATGGTCACAGATCAAGCGAATGACGTATGTTGTGTTGAATGTGTCCCAAGACAGCTCCAGCATGTATGCGCTTAGATGATCATAAATGGGGGTATAATACAAAAATACCCGGATATTATTCATTTTGTTCTATCCCATTTTCTAATATCTCTGTTGACTCCTCACTACAGGTTGATGAGGTTGTACGCCCACAAAATAATTTTTATTATTCGTTTTGAACACCAGACATGGTTTACTTGCTGGGCTTTAGGATTACCTTCAGATGCCTATTAGGTGAAA
The DNA here is from genome assembly GCA_031216915.1 of Pictodentalium vernedei. Lineage (NCBI taxonomy): Eukaryota > Metazoa > Mollusca > Scaphopoda > Dentaliida > Dentaliidae > Pictodentalium > Pictodentalium vernedei. Next base: position 121,559,878 of record CM062288.1, on the reverse strand, counting down.
CTTGTGTTTTGCTTTTTAACCCAATAATGAGCGGGGTTTTCCTTTTCATTGTTTTCGGTTTTGTTTGATGGACATACTTTCAGTGTGCATATTAGCCCCATTAGTTACAACCTATTATTCAGAATAATTGCTCTTGCGTTTATTTGCCCCAAACAAAAACGTCTGTATTTGGGGAGGGGTGGAGGCTTTGATTACCTTCCGCCCTGTTCATATGTCCTTGATGGTGTTGATGTACATGTATAGTGTGCATTCGGCAAGATAGTATATTGAGAGTTATTTGCAGCAGGAGAACAGATTTGTCTTGTGCATCTTCAGTTCATAAAATATCTGCCATTTGAAATGACCCCATCTTCAGGAGTTGGACCGATCACATGAAAATAAGTTTGCGACAGTGATCTCCATATTCCATACATTGAAAACAGTGCTGACTGTCGGTTGACTTTAGCTTGCAGACGATATACATGTAGGCATGTATGTACCTGTCTTCTGTTTCTCACGCCAATGTCCCGTTGTGAAGGTAATTCTTATTTTGTCGCGCAGTTTAAAAATTATTTTCCCTTATCTGCCACCACCGGTACGCCCAATGGGAAGGATTAAACTTAATTCGACCAACGTCATAAATGCAACAATGCACCGTTGTTTATTAGTCCTGTCCACCCAAGTCCACCACGATCAGCTGGTGGACTATTAATTATAAGTACACCGACGACAGCCCGTGTTTCCATGGGACCAATGGGTGACAGCGCCAGTGTCAGTCCACCCAGTGGGTGTTAGAGTACCATTACACTCTGTGTGTAAAAGAAACCGACTTCTTCCTCGCACTCAAGAAGATAAATACGGCGGTGTCCATATGGCCGAAGGCCTGCGACACCTGCTTAAACTGAACCGGAAAAGAAAGGACTTCCCCCTTTGTCTGGATAAAGTCTGCGTCCAATAATGATGAAAGCCATCACAACCATGTACTGTTCCAAAAGGGAAGGATAATCCTCTTCCTTATTCCTTTCACCATCTGAGAGAATCAGTTGCAAATCTCAGTCCATTGCATCTGCGTGAACAGACGACTGGACCGACCCAGCACCGTCCGACAGCTCAGATTCTGAGTTGGAGGGAGGCTGCATCTGCACTTGCTGGGATGCTGCAATCAGCAGCACAATCTGCAACAGCAAGTCCGTCATTGAGACCTGAGGAGCAGCGGTCTTCCGCTCCTTAGCCGCATGCTGCTCCTGGGCGGTGTGTCGGAAACGGATCCTTTCTCCGAACATCCGGATGATCGAGGCCTCGTCTCCCTAGCTACCAGAAGGTCCAACTTCACGGGCGAAGAGAGGTTCCTTCTTCATGCAACAGGCTGGATGTCAGAAGTCGGGTAGCTAGGATGCGGTCGTGTGTGCTTAAATAAAGTAGCAGAGGAAGCCGTGACTGAAGCCAACCCCGGCTGCAGACTAGACGGAGCATCATGAGCGGCAGGCGGACATATGCTTTTTCTCGTGGAAGTTTCCAACCAGAAAACTTCATTTCGACCTTGTGAAACATAGCAGAGGAAGCCTTGACTGAAGCTGACCCTGGCTGCAGACTAAACACAGCATTCCGAGTGGAGGGCGGACATATGCTCCGGCTTATGCAAGTTTCTCAAAACAACATCTGACCCCAGACGTTGCTAGATTAGAGAGGGGGGCCTCTCCCACTCACGGTCTATCAGACCTCGCCGAGTACAAGAACTTGCTGACTTCCTCCCTATTTCCAACGTCACTGGGTGAGCTATTTATATTATAGTGCTCGCTCTACCGACATCCACTTCTTATGACCACAACAGACTTACCCGGCATCACGGCACCCACGGACGGAGTACCGCTTCACCGGTCGAGCTAGCTGCTTGCAAGAGATTAAAACCCTTAACAAAAGGCCCTAACTCTTGCAATAATGAGCGTGACGACGGTAGCACACTTGGATGGGTCTCAGAATATCATCATCATGTTCATGTTCCTCTGAAATAGAAACTGACAGAATGAATTAAAATGCGGTGAGAGCCCTGATCCTCAGAACCTCACCGCCAACAACGTACCGCGACACCCGACTCCAACATCAGTCATCTCCGTGCAACACAAGAATGACAAGAGTCCACAGGAGTGCATCAACTAAAGTCGATATCAGTCCTCCAAACTCCACAACAGTATACATATATAACTGAGATACATGAATAATAGCAATCATAATTAAATTTAAAATATTTTTTGTAAACAAAAAATTTTGAAAAAACACCTAAGTTCCCAAAGGGAACATTAAGAGCCCAAGGGCATTCCGATAGTGCCTAAGTGTGGGCAAGATCCAAAATGTTTTGAGCTACACAACCGGAATAATAATCCATGTATCCTACAGTATACTACAGTAATAGAATATAAAAAACTACCTGTATATGAAGACATTGACAATGTAAACAAGGCCAATGTAAACAAGACATCAGGCACACAAAAAAAGACCCAAAGTCAGAACCAATTGAAATGCTATCAGATGCAAAGCTAGATCTTCATACGAAGAAAAAACGATACATCGGATAGAAGATGCAAGACTAAACGATCTAACACCCCTAGGGTGAGGACGTAACCCTGGGGAAGAAACAGAATAATATTCTGTAATATATGTTAAACTCCCAAGAAATTTAATAAAACATTTCAATAAAAAATAGCCAAAAAGCTTAAGAGTTTAACAGGAAGGGTTCATGGAAGGATAGGGAAGGAATACTTAACAGACAGTGTTGAACACTTCCTTCATCCAATAACAGCCTTGTATCCCCCAATTCTTTCATTGATTTGTGTCTGGCATCCTCAAAAATAGCGATTTAAAAGCACAGATGTCATTTCATTGTTGATGACTTTAGAGCCAAACAAAGAATGATGTTGGCGCCAATTCCGGTCACTTCCTAACATCTGCGCATGCGTGGAGAGTAAATGTATGGAGGGCCAGATAGGACTTTTAATTTTTGTTTTTGCAAGCAAATTTTGGGGATTGGGGGGTTCAAAATTTGTGTTTGGCCCTTAATAACTTTGAGTTAAGCACCAGCTAGTCTGGGCTATTGGTTTACAGTGTAAAAATATAATATTTTTTCAACTGCATAATTTGTAAATTACGCAGGCAGATGCAGCCGATTCATAAAGTAAAGGATTAACCCTTTATCCAACGCAGATGATATAAAAATTTTATTATTTTAAATATCATTTTTTGAAATTTTTCAAAAAATTTCAACAAAACCATATCATGTGACCCCTCATTGGAACGAGCTCGTTCCAACGAGGGGTCACATGATATGGTTTTGTTGAAGTTTTTTGAAAAATAATATTTTTTCAACTGCTGAATTTGCATATTACACGGGCGGATGCAGCCGATTCGTTGGATAAAGGGTTAAGCTGTGTACATTTTTGTGAGATCTTTTTCTTTTAGGATAAATCTTAGTAATTCGGGTTATTTGTTGTTCTGTATCATACAATCATCTCTCTATAATTTATAGAAATAAATTACTTTTACAGGAAGAATATGATGAGCTACTGAAGTATGCTGTAGTTGTTCCAAACATCAATCTAGAAAGAGACATACAAGGTATCATTACATAATAAACATCCCACTTTAATGTTCCCTCAAATTTCCTAACTTCAGTCATGAACAGCTTCAGCATACTTAAATTGTGTGTACATTAGGGCTGGGTTGTTTTTTTGGTTTTACAGTTCAGTTCCAGCTTCGTGGTAAACCGGAGAACTGACCTGCAAGACCAAGCAAAAAATGCTCGAACGATTTTACTGTTTGTGTATAAATTGATCAAACAATCTTGCTATGGGGAACTGAACAAAAGCCCACTATGGACTGTCATCACTTTGTCTATCTGGCAAAGGGGAGAATACGTTGTGTTCTGATTGTCACATATTCTCCTAAGTCAATACGGGAGAAAATATACAATGAAAACACAACATAGATAAGATTTAATTTATTCATTTGCTACTTTGATTTATCATTTTTCTGATTGAATAGGCTGAGTAACTGATCCTCTAGATCCCCTAAGAATGATCACAGGGAAGTTAGGCTGAACCCAATACAGAGAGGGCTTTTGTGGTGTGTGGTGGTGTATAAACTATTACAGATTTTTGGTGTCTAGAGGAAGCCTTCTTTTGCTTTTGGTTCAGATAACTGTCATTGTGGCCCAGTCCTTCGTTTGAGATGAGCGCTATTGCACTCGCGCCCAAAAGCGCCCGTGATGGCAAAAAGACGAGCGCCAAAAATCACACTTGAAACAAAACAGTCAAGCTGAGCTTCAAAACATTGGCAACTGATCAAATCATGTGGGAACCAGATGTCGTCGGCTAATTAAAATCATTTAATTCGCCAGATCAGTATAACATAAATTATATAACCTTTTATAATTTGCCTTCGTCTTCCGAAAATAGACTACGAACTTTGCTGGGTCTACTTTATTAGTGAAAACATTATCAATGTTTCTTTTGCACAATGTGCATGGCAAGTTGTACCCTGATTGGTAAATTTTACGAAGCCTACAGTAAGGTGTTATTTTATCGGCCAGTCAATAGCGAATTCATCTGCTACAATCAGTCATAGTATTCCAAATAATTTTACCGTCTTCTCTTGTGTGTGAAGTTAAAAAAATAACTCCTGAAATCTGACGGCAATATGTGCAAACATTTTTGTTGTTTTCTAACATTATTGGAGTTTACTTCAAATTAAAATGCCAGTCATCACACTTTCTTCAATGCAAAGGCCATATCGGATTTGAAACAAACACCAAAGGTGGAAAAAGTTTGGTTAACCAATTTTGGTGCAAGATATGTGCTGCACATTCTGATAATGCGCAAAATTAGCTGGGAGGGAGGGCTCTTTCTGAGTTCGAGCAGTTTGTCATTGGGACTGATTTTTTTTTTTAGTAAATATACATTTACGAATTAAATGCCATGAACTCGCTTTGTTTTTTGAAAAAGATGGAGTTGGCATTACTCAAGTGGGTGAATCTCCCTCTCCTTCCTCACCAACTGCTTCAGATTGTCACATTGATGGGCGCAAGGATAAATCAAGCAAGCCAAAGCAAATCTGAATTGCCAAAGCAAATCCGAATCGACACTCATTTTCATCAATACCATCCTTCAGCACACTTCAGAATGTTGTTTAAAGTATTCCTACACATACAAAATCTAGCTGATGTAGTTTGCGAGTGCCCTTCCATCATCGTCTGGCGTTAACTTTACATTATCAACTTCTTCTCATAAACTCCTCGACCAAATTGAACCAAATCTTGTGTACACGTTCCCTATCACATGTCAATTCAAGTTTGTTCAAATAAAGTTGTCATGCCCATGGTGGGGGGGGGGGGGGGGGGGGGAGCACCACAAGGAGCATAATTCTGATCGTACCCATAAATTTGTTTCCAAAATTAAAAAAAATCTTCTTCAGAACCACTAGTCAGAATCATTTCATATTTGGTATACACCTTCTCTAGGGGGGTCAGAATCAAGTTTGTTCAAACCGAGTCCCTGGGTTAAGATTTGGGCTCTCTATTGGAGCCTGAATTCTGACTTAGTGCAACATGTGCAATATTCTTTAAAAAACTTCTTCTTCAGATCCACCAGTTGAAATCTTTTGATATTTTATATTCAACATCTAGGGAGGGGGGGGGGGGGGGGGGGATCTTGTTCAAATTGGGTCCCTGGGTTAATATTGGGGGCTCCCTATTGGAGGGGGGGGGGGGGGGGGTCTTGTTCAAATTGGGTCCCTGGATTAATATTTGGCTTAGTCCAATAACTAATGAATGCTGACTCAAATCAGTTTTATTTTTTTGTGATGCATTGTTGGTATCCAGAAGAAGCTTTCTTTTGATTTTGGTTATGCCCCCGACCCTCTTGGCAGAATTATCTTTTCACCATGTCAGTCCTTCTGTCCACCCATTGTCTGCCTGTTAACCTTTGGTTTCCATCCAGTAACTAAAGAACCACTTACCTGATCAAATTATAATTTTAGAGGTTACTTGTCATTTCTTTGCTGCTTCTTCAAATTATATCTTTCATACTAGGGCCTGTCTGATGACATCCAGAGCTCCACAGTTTATTAGTAAGTGCTGTTGACTTATAGTCACTTAGAACCCGATAAATTTTCTAAGACTTACCTTCCCTTTTATGACCCCGTCGGGGTCATATGTCATGCTTGGCGTTGCTCTTGTCGTGTCATGCCATGTATGTAATGGATACAGCGATCACTTTAATAATATTAAACTGTTTTTTTTTTCCATCTTTTCTGTGGACTTTGAATAAACAACAACAATTATTGAAAGACAGTTCATTTCTTTAGTCTGATTACGATTAGCACTGGGAAAATAAAGAATGTTCGCACACATTTCTAAGCTTAGGGAAAAATCACACTGGAAAACTTTTTCATTCTTTTGAAATCCAAACTGCATATGCAATTTTTCACACCTCTGCATTTTTTTGGGGATTCCAGATGTCACAGCATTTTATTAGAATGAGTTCATTGCTGTGATAGTTATTCTGTGTTTTGTAAGAAAGAAATGAAGTTTTTTTTTCTCTCACATTTATTTTCAGACAAGCAGAATGCTAAAGAAAGAGAATCACAGTCTACACCAATTTTCACTGAACCAAAAACCACTATCTTTCCTCTTCCACCCAGTCCAGTTACCCTAGTTGGTCAAAGAGGTTTGTACATCACCAACTTAGTCTTCTTAGAGTGTGAGATTCATTTTAAGTTTTAAATTTGAAAGTGCATAATTAAGTGATGCTAGGAATTTTATCAGGTATTCAGGGTTAATAGTAATAATTTTACTGTTTCCATAGAATGCGTTTCCCACAAATATCTCTTAATACTGTGTTATCTTCAAACTTGAATTAAAATGAATAGCACATTTTCTGCTGGTTGATTCAGTGTAGCTAGGCATTTGAAAATCACAGGAGAGTGATTAACACCCTCCTGGGAAATGGTTCAGGAGAAGAGATGGGCAATATATCAATACTGATAAACTTAACCAAGCCAGTCATTGAATACAGAAACCATCTGTATTTTCAGTTTTCCCCCATTTGCTGTTAAAAGGTCACGTTGAAGCGTGCAGATACCGCAGTTTAAAGGTTTCATATTCTGCGGATGTGCTTCACATTATCTTTGAAGTGATATTATTTTATCTGTTAGTATTTGCCTTATTACAATTTATGGGAGAGTGCCTATTGGCACTCTCCCATAAATTGTACAAGGCAAAGACTCACAAAGAAATTTTCAGAGCCAAAAATAACTTAGCACTCTACCAGTTAAGGCAGGCAAGGCTTGACTAGGAATCACTGCTCAGGTGATTTGTCTGTTGTTATCGAGACTGCTAATTACTGCATGTTAAAGATACATGCGCTGAGATAGTTAAAGCCTGAAATAGGCCTTTAAAGGTTAAGGTTTGTTTGGAACAAGTCACAAAATTACTGTAGATATGATTTGTGTTTGAAAAAGAATGCCAATGCTGAGTTTAATCTTAGTTGAGTTAAATCTTTTTGTGCTTTCAGCAAATCTATCAAGTCAAAGACCTAATATCAAACCGATACTGCGGTACACCTCCCCCAAAAAACATCAAAACCTATACTGAACTCAAGATTCCAATACCGCCCACCTCTATTTAGGAGGACAATTGCCCCCGCAGTATAACATTTGTTTCACTATGATGGAAAGCCCTTTACCACAGGCTTTTCTTCAATACTATTTATTGGAAGCTGTTAACTTTTAAAGTTCTTTTTCAAGCTTTGACAAACTCTGTAGTCTTGGAACATGTTCTTTAACATGTAATCATGAAGATGTCCTGTAGTCAACAGCCAAATTGCCCTGGCTGTGTTTTCTAATTGAGTTTTGGCTGCCTCTGAAAGCAGCCAAGACTTAGCTAGAAATCACTGCTAAGCCAAAAAAACTACAAGGTGTGGTGTACAGTAAAAAATTTGGAAAACTTCCCAGACCTTTAACCCTTAAGAATCTGGACAAGTGTCCTGAATTCCCACAAGCCCACAACCTCTGTATGTCCAGTGGCTTAGCAGTGATTTCTAGTCAAGTCTTGGCAGGCAGCCAAGACTTGCTAGAAATCACTGCTAAGGTAATTTGTCTAATGTCGGTAGGACCTCCTCATGATGGCATGTTTAGTGCACCTGTTTTGGGGGTGTAAAAGTTGGATATTGGTCTTCAAGGGTTAAGGGCTAAAAGAGACTTGGTATGTTTATTGCAATATGAAATCGTCATGCCAGGTTTATCCCAAATGTTTCTTGATATTTAGATTAAGTTAGTAACTCCTTGCATGCTGGTTGCTGGCAGATATTCTTTCCCAGGACATGAAATCTGTTGCTATTAAAATAAGTCAAATTTGAGGATATTCAACAGAATATTTGCCTGTATGTTGTTCAGATTTTGTAACCAATGATTTCATGTGTCAAATTTTCATGAAGTTTTCAACAAATCTAGTCATGTCTGCTTCAAAGCATCCATGACTAGATTTCTTGAAAAACATTTTAAAATTACTCATCGAGTTAAGAATTAAGGAAGCAATAGAAAAGGCCTAGAAAAACGTGTGTTATAGTTTAAATATTTTACAGATATATCTGATAGTCATCCGACATTATATAAAAACACAGTAAACAGAAACACCAGTGATGTAGAATATGAAGAGACAGTATTTACCACAACAATTGATCATGATATTGGGAAAATGGACAGTCTGATGGATCAGTGGTGTCTAGACTTGAAGAGAAATGTTTTGGTCAGTATTCAGGTTCTGAAATCTATTATATCTCATAGAACAATGAATTTTTTAACTATCTCATCATTACGCAGGTGACAGAATAGGGTTGTGCCATTGTTTCAGTGGTGAGAAAATATAGTTGTAATGAGAGTGATACTGTACACCAGTCTAAATACTCACTTATTTGATACAGATTATAACACATTCCCAATTTTACTAACTTACATCAGCCGATTTATGTGTGCACGCAGACGATATGTTTATAATGTAAACATTGGCTGTCGTCGCTATAAAGGGAAATCAAGTTAAATAATCAACGTTTGAAATTCAATATTGGTAATATTTTAATGTATAATCCCAGATTTAAATTTGATACTGAACATGTCATGATGCCATTCTGAATACAGTCTATAGATATAATAGTATTATATGATTCATGATGGAAGTTATACACACGTGAATGATTCAGTACTATTACTACTAATACTGGAATAGCCCTCCTTATCTCAGTTAAGGTGGGTCAAACATATGGGCCCTATTAAGGAGGGTGGTTATTGCCTTCCTTCAATTTTTAAAATGACAGGCCTTGTGACAAGCAGTTCTTTTCATTCAAGTGCTGTCGCCTTTGAGTGAGTAAGAATTGTATATCCAAAGAACACATGCTTTATCCAGAATAACCACAGGTCCTTTATATCATCACAGTTCCTTTATGTTCTTAATTGTCCATATGGGAGCGTGGTAGCTCAGTAGGTAGAGGTGCAGGCTGCAAGCCGAGAGGTCCTCGCTTCGAATCCCACCTGCGGCAACTGCGTTGTGTCCTTGGGCAAGACACTTCATCTCCATTGCCCGCGTGGGGGCACGATGACGCCCTGTACTAAGGCATACTGCACGCCGATGGTACGCATGTTTTCAACCAATCTAACCCTGCCTGTGCTGCAGTGCGGAGTTACGATGTTGGGGAGCTGGCAGCTGCCCGTCGTTGCTCGGTGGTTCTCTCCGGGTACTCCGGCTTCCTCCATCCGTAAAACTGTCACGGTCATGATTAGCCATTGTGCATAAATATGTGACCTTAAACATCAATAAATAAATAATTGTCCATATATTTACATATTTTTCATTTCAAGGTTTGTAAGTACTTGAAAATGGTTTCTTACACACCTACTCCCATTTGTTTACAATTGGCTTTGCATGAAGTAAAAGACCTACTAAAAAAAGCTCTCTTAATTATCAGAACACTTGTTCAGGAAGATCCTTAATTGGTGGAGTGGTAAATTATTTTTGGCAATCAAAATTTGTTCACATGTCTATGCCTTGTTACAATTTACAGGAGAGTGCCTGTGGGCACTCTCCCATAAATTGTAACAAGGCAAATACCAACAGAATAATTAGTATTACTTCAAAGATAATATGAAGCACACCCACTGAATTTAAAATCTTCAAGTTGCAGTACCTGCACGTCAGAATAAATCTCAAAGATGTGCTTCCAGCACACGGCCAGTTAAGTATGGAAGGGTGGAAAAGCACCATAAAAACTTAAGAATCAAAAACTGGGCTGAGTGTAGCTTGCACTTGTCCAGCATAGGTTGCAACTCCTGTTCTACATCTGTGACTTCCTGCACATGCTCAACACAAAATGATCAAACTGCTGTTTCAATTATTTTTGCCTTGTGGAGATGGTGTTTTTTGCAAGAATTGCTCTCTTCATAATACTGTCAATTTGATGTTTATTTCATCTATTCAGTTGTGGAAGAGAGAAAATATAGAGGCTGTTGTCTCCTTTGTGATTCTCTCTAGTGTTCTAATTCTGTTTTCTTTGTCTTTTTGAACAGGTTGCCCTGTTTGTTTTCACAGGGCTTTTGGCCATATGTATGCGACACATGACCTGCATTGTTTTCTGTGTCATTTTTTACCTGTTCTTCCTTTCCAGCAATATGAAGATCTGTGTTACCTAGGGTTTTTTTTCAACATGGTCTTGCTGGCCGTTTTAACTGCAGCTGAACTTTGTCTTGTCTCATAGTCTGGATGTTATTCCTTGTGGTGGGGTGTCTTATTCCACTGGGTTCATCCGTGTCTATGGATAGGTCTTCAGTCATCCCTTTTTTTTCATGGGGGTGGGTCAAAATTTGGGCCTGTTCCCTGTATGGTGTTCACTAATATGCCTAGAACTGTTTGAACAAATTGATGATAACCATGTTCAATGAGTGTCATAGAATGGGTGCTCCTCCTCCTCCTAACCCTGTGAGTTGAGTGGCACCTGGTATTCCTCCTATTGTGGTGTCAGTTAATTGGGTTATTAGGGCTCGTGCAGAAAAGGGGAACCAGATTCCTTGCAGCCTCCCAAGGTTCCTTCAGACAAGAATCCTTCTTGCATTACTGGTGTGGTGCTTGATATGGAGGCTGTCATCAACCTTCAGTCGATGCCTGTGGCTGTCACTTCTGTGACTGCTGTTTTGGAGCCTCAATCAGCTTCTTTGTTTGATCCAGCCCCACCCACTACGATTGAAAAAGGTCTACTGCCTATCACTTGTCAGTCTGTAAGCTCATTACCTGTCTCCTCCAGAGACTGCACTCCTCCATAGGATTGTGGACAACTTTCCCTGACTTCAGCCATGCAAAGTTACTCTGTGACGTCTTCCGGTCGTTCAGTGACAGTTTCACATCTGTGCAACTGGACAGACTCTCTTCCTCCACAGGGCTTCGGCTTGCATTGACAGAGTTATTTATGTTCTTGTGGTATCATGTTCACTATCCTTATTCCTGACCAGTGTTTCCTCCAACTGGACCGATCTTGGTTTCACTAGGCCTTCCTGCCTAAGTCTGGTGCTAAATTGTTGGTTACTGTTTACCATCACTTGGATAATCCCCTTGGATTATCGCTTCCTTCCAGTGTTGTAGGGGCAGCAGTACTTCACCCTGCTGATGTTCACAGCAAGAGTTCTGGTCCTGTCTAAGTGTAAATGGATCAGGCGAGAAGGAAACTTTGCCACCAGTGTTGTATTTCCATGTACTTTGAGAAAATAACTTCTGGGTTGAGTTTATAAGTTTAAGGGCATGCCATCCGGCTTGAACCTAATTCCTTTGGCATTTAGGTGCAGGTGTTGGCATTTCATCGCTCTCTGCCTGTGGTGACCATTTTAGCATATTTGGACAACATCTTCCAGAGACACCTGAACTCGGCCCTTCTGGAGATGAATGTTAACAAGCCCTATGACCTGTTTGCATTCCTAAGATTTATAGTCAACCATGGGAAGTCAGACCTATTCCCTTCTCAGTCTTTTTGCCATCTGAGGATAGACTTCTACACTCATCTTAATGTGGTCGCAGTTCCCTGAGCCAGGGTGTTTATTCTCACTGCCTTTGCAAAGACTGTGAGCCATTTCAGTGTCATGACAGCAGTTTTCGTCGCTTACTAGGGTTTTGCTGTTCGGGGACAGATATCATGCCTTTGGGTCTCCTGTTTGTACAACCTCTCCAGCTCTTTTTTAGTCACTGGTGCCTGAAGTCAAATCGTTGCTACCAGGTTCTTGAGTTACCTGGCTCACAACATTGTCTACACCTTTCCTGGACCAATGTTTGGTGGTTGATGCAGGGCATTCCATTAGATTCCTCAATTCAGATTGTTTTCTCATAGTGGATACCAGCGATCAGGATGGGCAGCAAAATTCGATCTCTTCAGTCTTTCAGCTCTTGGGGTTTGGGACCTGGACCAAACCTATCTCCACATCAGTCAAAAGGAGCTTCTAGCTCTTTTTCTCAGTTTCCAACAGTGGATCCAACACCTGTCAAATTGCCATCTCCTACTATTGTCAGACAGCTCAACAGTGGTTGCTTACATCTGAATTCAAGGAGGCACTCCATTTTGATGTGCAAGCTGGCAAGGGATCTTCTGCTGCTGGCGTGAGACATAATTAAATGGGTGTTATTTTGTCATATTTCACGTCATTTGACATCCTAGCCAACTCCCTGGCCTGATGGGTTATTGTCATTCCAACTGAGTGGATGCTTAACAGGGCCATATTTTTATACTGTACCAATGACCCAGACTTAGCTTAGCTGGTGCTAACTCCACAAAAACCAGGGCCAAACACAAATTTTGCCCCCCAATCCCCAAAATTTGCATCCAAAACAAAAAGAAATCATGTCCTAAAGGACCTCCATAGTACGACTCTACTGCGCATGCGCAGTGACGCAGTCGTCCCGAAATTGGCGCCAAATATCATTCTCTGTTTGGCCCTTCATCAGTCAACATCTCACTGATCTTTGTGCTTGTAAATCTCAGTTTAAAGGATGCCAGACACGTAATTCTTGGAGAAAATGTGATTCTAAGGAGGATAGAAGGAGGAGAGGAAAAAAGAAGTGGCAAAAAATAATCAGGGCTGTACTTAAAATTTTTTGTTAAAATTATGTTAAGTTGCCTATTTTCGAGGCAAACGCCTCTTGTTGTCATTCTTGCTAATTGTTGCACTGCTTATTCAGTGTTTCCTCTCCCCTAACCTTCTAAAGTCCCCCCTTGCAATTCTCCCATGCTTTTGGCATATTTTTGAGAAGTTTCATTTCTAAAAATTCCCTGGGAGAGTTGCTTGGTTACAGAATGTTTTCTGTTATTTTCCCCATAGTTACGTTTTCACCCATGGGTGTATAACGTTTGTGTTCTGCATCTTCCATCTGATGTTCTGCAGATTCTCCCCTGGGAGTCTCTGTTTTGCATCAGATAGAGTGTAATTGAGGACTGATTCCGGGCCAGTTTTTTCAGTGCCTGGAGTCATGTTTTCTTCTGTGTTTACACTGTTTGTTTTCATTGGCAACAGCCTTTTTTGAGGGGGGCTGTTTGCCTTTGAGGTAGTTTATCTCATTATAAGATACATTTATATTATCCGAAAGTGTCTCATTAATTATTTTATATAATTTTAAAATTTTTGACCACACTTTGCCATCGGATCCATCGGGGCTCAACGTTACTTTTCAGCAACTTGGGCTTCTCTGAAAAAATATTTTTTCAAAATTATTTTGTTTTGCAATTGTTTTTTCATTTATTAATGGATCATGTTATTATGTATCTTTGTGTCAGGGGTTTTTGCGAGTAACTAGGACTTATTGTTGTTCTTTCACAATGAAGGGAACTTGTTCAAATTGTAATAGGAAGAAATCTTCCTCTGACTTTCATGATTATTGCATAAATTGTAGTCAGTGTTCTCGCATTAATCCCTGTCCTGTATGTGAACATTGGGATGAGAAACATTGGAAACGTGTGTCACGATATGTTGTTTCTGGAGAAAGAGCGATGCCGGCTCTTTCTCCACAAGGTCACTCTACTCTCTCAGTTTCTATTTCAGAGGAACCAGAACAGGGTGATGTTTCCATGTTATCTTCTTCAAGTGTGCGTCCGTCGTCACAATTAAATACAGAGCTAGCGGCAAAAGTGCTCATGGAGATTAGACAAATGTCGTCCGCTAGCTCGCCCGGTGTAGCGTCCATTCACCGAATGGTTCGGCAGCCGGGTTCGTCCGATGCGGTCCAAGAGGAAATTTTGGGTGATGCGAGCACTATAAAAATAATAGATGCACACCCAGTGACGGCGGATAGTGAACGAGAACGGAGGAAGCCTTTTAGTCCGGTTCCTAGCTCGTCCAGGTCCAGCCGGGCCGCGAGCGAGAGAGGCCCCTCTCTCGTACAACAACATCTGGGACCAGATGTTGTGGTACAAAATGTGTCTTTAGCGGAGCATACGTCCGTCGCTCGGGACGCTCCGTTGTATAAGCAGTCCGCAGAGACTGTTAAGGCTTCCTCTTCTCGCCGGCGCACACGACCGCACCTTGGCTGCGTGACCTCCGATATCTTGCCAGCTTCGCCGATGAAGGATTATTCGGCGACCAGGTCACACCATCCGGCAGCCAGGGATTCGAGACCGATGGACTCCGGACGTTCGCATAGGAAAAGTATGCGGGAGCCATCTGATGCGGAGCTGCCCTCGGCAAAGCAGCGAAAGACCGCTCCTCCGCAGGTCTCGACGTCGGACATTCTAGTGCAGATAGCACAGCTTATCGCAGCATCCCAGCAACCGACAGAGACGGTGTCGGATCGAAAATTATCCGACGGCGCTGGGTCGGTACGCTCCGCCGAAGCATCGGGGGCGGACGACCGGGAACATCGGGAGGTCCGACCGGATGGTGAAAGGGATACGGATGAATTGGAGCTATCCCTTTCGGAACAACACAAAGCTGCCGTAGACTTCATCCGGCACTTTCTTCCTCAAGTTGTTCCGTCGGGCCAGACTGCTGCGCTTCCGGACAGGAGAATTATAGCGTCATTGGACTCTGATTTTTTCGAGCGGTTCAGGGACATCGCTCCCGAGTTTCCGTCGCAGTCCAATAATGTTGCAAGAACATTTGAATTATTGAACGACGCTATTTTTAAACTTGCTTCCAGGACAGGGAAAGCAGGCTTCTTGTCCGCAAATACTCTCAACCTGCCTTTCATTAATGCAAGGAATAAATTCGACACGGCAGGTCAGGGTATACCGAGAGTTCCTCTGCGTATGGACGACGAGGCGGAAGACTTAGAGCTATCATTACCGTCGTCAGCTTCTATTCCAACCGCAGTGTTGGAAACAGCTATTGCGTCTAACAGAGCCAATTTAGATGCCTTATCTTACGCAGATCACCTTACGAAGGCGTTATCACTGCGTCTTCAAGGGGAAGAGTTTCAGGATATACAATCCTCCTTAAGACTTCTTTCAAGGGCAGTAGCTTATTCCACGTGTAACTCCGCCCTTTCAGTGGCAAATCTGGAGTTGGTTAGACGTGACGCAGCCCTGTCTACATCCACACTAGTGGATTCTAAGGTGAAGAACTCTCTTAGAGTCGCTTCGGTCTCAGGAGATCTTCTCTTTGACGGCAAGCTTTCCGCTATTTATGATAATATTAAAAAGAAAGCTAGTGATTCTCTGTTGTTTAGATCCGCTCCTAAAAGGTCGGATTCAGCAGACACGAATAAGGCGGGCACTTCTGGGTCTTATCCGCCCAAGAGAGGTTCCTATAGAGGTTCCGGTGCGTCCTCTAGCTCTTATTCGAGAGACCGTCAGGATAGCGACTCTCGTTCGGGACGTCCTTCAGGCCGGGACAATCGGTCGGACGCCCCGAGGTCGACGAGGCGAGGTGCGGGTCGTGGAAGACGTGGTTTCTCCTACCGCAGGCCTCGCAGATCCAGGAGGTGATGGCTCAAACCTCTATCGCGTTCCGGTTGGCGGAAGGTTGTCGAGTTTTTCTCAAGAGTGGGCGTCGATTACGGACGACCCGTGGGTGAGAGGAGTGACTTCGGAAGGTCTAAAGATATCCTTCAAACGAAAGCCTCCATTAACTCGAAGTCCAAAGTGGACTCATCTTCCGTCAAACCCTCAGAAAAGAGACGCTCTGCTATCAGAGGTGCAGTCTCTTTTAATGAAGAACGCGGTAGAGGTCGTAGAAAACCAGGAATCGCTGGGATTCTACAGCCATCTGTTTCTGGTTCCGAAACCAGACGGCTCGTTCCGTCCAGTCATAGATTTGAGCTGGATAAACAAGCTGATCATCGCTCCGAAGTTTTATATGGAGACGATTCGATCGGTCAGAGCGAGTATTCGGGTGAACGATTATGCAACGAGCATAGATCTCAAAGATGCGTACTTTCACGTCATGGTACATCCGACATTCCGAAAGTATCTACGCTTCGCAGTCCTAGGAGTGGTGTATCAGTTCCGGGCCATGTGCTTCGGATTGAATCTAGCACCCTGGGCTTTCACTCGGGTAATGAACTCGGTAATGATCTACTTCCGAGCTCATTCGTCTGCGGTAACGTCGGCCTACCTGGACGACATTCTTCAGAGGTACGGCAACGAGTTAACGCTTCAGAACGATGTTCAGAATCTTCTTCTATTGCTCCGACGTCTCGGTTTCATAGTAAACGAGGAGAAGTCGGATCTGGTGCCGTCCAAGTCATTCACTCATCTGGGAATGAGCTTCGAGACGCACAACAATCTCGTTCGTCTGCCGTTAACCAGAGCGAAATTAGTCAGTTGTTACGCTCGCTATTGTCTAAATACAGACAAAGTCACAGCGAGAGAATTTATGAGACTGATAGGTCTGTGCGGAGCCGCTGCGGATCTCATTCCGATGGGACGGCTACGCACACGGCCTCTTCAAATTTTCTTGACTCAGAATTGGAGTGTGAAAATTCATTCGCTCGATGTAGACGTTCTCTTGTCAGATCAAGTGAAACAAGAGATTCAGACTTGGGCAAACATTCAGTGGTTAACTCAAGGAGTTCCGCTGCAGTTGCCGGATCCGAGTTTTACCATTATGACGGATGCCAGTCAAACAGGTTGGGGTGCATCATTAATCCCAACGGATTCGAGATGCCAGGGTCTTTGGGATCCGCAATTCCTGTGCAAGCACATAAACATCAAGGAAATGATGTCAATTTGGCTTGCGTTACGTCACTGGATGGACATTATTCACGATGCTCATGTCCAAATCCTATCCGACAATACGACAGTAGTGGCGTATATACGGAATCAGGGAGGCACTCTTTCAGTTCCGTTGTTCAATCTAACGGAAAGAATCCTTCTGTTTGCGTTGGAACATCACGTTCTTCTTTCGGTCCGTCACATACCGGGTCGTCTGAATGTGCTAGCAGACTCCCTTTCTCGAAAGGGTCGCTTGTTGCCGTCGGAGTGGACTCTCAACAAACAAGTATTCAATCAGATTTGCTACCAATGGGAACGGCCAATGATAGACTTATTTGCGACACATCTCAACAATCAGTTGCAGACGTATGTGTCCCCGTGTCCGGATCCAAGAGCATTTGCTGTAGACGCTCTATCGATCCCTTGGGACGGAATGATAGGATATGCGTATCCTCCAGCGCCGTTAATTCAACAAGTATTGCTAAAGATAAAACAATCTCAATGCAAGATTCTGTTGGTAGCATCTCTGTCGCCACAGAGACCGTGGATAAATCTACTCAGGTGTCTGTTGTGGGACCTACCGCGGAAGCTCCCTCCACGAGAGGATCTTCCTTGGCAGGGGAAATCGCGCCAACTGCATCACAACCCGCAAGGTCTCAACCTTCACGTTTTTCCGTTGTGCGGTCCTTCTTGCATGGCAAGCACTTTACAGGACGAGCAGTGGACGCGATTTCTAACTGTAGGAGGACCTCCTCTTCGCTAAACTATGCGGCTAAGTGGAAGGTTTTCCGTCGTTGGTGTAGGGATCATTCTGTTGATATATTTGATCCCTCTATACCAGACATTGCTAACTTTCTAGTATACTTGTTTGACGAAATCAAACTGCAACCGGTTACTATAAAGAGTTATAGATCTATGTTATCTGATACCTATGCACATCATGATAGTTTACAAATTGGATCTAATGTCTCTTTATCGAAATTGGTTAGAAACTTTTCGATAAATAGACCCAGAACTCTTAGATTAATTCCTAAGTGGAATTTAGCTTGGGTTCTCCTTAAATTGAAGGAAAAGCCATTTGAACCTCTTGGGACAGTAGATTTCAAATTCTTATCTTATAAGACAGCTTTTCTCTTAGCTTTCTCTTCTGCCAGAAGAGTCAGTGAGCTTCATGCACTATCGGTGGATGATTCTCATTATCGTAGTGTTGGGAACACTATCACCTTCACTACTAACGTCGGTTTTTTAGCTAAGAATCAGGCTCCTAATAAATATCCGGAACCTATTGTTATTAAGGCTCTTCCGTCTTCAGACGGGCGTAGGCCTTTACTCTGTCCTGTTAGAGCACTACGTATCTATAAACAGAGATCTCAGTTCATCAGAAAGGGACGGAAACGTTTCTTTCTGTCTTTGATGCCTAATAGAAAGGACATTTCAGTCCATTCTATTGCTAGATGGATTCAGTTAACTATCCGTACTGCGTATGAAGATTTATCTTCTTCTCAGCAGTCTGTGCTTAAGATTTCTGCTCATGAAGTAAGAGCTTTTTCTACTTCCTGGGCTTATGCTAATAGTGTTGCTATTACAGATTTAATGAAGGCTGCTTATTGGTCTCAGCCATCCACATTTACTAATTTTTATCTCAGAAATATTGAGTCCATTTCTGGAGACCTGCATTGTTTAGGTCCGTTATCTGTTGCTCAGAATGTCGTCCACTAAACAGTTGCAACTATAGTTATGCAGGCTTTCTGTTCCGGCAGTGACTCCGTCCGGCTGCCCTCTTCGCTCTGGGCTATTTGACCCAGGGCAAGGGGAAGGGGGGGGCGGGTGTTCCCTTAGGTCACCTGCTTTATAGTGAAAAGCAAGGGAATGCCTCCTCCAAGACAGTATTTCTGAGTCGCTTCCGGGATGGTTTTAAAGTGTAATATTAATGTTTAATTTCATTCATGTCTTATTTTTAAAGTGTAGCTCGGTGTGAAGCATTTGTATATGTCAAGTGTCAAACGGGCTTTAATATACAATACTCGGACACTTTTAAATGATTATAAAGAGTCTCAATTCTCTGGACTACTTTATTTATTGGCTTGTTTTAAAAATAATTAGTATAAAGGTTATACTGGATGTTAATAGAGAACATGAATGTTATTGTGCTCAATTATTAAGGGTAGTGTATCTTTCTAATTTAAATATTAAATAAGAAAGATACATGTAAAGCCTAATACTCCTTTTCTCCTTAAGGGGTTACCTCTTTATTTTATAATTGAGCTTATTGGATTTTCCTCTATGTCCTAGGCCCTCCAGCCTGTTTACTATTCAGCTAAGTCTGGGTCATTGGTACAGTATAAAAATGTTAAAAAATTTATAGTAATTTATATATTTTTTATACTTACCAATGACCCAGACGGGGATGGCCCTCCCTGAGTTGGGAACTCTTGCCTCCCCGCTGAGTACATAGCGCTGACCAGGCACTGCCAGTAAGAATGATATTTGGCGCCAATTTCGGGACGACTGCGTCACTGCGCATGCGCAGTAGAGTCGTACTATGGAGGTCCTTTAGGACATGATTTCTTTTTGTTTTGGATGCAAATTTTGGGGATTGGGGGGCAAAATTTGTGTTTGGCCCTGGTTTTTGTGGAGTTAGCACCAGCTAAGCTAAGTCTGGGTCATTGGTAAGTATAAAAAATATATAAATTACTATAAATTTTTTAACTTTTCAGTTGCTGTGATATCTTTGGGGACATCCTCACATAGATCTCTTCATGACTCGCTGGAATCACCAGGTGGAAACTTTTGTTTCACCCTGTCCAAATCCTCTTGCTTGTGTGCTGGGTGCTCTGTCACTCATTTGTGGCCATCTCGTGAGTTATGCCTTTCCACCTATTCTCCCTCAAATTCTGGTAAAGGAATGATCTTGTCAGTGCAGATCTGATCTCTTATCTATCTTTGCAAAGGGTATAGATCGACCAGCTTCAACCTCTCCTGGCTGCTCCAGCAGTCCATCTCCCTCTACATCTCAACCTCATTCAACAAAGTTGTCCAAAAAAACTGCATGCCAGTTGGGAATCTCTGCTCCTTTACGCCTGTCATTTTTCAGGTCCAGTCTCCTCCATAGACGTTTTTTGAGATGATGGAGTCCATTTCTTCATCAAGGAGGGAAGACACTCTGCTGGCTTATATTATACTGCTAAGTGGAAGGTCTACTGTCACTAGTGCACCAAGCATTCTGTTGATTATTCCTGTCTGTTGATCGCACAGTTGACAAAGTTTCGATTTTTTCCCTTTCATCACCAGAGGCTTCAGCCAGTTACCATTAAAGGTTATACTCTGTATTGTTTGATACCTTTTCTTATGTGTGAAAGCGTTGTATCAGTGCTATTGCATTCCTCTCTAAGCTCATTCAGCACTTTTCTTTGAAAAGGCCTTGATTGTTGCATTTCACACCTAAATGAAACCTAGCTTGGATGCTGCATTGTCTGAATGTGCAGTTTGTCTGTTAGTTATTCAAGGAAGTATCATAATTTAAAATAGCATGATTTTTATTTACCTTTTACTGGAAGTTCAAATGGTAGTCTCATAATATCCTTGAATCCTATTTTAGTGAAGCATTGTTAAATGCAAAGGGTTGCTTATTCCATTGACCCTCAGATTAATTTTATGGCAATTACTACTGTGTAGATTAGATTAAACATATATTTATTTGCTATTAGAACAAAGCAAATGGGGATTGAAGGACAAGTGCTTATCACGTAGAACACCCTTCATTACAGTGTATACATGCACACTGAAGCATATGAATTGACAGTGTTTCTACATTATTGTTGGCTGCCTGTACAGGCAGCCAAAATGATGTAAAAACATTGCCATGAAAAAAGCAGTCAGGTTGAGTCCTCAAGGAAGAATACATGTGTGGGCAACTTTTCCAAAACAGTATAGAAGAGGCTGCCTATAAAAGTGGCTGCCTGTGGCTCTGTGGGGACTTCCAGGTTAATGACATAAAAAATAAGGCAATGCATTACATCATTTGCATAAATTGTGATTTGTTAACTTGCCCGTACTTTCAAATATTTGTTTAGAAATATTTGATTTTTTTCTGAAAAGTTTATCAATAAAATTTCAGGCAGAATTCAGTCAGTCAAAACTCAAGATTATTGAGCACTGTCGACAACAAGTTCAGAAAGATAAAGAAAAGTAAGTAACACTTGTCATAAGATGATTATAGTCAGGGATCTTGAGTTTTTCTCTTTGCAGAGGAATTCCTTTTTCCATGTTAACAGGAAGTATACTTATATTTTCATGATAAATAGTATTATTTGTTACTTGTTCGGAAGATTTAACCCATCGAATCTTGTTTGATGATCTCTGAGAGTTCTGTCCAAGAAGATGTCACTTAACCACCTCAATATTGTAGGTGAAAATTGTATTGCTGCAGAGCAGTTATCACTAGAAAAAAT
Organism: Pictodentalium vernedei; assembly: GCA_031216915.1. NCBI lineage: Eukaryota > Metazoa > Mollusca > Scaphopoda > Dentaliida > Dentaliidae > Pictodentalium > Pictodentalium vernedei. Next base: position 121,538,232 of record CM062288.1, on the reverse strand, counting down.
AGAGAATCTCTAATGAATCGGGATTTCATATGAAATTTATGTACTGTGTTCGCTAAAATCAATCTGAGCCGGGGCTCAGATCATTAGCTCAACTTTGGCGAAGCCAAATTTGAGGTATTGTCATGACCTGTCGTCCGTCCGTCTGTCCATCGTCAACATGGCTCGGGCTAGAGGCCGTATTTATGAACTGATCTTTACGAAACTTCTTGGGTACCTTTGTTATCACCGTGGGACGAGAACGAGTGTTTTGGGATCCGGTTCGAAATTCAAGATGGCCGCTGGCAGCCATTTTGTACAAAATTTTGTGCAATCAGTTATTTGCTCAGAACTTCTATATGAAAGCTCTGATTTGAATAAATTTTTGTGTGAATGTTTACTAACATGGGATGCATCACATATAATACGTATGTCCTATTCTTTATACCATTGCAGTCACCTTGTAATTGATTTACTATGGTTGACATGGTCACAACAAAACTCCTTTTTAGCCCGACTGTTTACAGTGAGGGCTATAGTAATGACTTTTGTCCGTCTGTCTGTCTGTCTGCCTGTTAACATTTAAAGTTTTGGTTAAAGTTTGTGGTTAAAGTTTTTTACTGAAGGCTCAAGGGTTTTTTTTTTTGTTTTTTTTTCTTCCTGTTTGGTTGACATTTGGCGTTTTGGTTAAAGTTTGTGGTTAAAGTTTTTTATTCAGCCTTCAAGTACAGGCTATACCCGGCAGTTCTTATCTGATCATCACGAAATTTCATATGCAGGTTTTTGGTCATGTCTACATGAGAACGTCCCATTTTGGTCGTGATCGGTCAACCGGTATGGCTGCCGAGCCCAAAACCTGAAAACCATTAGCACAGTCTACAGGTCGTATTTATGAAGGGATTTCATTGCAACTTCATAGAATGCCTCTGTATAATGCCTAGATGAGAACGTCCCCATTTGGGCATGATCTGTCAACCGTGATGGCTGCCCAAGCCCGAAACCCAAAAACTTTTAGTACAGTCTGCAGGTCATGTTTAATATGGACGGATTTCATTGTAACTTGATACGATGACTCCATATGATGTCTACATGAGAATTTCCCCATTTGGGCGTGATCTATCAACCGTCACGACTGCCCGAGCCCAAAACCCGAAAACCTTTAGCACAGTCTACAGGTCATATTTATGGAGGGATTTCATTGTAACTTGGTAGGTTGAATTCATATAATGTCTACATGAGAAAGTCCCCTTTTGGACGTGATTGGGCAACTGTGACGGCTACAGGTGCTCGAAGCCCGAAAACCTTCAGCACAGTCTACAGGTCATATTTATGAAGGGATTTCATTGTAACTTTGTAGGATCAATCCACATGATGCCCAGATGAGGATGTCCCCTTTTGGTTGCGATCATTCAACCATGATGGCTGCCCGAGCCCGAAGCCCGAAAACCTTTAGCACAGTCTACACATCATATTTATGGAGGGATTTCATTGTAACTTGATAGGTTGGCTTCATATAATGTCTAGATGAGAACGTCCCCTTTTGGGCAACTGTGACAGCAACAGGGGCCTGAAGCCCGAAAACCTTTAGCACAGTCTACAGGTCATATTTATGGAGGGATTTCATTGTAACTTGATAGGTTGACTTCATATAATGTCTAGATGAGAACGTCCCCTTTTGGCCAACTGTGACGGCAACAGAGGCCTGAAGCCCGAAAACCTTTAGAATATTCCACAGGCCATAATTATGAAGAGATTTCATTGTAGCTTGGTAGGATGATTCCAAGTTTGTGGTTAAAAACCCAGACTTTCAATCCCTATTTGGTCGAATATGTGTGAACCTGAGGCTGTGCCCTGTTCAATAATTTTATTTATGATTTTTTCACTTATGTGGATTCTTATGTAAGACATTTTAATTTTTCATCTTCCTTCTGGTGGTGGTTCTGTAGATATCATTTAAGATTGATAGTATGCCCGAAATTTGCTACCACTATGTTTTGGCAAAAATTACATGAACAAATTTGGGATTAGTTGACAATCCTCTCAAAGTAAGCACAAATGGCACTGCGTTTACCTTTGCCCAAAATTTTAGCCATAGGCATGCGCAACGCATGTCCACGAGAGGTCATAAACTTACCAATTCTGGGAAATTTGTTGAAACCGAAAGTCTCTGTTTTTTAAGGCAGTGGTTCAGTTTCGGTTTTGAAAAAGAAAAACAAACTAAATCGAAAAATGGATAAACTGCCCAGCCCTAAGATGTGAGTTATATCTGACTTAGACACTATCATTTCCCACTGAGTAGCCATGGAAAGTGGAGCATTACTTGATTACTGAGGTACAAAAGTTCTGTTTCAGTGTCAACCTGGCCTGCTGTTTTTCCCTTGAGTTTTAGTAACCTAGTGTTCATTCACCTGTACTTGATTCAGGTAACCTGAAAGGTAACCTAAATATATATGTATCACAACTATGCTGATATATGAACTGTTGTATCATAGCCAAATTCTTGCTCCTATGGGCAATATCCTATGAATAAAGATAAATCCTTAGGAACAATAATGAGCCTGTGTTGTAGCAATTCAGATACAAATTAGTTACAATTATAGCCTAATCTTGGCATGGACTAGCATGCTGCAGAAGAGTATGGCATCCATAATCATTATTTATCACCGAGACATGAATTATTGCCATTTCCTGATTTTGTACCTCCTGGTATGTTACATTTTCAGATGAGCAACAGTTTAAAATGGTGTTCAGCATCAACCAATCATCAGCATGGGTGTTTGCATCTGCCTGAAGTATAGCTGCTCTGTTGGCTAATAATTGGCCCACTGAGCAGCTATATACTTCAGGCAGATGCAAACCCTTATGCAGCAGATGATTGGTTGATGCTCAACATCATTCCACCATTCATTCATACTAGATTACTCAACTTGATGAAAATTTTGCATGACCCAGGTGCAATTTGACGCGACCTATTTTTCGTTCACATCTTTTTCATTTTTAGGTACCGGTAACCCCCAAGAAACTCAAACGCCCGTTTGCCTCAAAGCAACAGGCCTGGTTGCCACAGGGCCTGGTAACCCCTGATGTGAGAGTCCTCATATACTTGTGTTGCAGATGTGATATAGGCATCAATGCTGATAGTGACCTTAACCCTTTACCCAACAAATCAGCTGCATCCGCCCGCGTAATATGCAAATTCAGCAGTTGAAAAAATATTTTTCAAAAAATTTCAACAAAACCATATCATGTGACCCCTCGTTGGAACGAGCTCATCGAGCTCGTTCCAACGAGGGGTCACATGATATGGTTTTGTTGAAATTTTTTGAAAAATTTGAAAAAATGATATTTAAAATAATAAATTTTGATATCGTCTGCATTGGGTAAAGGGTTAATTGGTTGAGTACTAAAAGCCACTATCATGACTCTACTGAAAAGTGCTGAAAGCCACTTTACCCTGTAAGCATCAACTTGTTTGCTCAGCTGTAGAAAAAATGCTCATTGATAAAAACAAAACCCATGCATTATTTTTATGCTATAAACCAATGACCCAGACCAGCTGGTGCAAACTCAAAGTTATCAAAGGCCAAACACAAATTTTGAACCCCACAATCCCCAAAATTTGCTTGCGAAACTGATAATTAAAAGTCATTTCTGGTCCTCCATACTTTTACTCTCCCCTCATGCACAGACCGGAATTGGCGCAAACATCATTCTTTGTTTGGCCCTGAAGTCAGCAACAATGAACTGACATCTGTGCTTTAAAATCTCCTATTTTTAGTATGCCAGACAAATCAACGCAAGAATTGTGGATCCAAAGCTGTTATTGGATGATGGAAGTGTTCAACTGTGGTTTTAGATGTTCAGGGCTGTTATTTTATAATAATTATAAAATTATTTCATTGTTTTCCAATTTTAGGACATATGCCTGACGTCATCATTTTTGATAATGATTATTCCACTGTTTGTTAAGTATTCCTTCCCTATCCTTCCATGAACCCTTCCTGTTAAACTCTTAAGCTTTTTGTCTATTTTTAGCTCAACTTTGACGAAGTCAAATTTGAGCTATTGTCATGGCCCGTCGTCCATCTGTCCGTCTGTCCGTACGTCAACAATTGGCTATGGCTAGAGGTCGTATTTATGAACCGATCTTTACGAAACTTCTTGTGTACCTTTGTTATGACCCTGGGACGGGAACGAGTGTTTTTAGGTGTGGTCCGAAATTCAAGATGGCTGCCAGTGGCCATTTTGTACCGATGATGCAAAAATCAGTTTTTTGTACAGAACTTCTGTATGAAAGTTCTGATTTGAATAAAGTTTTGTATAAATGTTTAGTACCATGGGATACATCACATATAATACGGGTTTTTTTCTCGTGCGTAAATTATGCAAATTAGACTGACTTTGATTTATTTAGTGTTACTTTCAGAGCTGTAAGTGCCAAGCTGCTATGGCTCGGGCTAGAGGCCGTATTTATGAACCGATCTTTACGAAACTTCTTGGGTACCTTTGTTATGACCGTGGGACGAGAACGAGTGTTTTTGGGTGCGGTCCGAAATTCAAGATGGCTGCCAGCTGCCATTTTGTCCCGACGATGCAGAAATCTATTTTTTGTACAGAACTTCCATATGAAAGCTCTGATTTGAATAATTTTTTGTATGAATGTTTAGTACCATGGGATACATCACATATAATTCGGATTTTTTTCTCGTACGTAAATTGTGCAAATTAGACTAATTTTGATGTTTTTTGGGGTTACTTTCAGCACTGTAAGTGCAAATGCCAATACGGCTCGGGCTAGAGGCCGTATTTATGAACCGATCTTTACGAAACTTCTTGGGTACCTTTGGTATGACCGTGGGACGAGAAGGAGTGTTCTTGGGTCCGGACCAAAATTCAAGATGGCCGATGGCAGCCATTTTGTACAAAATTAGGTGCAATCAGATTTTTGCACAGAATTTCCATATGAAAGCCCTGATTTGAATAATTTTTTTGTGTGAATGTTTAGTACCATGGGATGCATCACATATAATACAGGTTTTTTTCTCGTGCAGAAATTATGCAAATTAGATGAACTTTGATTTTTTCAGTGCGACTTACACACAGTAAGTACACATGTCAATACGGCTCAGACTAGAGTCTGTATTTATGAACTGATCTTCACGAAATGTCTTGGGTACCTTTGTTATCACCTTGGGACGAGAACGAGTGTTTCTGGGTGCGGTCTAAAATTCAAGATGGCTGCCAGTGGCCATTTTGTACCGAAATTAGGTCTAATCAGTTTTTTGTACACAACTTCTATACAGCTCAGACTAGAGGCCATATTTATGAACCAATCTTTACGAAACTTCTTGGGTACCTTTGTTATCACCGTGGGATGAGAGCGAGTGTTTTTGGGTGTGGTCCGAAATTCAAGATGGCCACCAGCAGCCATTTTGTACAAAAATTAGTGCAATCAGTCTTTTGTATAGAACTTCTGTATGAAAGTTCTGATTTGAATAAATTTTTGTATGAATGTTTAGTAACATGGAATACATCACATATTGTAACGGGTTTTTTTTCGTGCAGAAATTATGCAAATTAGATGAACTTTGATTTATTCAATGCTACTTACACAATGTAAGCACACATGTCAATACGGCTCAGGGTAGAGGCTGTATTTATGAACCGATCTTCACAAAACTTCTTGGGTACCTTTGTTATCTCCTTGGGATGAGAATGAGTGTTTCTGGGTGCAGTCCAAAATTCAAGATGGCTGCCAGTGGCCATTTTGTACCGAAATTAGGTCCAATCAGTTTTTTGTCACAAGTTCTATACAGCTCGTATTTATGAACTGATCTTCACAAAACTTCTTGAGTACTTTTGTTTTCACCTTGGGACAGGAACGAGTGTGTTTTGGGGTGCCTTTGTTATCACTGTGCTATGAGAACAAATATTTTGGGGTTCAGTCAGACCCACTCTGGGACTCAAAGATTTTTTCTAGTTAAGCATCTGACTGTCACCCACCTTTACAATACTTTACCTATACATTTGTTACAGGCAACGGTCAGTATTTATGTACAGACCGTTACAATACTTTATATGTACCTTTGTTATCAGGTCATTACCTAGATGTTTGTCATTGCTGTGTCACATACTATACATGTACATGTCTTTGTCTTGACAAGTTGAGCTACAGTGTCATTGACACTTTCATTTATTGAAATTTTTTATTAAATTTCTTGGGAGTTTAACATGTATTACAGAATATTTATTCTGTTTTTCCCCATGGTTACGTTCTCACCCTAGGGGTGTTAGGTCGTTTAGTCTTGCATCTTCTATCCAATGTATCGTTTTTTCTTCGTAGGAAGATCTAGCTTTGCATCTGGTAGCATTGAAATTGGTTTTTGACTTTGGGCCTTTTTGTGTGCATGATGTCTTGTTTCTGGTTTTTTCATTGATGTTGTTTACATTGACAACGTCCTCAGATATAGGTAGTATTTTATATTCTATTACTGTAGAATTATGGTAGGATACATGGATTATTATTCCAGTAGTGTAGCTCAATAAATTTGGATTTGGTCCACACTTAGGCATCTATCGGGATGCCTTTGGGCTTTTAATGTTCCCTCTGGGAACTTAGGCATTTTTTCAGAGTTTTTTTTTTTTAAAAAAATATTTTGAATTTAATTTTGATTGCTATTATTCCTGTATCTTAATTATATATTTTGTTGTGGAGTTTGGAAGAGTGATATCGACTTTAGTCGATGCACTTCTGCAGACTCTTGTCATACTTGTGTTCACTGGGATGACTAATGTTGGAGACGGGTGTTACGGTATGTTGTTGGCAGTGAGGTTCTGAGGCCAGGCCTCTCACCACGTTATAATTCATTTTTTCTGTTTTTATTTCAGAGGAACATGAACATGGTGATGATATTGTGGCACCCATTCTAGTGTGCCACTTTTGTCCCGCTCCGGTTAGCAAATAGAGCTAGCTGCAGAGCATTTTTTCTTCCTGTTAACAGTTGGGGACGACTGTTTTGTGTTGTAAGAAACTTCAGTGAGGAGGAGCATCCATCCTATGTTACGAGTCGGGATGCTTCTTCCTCACTTCAGCCGGGGTCGGCTGTGCTTATGGATTCCTCTTCTTCCATGGATATGCACGATAAGGGATAGATGCCTACAAGTTTCTAACAGAATGCTCGGCGAGGTCTGGAGCAGACTGCGAGCTGGAGAACCTTGTTCTTTACATCAGCAGTCGGGGTCGACTGTTTTTGGTGCGAGAAACTTTAGTGAGTTGGGTCGTCCGTTCATGCTTGCAGTTCGGGACGCTTCTTCCACACTGCAGCCGGATTTGGTTGCAGCTATGGCTTCTTCCCTTGCTTCATTAATGAAGCGTGTTGACCATGTACTAGCTATCTGACTTTGCAGGTTCGGTTGATAGCTAGTCGTTTGAGACTACTACTACCGTTTAACAGACTCCGATGGTGAGCTGTCAGACAGTGCTGCGTTGGTCCAGTCATCCGTTCAGTTGGATGGAATTGACCATATTTGCGGATGGAACATTTGGATGATGAGATGGATACGGAGTATGAGTTTCCATCTCTCACAGAAGGGCACTTTAAGACCTTGAAAAGTCTTAAGCTCTTAATATTGTTCCATCTGAATATAAGTCTGCGTTCAGATGAGCAGGCCGGGGATGTAAATATGTTCCTACCTGCATCATTTAATATATGCTCGGAAATAATGGAATGTGCTATTTCATTGAAAAGAGCAAATCTGGGTGCAATGTCCTAAGCAGATCACCTTACCAGAGCTGTGGCGCAACGTCTCAATGGTTCCTCGCTAAGAGTTCTTTCCAGGGCAGTCATGTATGCTACATACAACTCTGCACGGACAGTGAATTTGGAGTTGATAAGATGTGATGCTGCCCTTGCGTAGTCATTACTTATAGATGACAAGGTGAAAAGCTCTCTCTGAGGTGCTCCGGTTACCGGGAATATACTATTTGACGACAAGCTTGCATTGAAATAGGATCAGGCTACAGGAAGCTTCCGATGCTCTGCTATTGAAGTTGCTGTCTCGTCAACACACTTCAGCAGACTGGGGTAAGCGAGGCCGTTCTGCTTCTAAGAAAGCATCATGAAAATATCTTGCAAGGGTACAATAACCCTCTTATATTTACTCTGGAAGTCGTCATTATAGCGACTCGGGGAAAGGGGCATAAGTCTGATCAAGGCTATGGATCAGACCACCCTTGGCCGATGATTAACGGAAGGTTATCAACGTTAATCATGGAAGTTCCTTTCAAAGAGAGTTGCTTCTAGTGGAGGTAAAGGCTCTCTTATAGAAGAGAACAATTGAGGTCGACGAAATGAGCTTCTTCGTGGGGAGGATGTAGTTTTTCCTCCTGTAAGCATCGTAAGTCGTACAGGTGATGGACATAACCTCTATTGCTTGCCAGTTGACTGAAGATTATCAACTTCACGAGAAACTTGACGTTAATCACGAAAGTTCCTTTCAAAGATAGTCACTCCTAGTAGAGGTAAAGGCTCTCTTATTGAAGGGAACAATTGAGGTCGTCGAGAATAGATTATGGTTGCTTGCCTCTTGGCGGTAGGTTATCAACCTCGCAAAAGTGGATAATTTACAGAAGATCAGTGGATGAGAATGTAGTCTCGGCAGGCCTACAGCTATCAGGGTTGGGGCAAATACATTGTAAATGTATTGAATATGAATACGAATACTTTGAAATTTTATGAATACGAATACGAATACACAAATACGAATTTCAAATGTATTTGAATACAAATACTTTACAATGTATTCTTGAATACAAATATGAATACTTGAATACTTTTCAAAATTATTTCTTGCAAATGGATGATAATTTGATCATTCTTTTGGGGATTAAGGGTATAAGGGATTATAGGTGAAGAATTAGTTTTTCAGAGGGTGGATCTCTTAATCCTTGAGAATCCAATCAATAGACATAAGTTGGTATTAATGACAAACAAAAGAAATAAAAAAAAATTCAAATAACAATTTATTTAGAACACAATTAGCCAGTGCTATTCACAAAAATCAATTGAGCAATTACTGCACTACTGGAAAAATGTTGTAATTCAAGCACAATAATTTTACACATCTATCAGTCTACACCTTATTTCTACTATTAGTGTAGAAAAATATATATTATTATTATCTCTTGGGACTGCAGTCTCTTTGGGAATTCAGGGCTGTTTTTTTAGCGGTTCTTCATTCCCTGCCTTACGCGACGATAATTGTAAGTCCCCATTAAGTGAGCCTTCAAGGTTGTAACTTACACCGATATATATCTGTCTTTACGTAGATGAAGACTTATAAGCTTTGGCTAGCATTGTAAGTCTCCTTAGTGAGCTTCTAGGGCCACAGTTATCAGCTTTTAATGGTCTTCACACACAGGAAGACCTTTAGCTGCTTCAGCTAGGCTGAATTAGTTGTTCTATCGGACATGATACCGTTTGTTAGAGGAGGTTATTCTCTTCAAACCAGTATGGTTTGGTGTGAGTTATTATGTTAATGCGGTGTATTTGTTCTTCACGTCCTCTGCCGTTAATGGCATTATGGAGTCGGGCAGACGTGAGGGAGCCTTGCAGTTCCTATACTATTTGATGACTAACACAATAACGATTCAAGTAATGCGGGTGAGGGGGGTTCGATATGAATTTGAATCCCACCAATGTGTTAAAAGGCGATTACCGGACAAGACATAGTTTTCTTCCCGTAAGCCTCGTTTGCATTTAAGTATATATATGCATTTCATGATTTCTCGATTGGCAGCTGGGTCGTGTTCTTTGGCGACCTCATGGGCACATCCACTTTTTAGTTGATTTGTCTCCTGTGGTTGTTTGCTATATGTCATATACGAGCATATGATTCATCATCAATAAATTGCTAGCCTTTGGGTACCTGTAAGGCTGTCTAGTCAGTTAACTAGTATTCAGATGATTACATGCCGGGATTTCAATGTTCATGTGCATAATAAGTGTATTATTAGGCAGACACATTATTGTATGTAATGGACCTTAGAAACAATGAATTATTTCGGGGGCAGTCCGTGGCGAGTCTGTTAATCATAGCTTGTTCCATTTTTGTGTCGCTGCCCCACGAAGTGGGGAGCGACATATAGGGATTACTTTTGTCTTGCGTCGTCTGCGTCATCTTGCATCGTCTGCGTCGTCCGCATCACACTTTCTCTTATCTGCCACTCCTCTTTAACCTATGAATGGATTTTGATGAAACTTTCAGTGATTCTTTATCACATCATGGCATTGTGCACCTCCTATTTTATTTTTTGATTCGCTGTATTTTTCCCAGAGTTATGCCCCTTTTCCACTTAGAATTCTGTCTGAAACGCCAGGCTTCTCTTATCCGCCACTCCTCTTTAACCTATGAATGGATTTTGATGAAACTTTCAGTGATTCTTTATCACATCATGGCATTGTGCACCTCCTATTTTATTTTTTGATCCGCTGTATTTTTTCCAGAGTTATGCCCCTTTTCCACTTAGAATTCTGTCTGAAACGCCAGGCTTCTCTTATCCGCCACTCCTCTTTAACCTATGAATGGATTTTGATGAAACTTTCAGTGCTTCTTTATCACATCATGGCATTGTCCACCTCCTATTTTATTTTTTGATCCGCTGTATTTTTCCAGAGTTATGCCCCTTTTCCACTTAGAATTCTGTCTGAAACGCCAGGCTTCTCTTATTCGCCACTCCTCTTTAACCTATGTATGGATTTTGATGAAACTTTCAGTGATTCTTTCTCACATCATGGCATTGTGCACCTCCTATATTATTTTTGATCCGCTGTATTTTTTCCAGAGTTATGCCCCTTTTCCACTTAGAATTCTATCTGAAACGCCAGGCGACACACGTCTTCCATGGAAGACTCACATCTAAGTTAAATCCAGGTTTCCATTAATTTCGGTCCCCAATCGTATATAACTTGTCTATACTTTCTCGTATATTCGCACATGTCTGGAAGCATAGATATTGGATGGAACACATCTTGGAGTGTTATCTATTGGAATTTATTGTACACCTGAATAGGGTCGCTTTGTGTTACCTTGGAAGTGTGTTTACTCTCCAGAGATCGTCCATTGTGATTCTATTGGACATTTGTATGTTGTATATATTATATCACCGGTTTTCGACCTATCTATGTATGCCGACTCTGGTATATGTTACGAGCATGTGCTATTAATCACTGGGATCGCTGCGGTAGCCTTAGCTTCTGAAGTGGCGTTAAGCACCAATTTATTAATAGTAATTAATATCTGGGTGCCTGTTCGATGAATATATATTGTTATTTGGTACCGCTTTTACTGATTCCAGAGTGCACCCCTCTTTGTTTTTGAAGAAGATTCCTTCAAAAAATGGGGAGGGGGGGGGGGATTTTTTAAATCTCCTTCGGCTTGATAAGTGTGTAACTATGAGTGAAGCTGTTTTGTCTGTAGTTTATATCCTGGATACAGCTTGTGTATTATTGTATATGGCATATGTTTGTGGAGGGTTAACCTCTCACTCTCAAATATGCCATCCTAATTTTTAGGGCTTAGTCCGGACTAGCCTTAAAATTGGGAACTCATCCAATTAACATAGTCATTCATTCTAAGAATACGGAATTACTTGAATTTGGCTCCTTATTTATGATATGTCTTCTCTATTACTATATAGAGAGACATACATGTAATTCCTTTTAAATTTAATTTTCTTTCACCTTGGATTGCAGGCTTGGGAACTATGTTGGTCTGCTAATTCTGAAGTCCTAGGCCCTCCGCCTTTTTACTATTCAGCAAGTCTGGGCCATTGGTTCATAGTATAAAAATATTATAAATTTTAAGTAATTTGTATATTTTTTATACTTACCAATGGCCCGGACGGGTATGGCCCTCCCATGAGTGGGCACTCATACCTCCCCGCTGAGTTATTGGCTCACCTGGCATTATTAAAAGGCCATGTTAGCTTTTCTCATCACATGGCGTCCATCGTCTGGCATCCGTAAACTTTTCACATTTCCGTCTTCTTCTCTGTAACAGCTGGGCCGGTGTGAACCAAACTTGGCAGGAATGGTCTATGGGAGGTCCTCTACAAACGATCCTCATTTTGTTCCCGTCGGATGAAAAACATGGCTTCCAGAGGCATTCTTTGATTCTGGTTGGTGGATTTTCAAAAATCTTCTCCTCTGAAACCACAGGGCCAAATGTTTCGAAACTTCACATAAATGATGACTGGGACCCCCTCTACCAACGATCCTCATTTAATGTTGATTGGGTCACAAACATGGCCACAATTGCGGCTTATAGTTACTGTAGAAACCCTATGGAAAATCACATTTTCCTCTTCTTCTCTGGAAAAACCGAGGCGACCTGAAAACAAACCTGGCAGGGATAATCTATGGGAGGTCCTCTACAAACCGTCCTCATTTTGTTCCTGTGGGTTGAAAAACATGGCCGCCAGAGGCATTCTTTGATTCTGATTGGTGGATTTTCAAAAATCTTCTCCTCTGAAACTGCCAGGCCAAATGTTTTGATACTTCACATAAGTGATGACTGGGGCCCCCTCTATCAACGATCCTCTTTTAATGTTTATCAAGTTGTAAGCATGGCCACAATTGTGGCTTATAGTTACCATAGAAACTCTATGGGAAATCACATTTTCATCTTCTTCTCCGGAACTACTGAGCCGATGTGAACCAAACTTGGCAGGGATGGTCTATGGGAGGTCCGCTACAAACGATCCTCATTTTGTTCCCATGGGTTGAAAAACATGGCCACCAGAGACATTCTTTGATTCTGATTGGTGGATTTTCAAAAATCTTCTCCTCTGAAACTGCCAGGCCAAATGTTTTGATACTTCACATAATTGATGACTGGGGCCCCCTCTACCAACGATTCTCTTTAATGTTGATCGGGTTGTAAACATGGCCACAACTGCGGCTTATAGTTACTATAGAAACCCTATGGGAAATCACATTTTCATCTTCTCTGGAACTACTGAGCCAACATGAACCGAATTTCGCAGGAATGGTCTATGAGAGGATGGAAATATGTGGCCTCCAGAGGCTATATTCTGATGCTTAACCCAATGCCTCTCCTGTCTGCATGAAGATCGGGCCTGTAAGCAAAATACTTCTTTTTTGAGAATCTGGTAAGGGTTGGTTTGAGTTTTCTCCACTGAGAACCGGGAAAAAAATTCAAAAATATTGTGTATACAGTACAGGTCAAAATAAGCTGTAGCATAACTGCAATAAACTAAGTAAACTGCTGCTCTTGCACTTACAAGATCAGAATCTGACATTTTCTGGAAAGATATCAGTGAGAGCTTTACAGAAAATGGTGTCAGCTTCTGGTCTTATCAGTGTAGGAAGAGAAAGATGCATAGTTTATAGGATTAACCTACAACTTATTTTGACTTGTACTGTAAACAACTTCAACTGTAAACTAAGTATCTATTCTCTCTTACTTATCAGAAAATACTGATTGATGACAGGTGTTTGGAAAGAATGGAAGTTTGTTTATATTCTGTTCACATCTTGTCAGCTTAGATGACAGTAATTACATATATCTTTTAAGATCTGACAAAATTGGAGTAACATGTGTTTCCTGTAACCCTTTACCTATCCAAAGCTATTTTGAAAGAGAATACTGTCTGATAAAATCGTAATTTTCAAAATATTTAACCTTTTTTTTCACTGATTTTTTTGTTGAAACAGAATTCATAAATGTGTGCATTTTCAAGAAAATCTTCTTTGAAACTACAAGGCCAAATGGTTTACCAATGGTAACACCCTCAACCAATGATCCTCATTTAATCTTCATCAGGTTGAAATTATGGCTGCCATTGTGGCTTATAGTTACTATAGAAACACTATATGAAATCACATTTTCATCATCTTCACTGAAAGTACTGAGCCAGTGTGAACCAGACTTGACAGGCATGGTCTATTAGAGGTTCTCTACAACTGTTACTCATTTTATTCCTGTTGGGTGAAAAACGTGGCTGCCAGAAGCATTTTTTGATTCTGATTGGTCAATTTTGAAAACTCTTCTCTGAAACCACAGGGCCAAATGCTTTGAAATTTTGCATGTTTAATGACTGGGACCCCCTCTACCAATGATCCTCATTTAATGTTGATCGTTTTGCAACATGACCACAATTGCAGTTTATAGTTACTATAGAAAAACCCTATGGGAAATTACATTTTCATCTTCTCTCTGGAACTACTGAGCCGACGTGAACCAAAACTTGGCAAGAATTGTCTATAGGAGGCCCTCTACAAACGATCCTCTTTTTTGTTCCTATTGGTTGGAAAAATATGGCCACCAGAGACATTCTATGATTCTGTTTGGTGGATTTAGATGTTTTGAAACTTCACGTCATTGAAGACTGGGACACCTTCTACCAATGATCCTCATATAATGTTGATGTAATGTTGCAAACATGGCCACAATTTCAGCTCATAGTTACCATGGAAAGACCATGGGAAATCACATTTTTATATGTAGTTCCAGGTGAGCGATTGCAGGCTCTGTAGAGCCTCTAGTTATGTAGTACTCTCTTCTACAAAGAATGATGTTGGCACCAGTTCTGGTCACTTCCTGATGGCTGCGCATACGCGGAGAGTAAAAGTATGGAGGACCAGATAGGACATCAATTTTTCAGTTTTGCATGCAAATTTGGGGGATTGGGGGGCAAAATTTGTGTTTGGCCCTGGATTTATTTTTGAGTTGGCACCAGCAGCTAGTCTGGGCCATTGGTGAGTATAAAAAATATACAAATTACTTAAAATTTATAATTTTCTCTTTCACGGTGTCACTCAAAATGGCGGCTTTCAAAGCATCACTTCAAGGTGAATACGAGTCAAATGATCACTGGAAATGATCAATTTGTCCTAAAAACGTATAATGAAAAGTAAATCTAGTGTTTTTGAGTGGATACTGATCATTTCCAGCAATAATTCATCAAGTATTCACCTTGAATTGATGCATGAAACCCGCTAGTCCAAACATGGCCTGAAAGTCTGTAATATCAGTTTTTGGTTTGGTACTTCCTTTCAAAGGACATACCAAACCAATAACTTATATTACAGACTTTCAGGCCATGTTTGGACTAGAAACCTGCCAGCTAAATCAGATTGCAAGATCCTATCTCTTCTGAGTATTGATCAAATCACTTACGCATATCAATGATTGAATGCGTTATCTACTTTCATGCATCAATTCAAGGTTGAAATGAGTGGAATTATTAGATTCCTATTAAAAGCAAGCGCCCACGAAAAATAAACATTTGTCTTGATCACTCATGAGATAATTTTCAGTATCCACTCGAAAGCACTAGATGTCATCTATGTACCATACTTGGTTTTTGAAAAATCAAATACCGTGCAAGCCTAGTATTAAATTTGATATCACTAAAGCCAGCATATAGTAATAGTAGTGTTGGGAATCGGTATGAAAAACCATAATCGATAATCGGTTGCATCAGGCGACCGATGATCAATTATTAATTGATTTATAATGGCTTCCATAATGTGAGTAACAAATCTTGATCCATGTCTTAAATTTTAACCTTTTTTTATTTCCATGTCATGTATGCTTATTCTACTAATAAACTTGTAAGTTTATAATATTTTGTATATTATTTACATGTGTGCAATGAATAAATAAAAAATATTTGATTTTTATACCCCCCGCAAACAAAGTTTGGGGGGGTATATAGGAATCATCCTGTCCATCCGTCTGTCTGTCTGTCCGTCTGTCCATCCTTGTAAGCGCAACTCCTCCTAAACCGTTTGAAGAATTTTCATGAAACTTTACACAATGGAAGAACTCCATATGAAGATGTGCATGAAGCAATATAATTCCGTTCTGACATTTCCAAGGGGAGATAATCTAACTTATGCCGTCTGTCCATCCTTGTAAGCGCAACTCCTCCTAAACCGTTTGAAGAATTTTCATGAAACTTTACACAATGGAAGAACTCCATATGAAGATGTGCATGAAGCAATATAATTCTGTTCTGACATTTCCAAGGGGAGATAATCTAACTTATACCGTCTGTCCATCCTTGTAAGTGCAACTCCTCCTAAACCGTTTGAAGAATTTTCATGAAACTTTACACAATGGAAGAACTCCATATGAAGATGTGCATGAAGCAATATAATTCCGTTCTGACATTTCCAAGGGGAGATAATCTAACTTATACATTTCAGGCGTGGGGGGTATCACTTTGTGAGTTTGCTCACAGTACCTCTAGTTTAGTATTTATTATTGAAATAAATTAAAACTGACTAGTTGAATATCTGCCATCGCCTGTTAGTGTTAACTAGCTGACTATCTGTATTTCCTATCAGTCTGACTTCTCTCTCTCTCCTCCCCATCCCCCATTCCCATGCCTCTCAAATTTTGTTTCTTTATTAGTCTAGTTGTGACGAAGTCAAACTCGACTTATAGTTTGATGAATGGCGGGCGGGCAGTTGGCCGGGCGGGTGGGTGGGTGGGTGGGCGGGCGGGCGTAAACAATTGGATTCCGGATGATAACTTGCTAATGGTTCAACCCAGGTTCATGAAACTTCATAGGTAGGTTGGTATGGGTGAGAGGAAGAACCCTAATAATTTTAGACTTGTTGGGTCAAAGGTCAAGGTCACAGTGACCTTGAACATAGTAAATTGTAAACAATTGGTTTTCGGATGATAACTTGACTATGGTTCAATCCATATTCATGAAACTTCATATGTAGGTTGGCCTTCATGAGAGGAAGAACACTATTTATTTTGGACTCACTAGGTCAAAGGTCAAGGTCACAGTGACCCTGAACATAGTAAATCAAAACAATTGGTTTCCGGATTATAACTTGATAATGGTTCGACCCATGTTCATGAAACTTCATAGTTAGGTTGGAATCAGTGAGAGGAAGAACCCTATTTATTTTGGACTTGCTAGGTGAAAGGTCAAGGTCACAGTGACCTTCAACATAGTAAATAAAAAACAGTTTCCGGATGATAACTTGATAATGTTTCGACCCACATTCATGAAACTTTATAGGTAGGTTGGCATCAGTGAGAGAAAGAACCCTATTTATTTTGGACTTGCTAGGTGAAAGGTCAAGGTCACAGTGACCTTCAACATAGTAAATCGTAAACAATTGGTTTCCGGATGATAACTTGATAATGGTTTGACCCACATTCATGAAACTTCATAGGTAGGTTGGCCTAGGTGAGTGGAAGACCCTTATTTATTTTGGACTCACTAGGTCAAAGGCCAAGGTCACAGTGACCTTGAACATAATAAATCGTAAACAATTGGTTTCCAGATGATAATTCGACAATGGTTCCACCTCCGTTCATGAAACTTCATAGGTAGGTTGGCATTGGTGCAAGAAAGAGCCCTATTTATTTCGGAATCACTAGGTCAAAGGTCAAGGTCACAGTGGCCCTTCACATAGTAAATTGTAAACAATTGGTTTCCGGATGATAAGCTGATAATGATTAAACCCACTTTTGTGCTGTCACAACTCGACATTGGATCGGTGATCCTATCGGGATTTTTTTAATTCAAAATAAAATTAAAAAAGGGCATTATTAAATACATTGGACTCCTTTTATTGCTCAAAAATCTCCTGGAATCTCAGCTCAACTCACAATCCCCCGGGGCCGCAAAGCTCCAGGTCTAAATGGTTGGGCTGAAAAGCGCTGGACCGAAAAGTTAGCGTTTTCTGACTGTTGATGGTCACCATGAAAAGTATAAACTCGACAACAGTGTTTGCATATCGCTTTTGACATGTCCAGGTTTTGTTTTGTTGGCGGCCCATTTTCTTTTTTACGAAAGCCAAAGGGGGTCCATATGACAGATCTCCTTTCATTTCCTGGATAATCGTATAATTTACCCGAAATTTTTTAGGCGACATCAAGTTTGTCTGCCATATTGTTTACTTGTTTTGATTTTTGAGACTGGGCTGCATACGTCTTGTGAAAAATAAATTAACGAAAGAGATTTCCTGGTTTGATTAAAATTCAAGTTGTGTTTTTATTGTTATATTTGTATGTAAATTGTGAGTGAAGTTTGATCTATTAAACTCATGTGCAGTGGTGTTCCACATGTACAGGTGATATGTTACGGAAATACTAACCAGTTTTTCATGTTGTTAGCGACACTGTGTCTTCTGGAAATGGAATCTTGGTGATGATTTTCATACCGCTTCTCAGCTTCCAAGGTTTCTTAGTTTTATTCGGTTTTACTTGAGTACCGGTACGCAAAAATCTACTCGATTAATCAAAATAAAGGTCCAAACGAGCAATGCACGATGAACTCGATTAATCGGAAGTAATAGTGCCAAGAGCTGGTGTGAAATTTGGTGGCACTTTTTAAAGCTTTTCACCTCTGTGGCTGAACAGGCTTACAGTCTTTAGTCACTGTTTGGTTGTTCTTTTGAAGAATTCTGGTTTGCTGTGCACGCAAAATTTGTGACACCATATATCTGTTGGAAATGCTGTTTAACCACAGCTGACAAAAATAAACTGCAAGTACTAAGGGTGAAATAACAATTATTTTTCAGTTTTGCATCCGAAAAGAATCAAATGGTCAATGAACTTGAAAGCATGAAAGAATTATTGCACACATATGAGCAGAGCATACAGAGGAAAGATCAGGTTATATCCAATCTGACCCATGCTCTACAGAAGCAGAAGGAGAGATGCAACATGATGAGACAGTTCTGTGAATGGAAGAACAGGCACAGTGAAAGAAAGAGGGAGGTAAATATTTGAGTTTTTGGAGGCTTTTTTAAGTCTTTATTTTCTCAAACCTTAACTGCTTGTTTATGGTGGGAGGATTTTTCTGCCCAGTTATTTAGAACACGTACAATCCTGGTACTTGTTAACACAAATACTCCTTTACATTTGAGTAATCCCCTTGCCTCTCCTGTAGGAAGCCTGGGAAGTGGAGAAGTGCTTGTTTACTGTAGTAAACAAGTTTTGCTTTACAGGTAAAATGGGACCCAGAACTAATGCCTGGGGTGGAAGTCTTCTAAAGGGGGAAGCATAGGTATAAATGATTGTCTTAACTTGACTTCACACCAATGACGCAGTCATGATATAGCCATAGATGCTGAAAGTGACTTTAAACACCAAGAACTAAATAATCCTCTGAGCCTGTGATGCTATACTGAATTTTTTATCAAATGAAGTCATGGCTGCTTTTCAGCAGCCATGATTTGGTTTCATGAGAGATTGATAAAAATACCCAACAGGTTAAAATTTAACTTTGGTGTGTGAGTGGGTGCGGTGGCGTTGCAGTAACCAATTCTCGTCAGATCACCGAAGTTAAGCAACGTTGAGACTGGTTAATCCTTGGATGGGTGACCGTGTGAGCGATCGATTCGGTCTCCCGCATTGTGTCCTTGGGCAAGGCACTTAACCCTGATAGTCCACATGGGGCACAATGATGACGTGTACTAAGGCGTACTGCACGTCGATGGTGCACATGTCTTCAACCAATCTAACCCTGCCTGTGCTGCAGTACGGAGTTACAATGTTGGGGAGCTGGTAGCTGCTCGTCATTGCTCATTGGTTCTCTCCGGGTACTCTGGCTTCCTCCACCTGTAAAACTGTCGCCAACACGATATGACATTGGCTGTTAAAGTGTTGTTAAACCTTAAGAAATAAATAACTGGTATGTGTTTATAACACTCATAAAGTGAAATAAAGAAGAGGGAATGCTTTATCTGCACTTTCATTACCAATGCTTCTGCTAGATAGGCATACGGTTCCCATTGGATCCATTAACTGGTTGAGTGCTAGAAGCCATTATCATGGCTCTATTGAAAAGTGCTGGAAGCCACTTTAGTGGCTTTACAATCTAGGTGGTAGATTGAGGTTTGATCAGCAAAAGATAAAAAAAATTTTTATAGAATTGTTTGGTTGCAGTTTCTAGGGGAGTGCCTATTGGCACTCTCCAATAAATTGTAACAAAACATTTATGAATAAAATCTTGCTGAACTAAGATGACTTGTGCTGGTAGCATGATATCTTTGAAAAAAATACCCATGTTTCAAATCATCCTTGAAAAATAATTTAGCAGTCAACCAGTTAATATTCCTTTCGCCAACCTTTTCACAATCAAGATGTAGCTAACAGTAACATTGATATTGCAGCTCCATTTTGGGGTTGATCCCAGTTTACATGTTCTCACAAGTAGCCTTGTAAGTAGACAACAATTGACAAGAGTTGAGATGCTATGACTTGGGGTGGGGAAGGCGGGGGGGGGGGGGGGGGGGGGTGCAAATGTGCATAAAATCTCCATACACTGAGATGGGGGATGGCTGGTTTATTCAAGCCTTAAAAAAATGAGAAATCAGGTGTGTGCAGATTTTTTCCTTAGAGGTTTCAGAATGTTCTCAATGAAACTGAATGCTTAGAATCACTTCTGTGATCTGTAATTATTAAAAAAAAAACACCTCAGTACTTGTACAGGAAGAGAAGGTCACATCTCAGGCCAAGCTAAGTGATGTGGAATATTATGGAAGCACTGGGTTTACTAAAGCTTGAACCTTCTCAAATTCAGATGTATCATTATAACAAAACACTTTGCTTAGAGATTTATATTCATATTGATGAACTGATAACAAAGTGATAACAAAACAAATAGCTCTAACCTGGAGGTAACCAAAGCTTTTGGTGGTCTGTTTTGGGAAAGCAACAGTTAATACTATACAGATACAGCATACTTCAATTTTACCATGGGTACATGATTTCCATTTCAGTTGGTTCACATCATTGATATATAGATGTGCAGAACTAAACTTCAAGTTTAAACAAAATTTGGTGATAACTCAATAAAGGCTCATTTATACGGAATGGCTTTACCATGTGGGCAATGTGCTGTCAGTACTGAATTAAAGGTTAGGGAAATCAGCAAAAGCATCCACGTGGCAAGCCTGAATGGGCCCTGATGCATGCTGCTTGTCCTTGCCAAATTAAGTTTGAGGACCTGAAATGATGGTGTTCCAATCTAGTGTGAATGAATGGCACAAGATAAGCCTCAATAGGTGACATAAAACACACACTGTGAAGGTTTCAAAACATGGGACTAATGAATTTATCACTCAGAACAGCTCAGACATATATTTATTTCCTAGAATGGCCTCATTTCAAAGTGGATTTATCCCCTTTTTTATCTGTATACTTTAGGCCTAAAAAAGTTAAAAATCTGTTTCCCAGGCCCTCCCACATTGTCCTTTTGGTTGCCTAATGCTCTCTTTTTATAAAGAATAAAAATTGCATGGTTTATGTCGGATATTTTACCCAAGTTAATAAAATTTGTAAATTTGCCCCTTGATTGCAACAAGGGTGCACCCAAGAAATGAAATACACAACCACCCAAGCTATTCTGTGATTATGAGACCTAAAACATAAAACAAACCAAGAACATGAACTTTTGATGGCAAAGAAATAATTACAAAAATAAGAAATAAAATTAAAAAAATGCCTGCCCACATGCAATTTTACAAGATCTACTCTGGTGAGGCCTTATTGAATCACAAGGAATTTTTGTTAGACATAGACACTTGGTGGCAAAGCATTGGAAAGCTTGGAGCTCAATGAAACAGATCGATTGGGATTCACTTTTTGACAAAACATTGACCAAAGTGATCTGAGCAGTGGGGAATGTCATAAAATTGGGCAAGATTAGGAGGTGCAGTGGGGGGTCTGGGCTTTATGGAGAAAAAAAATTTCAGCACAAGTGTATGGATTTTTTTCCACAGCGCCTACCTCCCCTGGCTGTGATGGCATTAATAATCACACAAAACCAGCATAAAACTTGCATGTATTTTGACCAGGCCATATTTCCTTTGGACAATCACCATTTTGTTTTCAGTGTTCATCTTTTCAAGTTCACAATGTCAAACAATTCAAACATAGGTGGCTGGTGTAAAGTCGGACAGTTTCTAAGCATTGTGTGTTCACAATTTCCACAAATCAAAGCAACAAAGAATAACATTCTGTTGACTCAGATGCCAGGATATGGTGTCTTCTTGGCATGCCACGCACAATGGTTTGCTATTACTATTCTGCCAAGTGCTATTCAATTCTTGTGTATATATCCTAAAAATCCATGTCAGCATGTGCAAGAACACACTTGTCTCTGTACAGTATGACTGCTAAATTTTCTATTATGTAAAATTTAAGTAAACTAATTTGAAATGTGTTTAGACTCATAGCTCAAATTATCCTTTTCAGGCCTTAAAATTTGTTATGATTCACAAGGAGCAGTTTTGTTTCTTATGAATTTCTGTTATGAGAATCAATATTTTTATACTGTACCAATGACCCAGACATAGCTGGTGCTAACTCTTAAAATATAGGGCCAAACACAAATTTTGCCCCCCAATCCCCAAAATTTGCATCTAAAACTAAAGAAAACATGTCCTGAGAGGCCCTCCACACTTCGCCCCTACTGCGCATGCGCAGTGTCAAGGACGTTCCGAAATTGGCGCCATTTATTATTCTAAGTTTGGCCCTTCATCAGTTAACATCTGACTGATCTTTGTGCTTTTAAATCTCAGTTTAAATGATGCCAGACACATAAATATTAGTGAAATGGTGATTCTAAGGAGGATAGAAAAGGAGGAGAGGAAAAGAATGTGTGACAGAATATTATCAGGGCTGTAACTTAAAATTTTTTAATGAAATTATGTTAAGTTACCTATTTTCAAGGCAGCAGCCATTTTGTTGTCATTCTGATTATTTAGTTACACTGTTTTTTCAAGTGTTTTTCCTCTCTCCCTGTCCTTTAAGTTCCCCCTTGCTATTCTCCCATGCTTTTGGCATAATTTCTGTAATTATTATTACTAAAATTTCTTGGGAGTTTAGCTGAATAACAGAATGAATTCTGTTTTTTCCCCATGTTTACGTCTTCACCTACGGGTGGTTAGGCGTTGTGTTCTGCATCTACCATCTGATGTTCTGCAGTTTCTTCCCTGGAAGTCTCTGTTTTGCATCAGATGGTGTATTTTTGGTAACTGATTTCGGGCCTGGGTGCCTGGAGTCTTATTTTAGTGTTTTTACACTCATTGTTTACATTTACAACAGCCCTCTGTGTGAGGGGGGGATTTCTAAATAATAATATCTTTATGTTATTTCAATCATAACTAGATACATTATTATTGTTCGTAAGTGTTGAATAAATTGTTTAAAATATTTTTAAAATTTTTGTCCACACTTAGGCTTGGGATCCATTGGGGCTCAACGTTACTTTTCAGAAACTTGGGCTGTTCTGAAAAAATATTTTTTCAAAATATTTTGATTTCAATTATTTTTTCTATATTAATGGATCATATTATTATTATGTATTTTGATTGCCAGGGGTTAGTGCGAGTACCAGGACTTGTTTTCTTTTCACATTGAAAGGATATTGATCAATTGTTTTAAGAGGAAGTCTTCCTCTGACCTTATTATCATTCTATATGTGGTCAGTGTACTCGCATTAACTCCGGTTCTGTATCGTATGATTTCTATGACAATATGGGAAGCGTATGTCACGGTATGTTGTTGGGGATTTGGACACTCCGGTCCTTTCCCCTCAGGGTCACTCTACTTTATCAATTTCTATTTCAGACGATCAAGATTAGGGTGATGTATCTGTGATGTCTTCCAACAGTGTGCCTCCGTCGTCACAATTAATGAAGGGCTAGCGGAAAAGTGCTCATGTAATACGCCAATTGCCTAAGAGGACCCTAGTAGGTTCGACGGCCTTTGACGTCCGCTAGCTCGCCCGGTGTAGCGTCCATTCACCGAATGGTTCGGCAGCCGGGTTCGTCCGTTGCGGTCTAGAAGGAATTTTGGGGTGATGCGAGCACTATAAAATTAACTTAATGCACACCCAGTGACGGCGGATCGGAGGGAGAACGGAGGAAGCCTTTTAGTCCGGTTCATAGCTCGTTCCGGTCCATCCGGACGGCAAGCGAGAGAGGCCCCTCTCTCGTTCAACAACATCTGGCCCCAGATGTTGTGGTACAAATGTGTCGTTAGCGGAGCATACGTCCGTCGCTCGGGACGCTCCGTTGTATAGGCAGTCCGCTGAGACTGCTAAGGCTTCCTCTTCTCGTCAGCGCACACGACCGCACCTTGGCTGCGTGACCGCCGATATATTACCAGCTTCGCCGATCAAGGATTCTTCGGCGACCAGGTCACACCATCCGGCAGCCAGGGATTCGAGACCGATGGACTCCGGACGTTCGCATAGGAAAAGTATGCGGGAGCCATCTGATGCGGAGCTGCCCTCGGCGAAGCAGCGATAGACTGCGCCTCCGCAGGTCTCGACGCCGGACATTCTTGTGCACATAGCACAGCTTATCGCAGCATCCCAGCAGCCGACAGAAACGGTGTCGGATCGAGAATTATCCGACAGCGCTGGGTCGGTAGCCGGGGACTCGAGGCCTGCAGACTCCGGACGTTCGCATAGGAAGTATGCGGGAGTCAACGTACACGGAGCTTCCAGCGGCAATGCATCGTAAGTCCGCTACTGAACAGGCCTCGGGAACGGACGTGCTTTCCTTAATAGCACAGTTTATCGCAGCATCCCAGCATCAACTGAATCTGTCGCATATATTTTATCCGACGATGCTGGGTCGGGACGCTCCGCGGAAGCGGGTACGGACGTCCGAAAGTTTCATCCGGTCCGACGGGATACCGAAAGGGATTCGGTGGATTTCAAGCTTTCCCTTTCGGAACAACATATGCTGCGATGCCGGATAAGAAACTGATAGCGTCGGTGGACTTAGAAATTTTTGGTTCAGTTCAGGGACATCGTCCCTCAGTTCCGACATAGTCCAATAATGTCACACAAACTTTCGAATTATTGAACGACGCTATATATTATTATTTTATGCTTGCTATCCAAGCATTTCTGGTTTCTTGTTCGAAGAGTTATGGAGATGTCTTTCAAAAGTGTGCCTCTGTCGTCATAGTTAATGAAGAGTTAGCGGCAATAAGTGCTCATGGAATATGTCTATCGCTTACGGAGTGACATTCGCTAGCTCACCCGGTGTAGCGTGCATTCATCGAATGGTTCGGCTGCCGGGTTCGTCCGTTGCGGTCTAGGAAGGAGATTTGGGTGATGCGAGCACTTTAATTACTTTAGTACTCACCCAGTGACGGCAGATTGAGGACAGATCGGAGGAAGCCAACAACATAGGGGACCGCATGTTGTGGTTCAGATATTTTACATTCGGAGCATATGTCCGTTGCTCGGGACGCTCCGTTATATTAACAGTCCGAGAGACTGTCTTTAATGCTTCCTCATCCTCACAGCAGGGCACACGACCGCACATTGGCTACGTGACCTCGAGTATCCGATCAGTTTCGGCATTCAGTGATTCCACAGCGAATAGGTCGCGCCATCCGGTAGCCAAGGGACACGAGGCCTATACACTCCGTTCGCTCGCATATTGGAAGTATGCACGGGGTAACGATCTCGGAGCTTCCTGCGGCAATGCATCGTAAGACCGCTGCTCCTCAA
This sequence comes from Pictodentalium vernedei, assembly GCA_031216915.1. Classification (NCBI taxonomy): domain Eukaryota; kingdom Metazoa; phylum Mollusca; class Scaphopoda; order Dentaliida; family Dentaliidae; genus Pictodentalium; species Pictodentalium vernedei. The sequence continues at coordinate 121,512,716 of CM062288.1, read as the reverse complement.
GCCTCAGTGACGGACGTGCTATCCGAGTTAGCACAGTTGTTTCGCAGCATCCCAGCAATTGACGGTTTCTCGGTCGAATCAGGAATTATCCGACGGCGCTGGGTCGGTGCGGTCCGCGGTTGCATCAAGCTACGGACGACCGAACGCTTTATAGGGTCCGACAGGATGGCGAAAGGGATTCGAAAGATTTCGAGTTTTCCCTTTAGTAGTATCGGAAGATGCCTTTCATATCTTCTGGCATTTCTTCCAGTGATTATTTTTCGGACTTCATTGCTGCGATCTTGGATAAGAGACTTATAGCGTCATTGGACTCGGATTTTTCGATCGGTACAGGGACTTTGTCCCTGACTTACCGACGCAGTCCAATATTGTCATTACAACATGTGTTTTATTTTTCGACGCTATATATATTATATATATATACAAGCCTGCTACTAAGCATGATAGTTTAGTTTCTTGTCCGCGTGGCTCATTTCTGCCATTTTATCTTTTTTACATATAGTTTATTTTGGCAGAGCAGGGCATACCGAGAGTTCATATGCGTCTAGACGGTGTGATTAAAGACTGCATATATTCTTTTTCACCGTTTATGTCTTTTCCAATTTCAATGTTGGGAACGACATTATGTATAGTAGACTTAACTTAGACGCTTTATTATACGTAATCCGCCTTACTGAGGCGTTATCATTACGTCTTCAAGAAAAGATTTACGGGATATTATTCTCAATGTAATTTCTTTTGAGGGCAGTAGTTTGTTCACGTACAACTCCGCCCTTCAGTGGCTGATTGGAGTTGGTTAGACGTGATGCAGCCCTAGCTACATCCACGCGTGGATAGTAGGTTAAGAACTCTCTCAGAGTCGCTTCGTTCTCGGAGGAGCTTCTCTTCGACGGCAACTTTCCGGCAATCCATGAATTGCTTGATTTATACATTCTCTTGTCTATCTAGTGTTACAAGAGATTCAGACTGGGGCAAACATTCGGTGGTTGACTCAGAGAGTGCCGCCGCAGTTGCCGGACCCGAGTGTGGCTGTTATGACGGTTGCCAGTCAAACAGATTGGGATATATACTGATCCCTACGGATTCGAAGTGCCAGGGTCTTTGGGTTCCGCAGTCTTTTAGCTATCAGTTAACTTCCGCGGAATAATGTTTTTTAGGCTTGCTTTATGTCATTGCATGAACATTATTCAGAAACGCATGCCCAAATTCCTGTCCTTTAATTCGACAGTAGTGGCGTATCTCCGGAACCAGGGAGGCACTCTTTCGTTTCCGTTATTCAATTTAATGGAAAGAATCCGTCTGTTGGTTATAGTACACCAAGTTCAGTTTTGGTCCGTCATATTCTGGGTCGTCTGATTGTTTTATCGCACTCCCGTTCTCTTACGGGTCGCTTGTTGCTGTCAGAATGGACTCTCAACAAACAAGTATTCAATCAGATTTGCTATCTATGGGAGCGCCCAATGATGTTTTATTTATGACACAGCTGGCTAATCAATTGCAGACGTATGTGTTGGCTTGTCCAGATCTCTGAGCTAATACTGTTAACGCTCTATTGATCTATAGGACGGAATGATAGGATACGCGTATCCTCCGGCGCTGTTGTTTTTAGCAGGTATTGCTAAGATAAACATCCACAATACATTTCTGTTGATAGCATCTCTATCTTCACAGAGATCATGAGTAATTTACTCTCTTGTCTACTGTGGATCTTAACGTGAAATCTTCCTCTATGTGAGGATCTTTTTTCACTGGGTAAATCGTGTCATCTTTATCACAACCAGCAAGGTCGCAACCTTCATGTATTCCGTTGTGTGGTCCGTATTGCATTGTAAGCACTGTACTGGACGAGCTTTGGACGCGATTTCTTACTATAGGAGATCCTCTTCTTCGCTATTCTATGCGACTAAAGTGGAGGCTCTTCCGTCGTGGTGTAGGGATCATTATGTTCATATGGTTGATCCCTCCATACTACTCATTGCTATTTTTTAGTATACTTGTTTCACAAGATCTACTGCAGCCTGTTTAGGTTTATGTTACCTCATACCTATGCACTCTACAATAGTTTACAATTGAGTCTTTTGTCTCTTTATCTAAGTCAGTTAGTAACTTTTTGATAAATAGACTTAGAATCTTTAGATTAAATTCCTATACGGATTTTAACTTCAGGTTCTTATTTAGCTAAGTAATCATTTGAGCCTCTGGAAACAGTAGTTTTCAAATTCTGACCTTTTAGACAGTAATTCTGTTGGTTTCTCTTTTACTGTAGAGTCAGTGAGTTTCATGCACTATCGATGGATGATTTTCACTTTCATAGTTTCGGAATCAATACTTCCGTTACTATTTAGGTTGGATTGTTGCATAAGAGTTAGGCTCCTATTATCAGGAACCTATTATTTTAAGGTCCTTCCGTCTTCGTATGGGCATAGGCCTTTACTCTTTCCGGGTACAGTTTATGTATTTATAAACAGATATCTGTTTATTACAAGGGCGTAAGCTTCTTCTGTCTTTGATGTCTAGTAGAAGGACGTTACGCTCCATTTTATTGTTAATGGATTCTATTAACTAGCGTACTGCTTATGGTATATCATTGGCTTAGCAGTTGTGCTTAAGATTTCGGCTCATGAAGTAAGAGTTCTTCTACTTCTTGGGCTTACATTAATAGTGTTGCTATTATAGATTTTTTGAAGGCTGCTCATTGCGCTCAGCCATCCATTCATGAATTTTATCTCAGAAATATCGAGTCCATTTCTGGAGGCCTCTATTGTTAGGTCTATTATCTACTGCTCAGAATGTCATTCACTTAACAGTTGCTACTATAGCTAGGTAGGCTGTCTGTTTCGGCAGTGTCTCCGTTCGGCTGCCCTCTTCGCTCTGGGCTATTTGACCCAGGGCAAGAAAAGGGGGGGGGGAGGGTGTTCCCTTGGGTCACCTGTTTTTACTATGAAAACAAGGGGATACCTCCTCCGGAGTTAGTAATTCTGAGCTGTTATTGGGATGGTTGTTTAGTGAGAAGTTTAAGTTTATAAAATTCATTCAAGTCTTAGTTTTTAAAGTATAGCTTTTGAATATTGCATATGTCAACGGACATGATTATGCAATTCTCACACACTTTTAGGAGTATAAGAGTCTCTATTCTCTAGACTTACTTTATTATTGGCTTACTTTAAAAATTATTAGTATAAGGATTATTGGATATTTATAGAGTACATGGATGTATGAAGCTCAATTTTTGGAAGGTGTTGTATCTTTCTAATTTATCATAAATAAGAAAGATACATGTAAGGCCTATTACTTCTTTTCCCTACAGGGGATGACTCTATTTTATTTTATTGAGCGTATTCCATTTTGCTCTATGTCCTTGGCCCTCCAGCCTTTTTACTATTCAGCTATGTCTGGGTCATTGGTACAGTATAAAAATGTTAAAAAATTTATAGTAATTTGTATATTTTTTATACTTACCAATGACCCAGACGGGGATGGCCCTCCCAGGAGTTGGGAACTCTTGCCTCCCCGCTGAGTACATAGCGCTTACCAGGCACTGGTTATTAGAATGATAAATGGCGCCAATTTCGGAACGTCCTTGACACTGCGCATGCGCAGTAGGGGCGAAGTGTGGAGGGCCTCTCAGGACATGTTTTCTTTAGTTTTAGATGCAAATTTTGGGGATTGGGGGGCAAAATTTGTGTTTGGCCCTATATTTTAAGAGTTAGCACCAGCTATGTCTGGGTCATTGGTAAGTATAAAAAATATACAAATTACTATAAATTTTTTAACTTTCAGTTCTTATATATAAATATATATTTAGAATTTGAGAGCACTGTTATGTCTGTGAGTGCAACATGTATATATGCCATAGTAAAAAGCAAACGTTATACTTAAATACTTACAAAAGTTTAGCCTTTGAGGACCCATTTTCAATTTTGGTGATATTTTTATACTAATAACCAATGGCCCAGACTTAGCTGGTGCAAACTCAGTATTATCAAGGGCCAAACACAAATTTTGAACCCCCCAATCCCCAAAATTTGCATACAATACTGAAAATTAAAAGTCCTATCGGGCCCCCATACTTTTACTATCTGCCCATGCACAGTACTCAGGAAGAGACTGGAATTGGTGCAAACATCATTCTTTGTTTGGCCCAAAGTCAGTAAACATCTCAACTGACATCTGTGCTTTAAATCTCTCTTTTGGTGGATGTCAGACACAAATCAATGAAGTGTATGGTGGATTCGAGGCAGTAATGGATGATGGAAGTGAACAATGGTGGTTTGAGATGTTCAGGGCTGTAACTTTTAAATAATATGAAAATTATTTCATGTTAACCAATTTCGGGATATACGCCTTGACGTCATTAGTTTTGCAAATGATTTACCTACTGTTGATTATATGTTCCTTCCCTACCCTTCCATGAACCCTCCTGTCAAACTCCTAAGCTTTCTGGCTGTTTTTTTATTGAATTTTTTTATTAAATTTCTTGGGAGTTTAACGTGTTGTACAGAATGTTTATTCTGTTTATCCCACTGTTTCGTCCTCACCCTAGGGGCATTGGGTCGTTTTTGTCTTGCATCTCCTACCGGATGCATTGTTTTTTCTTCACATGAAAATCTAGCTTTGCATCAGGTATCAGTTAATTATTAGCTCATCTGACTAAAAGTCAGGGTGAGCTTTTCTTATCACTCTTCGCCCGCCGTCCGTCATCCTGCGTGAAGGTGGTGTTTGAGCCTCTTTCTCCTAAACCACTGTCCACATTTTAATTAAATTTCATGTAAGTAGTGGTAATATAGGGGCATTTTGATTTTTATCCAAATTAGGTTTCGGCTCATATTGAGCAGAGGTGTGGGGAAAAAATGGCCAAATTTTTTGAAAATCTTCTAATGAACCACCAGTAGCAGAGACTTGATGTGTGGTATACAAAGTCCTTTTGAGGTCTAGAATCAAGTTTGTTCAAGAGAAGTTTGTCGGGCATTATTTGCCTTCGTTATGGGAGGGGCAAGAATTTTTGCCAGTCCCAAAATTTCTATATTTTTATACTGTACCAATGACCCAGACATAGCTGGTGCCAACTCTTAAAATATAGGGCCAAACACAAATTTTGCCCCCCAATCCCCAAAATTTGCATCTAAAACTAAAGAAAACATGTCCTGAAAGGCCCTCCACACCTCGCCCCCACTGCGCATGCGCAGTGTCAAGGACGTTCCGAAATTGGCGCCATTTATCATTCTAAGTTTGGCCCTTCATCAGTTAACATCTGACTGATCTTTGTGCTTTTAAATCTCAGTTTAAATGATGCCAGACACATAAATATTAGTGAAATGGTGATTCTAAGGAGGATAGAAAAGGAGGAGAGGAAAAGAATGTGTGACAGAATTTTATCAGGGCGGTAACTTAAAATTTTTTAATGAAATTATGTTAAGTTACCTATTTTCAAGGCAGCAGCCATTTTGTTGTCATTCTGATTATTTGTTACACTGTTTTTTCAAGTGTTTTTCCTCTCTCCCTGTCCTTTAAGTTCCCCCTTGCTATTCTCCCATGCTTTTGGCATAGTTTCTGTAATTATTATTACTAAAATTTCTTGGGAGTTTTAGCTTAATAACAGAATGAATTCTGTTCTTTCCCCATGTTTACGTCTTCACCTACGGGTGGTTAGGCGTTGTGTTCTGCATCTACCATCTGATGTTCTGCAGTTTCTTCCCTGGAAGTCTCTGTTTTGCATCAGATGGTGTATTTTTGGTAACTGATTTCGGGCCTGGGTGCCTGGAGTCTTATTTTAGTGTTTTTACACTCATTGTTTACATTTACAACAGCCCTCTGTGTGAGGGGGGGATTTCTAAATAATAATATCTTTATGTTATTTTAATCATAACTAGATACATTATTATTGTTCGTAAGTGTTGAATAAATTGTTTAAAATATTTTTAAAATTTTTGTCCACACTTAGGCTTGGGATCCATTGGGGCTCAACGTTACTTTTCAGAAACTTGGGCTGTTCTGAAAAAATATTTTTTCAAAATATTTTGATTTCAATTATTTTTTCTATATTAATGGATCATATTATTATTATGTATTTTGATTGCCAGGGGTTAGTGCGAGTACCAGGACTTGTTTTCTTTTCACATTGAAAGGATATTGATCAATTGTTTTAAGAGGAAGTCTTCCTCTGACCTTATTATCATTCTATATGTGGTCAGTGTACTCGCATTAACTCCTGTTCTGTATCGTATGATTTCGATGACAATATGGGAAGCGTATGTCACGGTATGTTGTTGGGGATTTGGACACTCCGGTCCTTTCCCCGCAGGGTCACTCTACTTTATCAATTTCTATTTCAGACGATCAAGATTAGGGTGATGTATCTGTGATGTCTTCCAACAGTGTGCCTCCGTCGTCACAATTAATGAAGGGCTAGCGGAAAAGTGCTCATGTAATACGCCAATTGCCTAAGAGGACCCTAGTAGGTTCGACGGCCTTTGACGTCCGCTAGCTCGCCCGGTGTAGCGTCCATTCACCGAATGGTTCGGCAGCCGGGTTCGTCCGTTGCGGTCTAGAAGGAATTTTGGGGTGATGCGAGCACTATAAAATTAACTTAATGCACACCCAGTGACGGCGGATCGGAGGGAGAACGGAGGAAGCCTTTTAGTTCGGTTCATAGCTCGTTCCGGTCCATCCGGACGGCAAGCGAGAGAGGCCCCTCTCTCGTTCAACAACATCTGGCCCCAGATGTTGTGGTACAAATGTGTCGTTAGCGGAGCATACGTCCGTCGCTCGGGACGCTCCGTTGTATAGGCAGTCCGCTCAGACTGCTAAGGCTTCCTCTTCTCGTCAGCGCACACGACCGCACCTTGGCTGCGTGACCGCCGATATATTACCAGCTTCGCCGATCAAGGATTCTTCGGCGACCAGGTCACACCATCCGGCAGCCAGGGATTCGAGACCGATGGACTCCGGACGTTCGCATAGGAAGTATGCGGGAGCCATCTGATGCGGAGCTGCCCTCGGCGAAGCACCGATAGACTGCGCCTCCGCAGGTCTCGACGCCGGACATTCTTGTGCACATAGCACAGCTTATCGCAGCATCCCAGCAGCCGACAGAAACGGTGTCGGATCGAGAATTATCCGACAGCGCTGGGTCGGTAACCGGGGACTCGAGGCCTGCAGACTCCGGACGTTCGCATAGGAAGTGTGCGGGAGTCAACGTACACGGAGCTTCCAGCGGCAATGCATCGTAAGTCCGCTACTGCACAGGCCTCGGGAACGGACGTGCTTTCCTTAATAGCACAGTTTATCGCAGCATCCCAGCATCAACTGAATCTGTCGCATATATTTTATCCGACGATGCTGGGTCGGGACGCTCCGCGGAAGCGGGTACGGACGTCCGAAAGTTTCATCCGGTCCGACGGGATACCGAAAGGGATTCGGTGGATTTCAAGCTTTCCCTTTCGGAACAACATATGCTGCGATGCCGGATAAGAAACTGATAGCGTCGGTGGACTTAGAAATTTTTGGTTCGGTTCAGGGACATCGTCCCTCAGTTCCGACATAGTCCAATAATGTCACACAAACTTTCGAATTATTGAACGACGCTATATATATTATTATTTTATGCTTGCTATCCAAGCATTTCTGGTTTCTTGTTCGAAGAGTTATGGAGATGTCTTTCGAAAGGGTGCCTCTGTCGTCATAGTTAATGAAGAGTTAGCGACAATAAGTGCTCATGGAATATGTCTATCGCTTACGGAGTGACATTCGCTAGCTCACCCGGTGTAGCGTACATTCATCGAATGGTTCGGCTGCCGGGTTCGTCCGTTGCGGTCTAGGAAGGAGATTTGGGTGATGCGAGCACTTTAATTACTTTAGTACTCACCCAGTGACGGCAGATTGAGGACAGATCGGAGGAAGCCAACAACATAGGGGACCGCATGTTGTGGTTCAGATATTTTACATTCGGAGCATATGTCCGTTGCTCGGGACGCTCCGTTATATTGACAGTCCGAGAGACTGTCTTTAATGCTTCCTCATCCTCACAGCAGGGCACACGACCGCACATTGGCTACGTGACCTCGAGTATCCGATCAGTTTCGGCATTCAGTGATTCCACAGCGAATAGGTCGCGCCATCCGGTAGCCAAGGGACACGAGGCCTATACACTCCGTTCGCTCACATATTGGAAGTATGCACGGGGTAACGATCTCGGAGCTTCCTGTGGCAATGCATCGTAAGACCGCTGCTCCTCAGGCCTCAGTGACGGACGTGCTATCCGAGTTAGCACAGTTGTTTCGCAGCATCCCAGCAATTGACGGTTTCTCGGTCGAATCAGGAATTATCCGACGGCGATGGGTCGGTGCGGTCCGCGGTTGCATCAAGCTACGGACGACCGAACGCTTTATAGGGTCCGACAGGATGGCGAAAGGGATTCAAAAGATTTCGAGTTTTCCCTTTAGTAGTATCGGAAGATGCCTTTCATATCTTCTGGCATTTCTTCCAGTGATTATTTTTCGGACTTCATTGCTGCGATCTTGGATAAGAGACTTATAGCGTCATTGGACTCGGATTTTTCGATCGGTACAGGGACTTTGTCCCTGACTTACCGACGCAGTCCAATATTGTCATTACAACATGTGTTTTATTTTTCGACGCTATATATTATATATATATATACAAGCCTGCTACTAAGCATGATAGTTTAGTTTCTTGTCCGCGTGGCTCATTTCTGCCATTTTATCTTTTTTACATATAGTTTATTTTGGCAGAGCAGGGCATACCGAGAGTTCATATGCGTCTAGACGGTGTGATTAAAGACTGCATATATTCTTTTTCGCCGTTTATGTCTTTTCCAATTTCAATGTTGGGAACGACATTATGTATAGTAGACTTAACTTAGACGCTTTATTATACGTAATCCGCCTTACTGAGGCGTTATCATTACGTCTTCAAGAAAAGATTTACGGGATATTATTCTCAATGTAATTTCTTTTGAGGGCAGTAGTTTGTTCACGTATAACTCCGCCCTTCAGTGGCTGATTGGAGTTGGTTAGACGTGATGCAGCCCTAGCTACATCCACGCGTGGATAGTAGGTTAAGAACTCTCTCAGAGTCGCTTCGTTCTCGGAGGAGCTTCTCTTCGACGGCAACTTTCCGGCAATCCATGAATTGCTTGATTTATACATTCTCTTGTCTATCTAGTGTTACAAGAGATTCAGACTGGGGCAAACATTCGGTGGTTGACTCAGAGAGTGCCACCGCAGTTGCCGGACCCTAGTGTGGATGTTATGACGGTTGCCAGTCAATCAGATTGGGATATATACTGATCCCTACGGATTCGAAGTGCCAGGGTCTTTGGGTTCCGCAGTCTTTTAGCTATCAGTTTAACTTCCGCGGAATAATGTTTTTTTAGGCTTGCTTTATGTCATTGCATGAACATTATTCAGAAACGCATGCCCAAATTCCTGTCCTTTAATTCGACAGTAGTGGCGTATCTCCGGAACCAGGGAGGCACTCTTTCGTTTCCGTTATTCAATTTAATGGAAAGAATCCGTCTGTTGGTTATAGTACACCAAGTTCAGTTTTGGTCCGTCATATTCTGGGTCGTCTGATTGTTTTATCGCACTCCCGTTCTCTTACGGGTCGCTTGTTGCTGTCAGAATGGACTCTCAACAAACAAGTATTTAATCAGATTTGCTATCTATGGGAGCGCCCAATGATGTTTTATTTATGACACAGCTTGCTAATCAATTGCAGACGTATGTGTTGGCTTGTCCAGATCTCTGAGCTAATACTGTTAACGCTCTATTGATCTATAGGACGGAATGATAGGATACGTGTATCCTCCGGCGCTGTTGTTTTAGCAGGTATTGCTAAGATAAACAACCACAATACATTTCTGTTGATAGCATCTCTATCTTCACAGAGATCATGAGTAATTTACTCTCTTGTCTACTGTGGATCTTAACGTGAAATCTTCCTCTATGTGAGGATCTTTTTTCACTGGGTAAATCGTGTCATCTTTATCACAACCAGCAAGGTCGCAACCTTCATGTATTCCGTTGTGTGGTCCGTATTGCATTGTAAGCACTGTACTGGACGAGCTTTGGACGCGATTTCTTACTATAGGAGATCCTCTTCTTCGCTATTCTATGCGACTAAAGTGGAGGCTCTTCCGTCGTGGTGTAGGGATCATTATGTTCATATGGTTGATCCCTCCATACTACGCATTGCTAGTTTTTAGTATACTTGTTTCACAAGATCTACTGCAGCCTGTTGTTTTTTAGGTTATAGGTTTATGTTACCTCATACCTATGCACTCTACGATAGTTTACAATTGAGTCTTTTGTCTCTTTATCTAAGTCAGTTAGTAACTTTTTGATAAATAGACTTAGAATCTTTAGATTAAATTCCTATACGGATTTTAACTTCGGTTCTTATTTAGCTAAGTAATCATTTGAGCCTCTGGAAACAGTAGTTTTCAAATTCTGACCTTTTAGACAGTAATTCTGTTGGTTTCTCTTTTACTGTAGAGTCAGTGAGTTTCATGCACTATCGATGGATGATTTTCACTTTCATAGTTTCGGAATCAATACTTCCGTTACTATTTAGGTTGGATTGTTGCATAAGAGTTAGGCTCCTATTATCCGGAACCTATTATTTTAAGGTCCTTCCGTCTTCGTATGGGCATAGGCCTTTACTCTTTCCGGGTACAGTTTATGTATTTATAAACAGATATCTGTTTATTACAAGGGCGTAAGCTTCTTCTGTCTTTGATGTCTAGTAGAAGGACGTTACGCTCCATTTTATTGTTAATGGATTCTATTAACTAGCGTACTGCTTATGGTATATCATTGGCTTAGCAGTTGTGCTTAAGATTTCGGCTCATGAAGTAAGAGTTCTTCTACTTCTTGGGCTTACATTAATAGTGTTGCTATTATAGATTTTTGAAGGCTGCTCATTGCGCTCAGCCATCCATTCATGAATTTTATCTCAGAAATATCGAGTCCATTTCTGGAGGCCTCTATTGTTAGGTCTATTATCTACTGCTCAGAATGTCATTCACTTAACAGTTGCTACTATAGTTAGGTAGGCTGTCTGTTTCGGCAGTGTCTCCGTTCGGCTGCCCTCTTCGCTCTGGGCTATTTGACCCAGGGCAAGAAAAAGGGGGGGGGGGAGGGTGTTCCCTTGGGTCACCTGTTTTTACTATGAAAACAAGGGGATACCTCCTCCGGAGTTAGTAATTCTGAGCTGTTATTGGGATGGTTGTTTAGTGAGAAGTTTAAGTTTATAAAATTCATTCAAGTCTTAGTTTTTAAAGTATAGCTTTTGAATATTGCATATGTCAACGGACATGATTATGCAATTCTCACACACTTTTAGGAGTATAAGAGTCTCTATTCTCTAGACTTACTTTATTATTGGCTTACTTTAAAAATTATTAGTATAAGGATTATTGGATATTAATAGAGTACATGGATGTATGAAGCTCAATTTTTGGAAGGTGTTGTATCTTTCTAATTTATCATAAATAAGAAAGATACATGTAAGGCCTATTACTTCTTTTCCCTACAGGGGATGACTCTATTTTATTTTATTGAGCGTATTCCATTTTGCTCTATGTCCTTGGCCCTCCAGCCTTTTTACTATTCAGCTATGTCTGGGTCATTGGTACAGTATAAAAATGTTAAAAAATTTATAGTAATTTATATATTTTTTATACTTACCAATGACCCAGACGGGGATGGCCCTCCCAGGAGTTGGGAACTCTTGCCTCCCCGCTGAGTACATAGCGCTTACCAGGCACTGGTTATTAGAATGATAAATGGCGCCAATTTCGGAACGTCCTTGACACTGCGCATGCGCAGTGGGGGCGAGGTGTGGAGGGCCTTTCAGGACATGTTTTCTTTAGTTTTAGATGCAAATTTTGGGGATTGGGGGGCAAAATTTGTGTTTGGCCCTATATTTTAAGAGTTGGCACCAGCTATGTCTGGGTCATTGGTAAGTATAAAAAATATATAAATTACTATAAATTTTTTAACTTTCCAAACCGAGAGGCAGATTTGAACCAAATTTGATATGAGGGCTTATTGGGTCATAAGTACTTAATTTCTGCCCAAATTTGTTTTCCCGTCGCCCCATGGGAATCGCAGGAGCTAAAAATAGAAAAAAATTAAAACGCCCATATCTCCAAAACTATATGGCACTGAGAATTCTTATTTGGTGTCAAGCTTCCTTAGGACCAACAGAATGGAATGGTAAAAAAAATTGCTATCGGTTTTATCATGGGGTACTTTTTGGGGACTTTGAAAAAGTGCTGAGTCAGCATTTTTTAACACTTGTGGATAATGGGAAAAACATGTAAGACTACTTTTCTCCCAAACCACTGCTCCAAAAGCTTTCAAATTTCACATTTAACATCTTTGGAAGATTGTTTTACTTGTTTATTGAAATCAATTCCCTGGGTCCATATTTGGGCTCTCTAAGGGTGCCCAAATGTTTAAATTAGTACAGTATGAGGAATATTCTTTAAAAATCTTCTTCATCAGATCTACCAATAAGAATCTTTTGATATTTGGTATGCAGCATCCTCAGGGGGGTGAGATTCAAGTTTGTTGAAGCCAAGTCCCTGGGTTCATATTTAGGCTGAAAATTTGGGGCCCGTTTCAGACTTGGAAATTTTGGACCAAAATCTGGAAATTTTTTTTTTTTTGTTTTTTTATGCATTTCGATCAATTTTAAGACAAAATTTTTTTTTTTTTTTACACTGAAAATTTGGGGTCCGGGTGGGACTTAGAAAATTTTGGACCAAAATCCATAATTTTTTTGTTATTTTTTATGCGTTTCGGTCAATTTTAAGACAAAAAATTTTTTTTTTTTTTACACTGAAAATTTGGGGTCCGGGTGGGACTTCTAAAATTTTGGACCAAAATCCGGAAATTTTTTGGTGTTTTTTATGCGTTTCGGTCAGTTTTAAGACAAAAAAAAAATTTTTTTTTACACTGAAAATTTTGGGTCCGGGTGGGACTTAGAAAATTTTGGACCAAAATCGGGAATTTTTTTTGGTTTTTTATGCGTTTCGGTCAATTTTAAGACTGAAAATTTGGGGTCCGGGTGGGAAAATTTGGACCAAAATCCGGAAATTAGTTTTTTTGTTTTTGATGCGTTTTAAGAAGAAAAACAAAATTTAGGCTGAAAATATTTTGTTTGGGGGAAAAAAATCTGTTTTTATGCATTTGACTCAATTTTGGGACGTAAAAGTGCAGGAACTGAAAATAGAAGGAAAATCCTGTGTATTGTGTGGGCACAATCGCTTCATCTAGTTGGTACATGCTTTTCTCAGGAAGGGCATATGCAGCTTATTCAAGTCCCTGGTTTGATATTTAGACTACCATGTCAGGTGAGCGCCCTCAGGTGAACGCCCTCAGGTCCCCTGGGGCCTCTTGTTTACTGACTTGGGCCTTTGGTGTGCCTTTGGTCTAGTTTCCGGTTTTTCTATCCTGACTTTGTTTACTTTTAACATCGCCCTTAACAGGTAATATTCAGGGTTTTATTTCATCACAATTACATTAGGATACATTTATTAATATTCTGGTAGTGTAGTTTTAATATTTTGGTGTTGTCCACACTTAGGCTCTATCGGGATGCCCTTGGGCTCGTGTGGTTCCCTTAGGGAACTTGGGCATTTACAAAAAAAATTTCGGAAAAAATTTCTTTTAATTTATTTCAGAATTATTTTTGATTGTCTTCATCATGTTTCCTTATATTGTATGATTATATGTTAGATGTTAGGAGTGCAGTGAACTTGGATTATAATTATTTATGAGTTACTGCTCTCTGTGTAGGGCATAATAGTCTACATCGGATTTACATGCTTGTTGCCTTGCCTGTTGTCACTGCACTCCTACTGATTCTGGTCCTATTTGTGTGGTCAGGGTCGTCTCATTAGGACACTAACATTGGAAGTGGGTGTGTGTGGTCAGGGTCGACTCATTAGGACACTAACATTGGAAGTGGGTGTCGCGCTGTGTAATCGCAGTGAAGTTGTGATGTCGGGGCTGTCACCGCAGGATAATTCAATTTCTCAGTTTCTTTTCCAGAGGAACAAGAACTGGGTGATGGTATTGTGACAACCGTCCAGAATGTGCTGCCGTATTCGTGCTCTGAGGAGTAAACAGAGCTAGCTGCTAAGGTACTCTTGAATATAAGGAATAAGGCCTCTTTTTCCAGCAGCTAGCTCAACCAGTTAGGCACTTACCTGATAGTGGGAACAGTAATACTGGGTACGTCCGATGCGGTCGAGGAGAGTGTAGATTTGAGTAGAACAAGCACCTTTTAATCAAAAGCTCACCCAGCGACAATGGTAAAAAAAGGGGACGAAGTCTGCAAGTTTCTCTTCGGGAAGCTCGGCGAGGTCTGCATCAGACCGCAAGTGGGAGAGCCTTCTTTACCCCCAGTAATAGTTGGTGTCAACTATTGCTTTGAGAAACTTGCACTGAGTTGGAGGTAACGTCCTCCCCGCTCAGGACATTTCTTCTAGTTACATCTTCTTCCTCTGCTTTAGTGAAGCACATGCGACCACACACTAGCTACCCAACTATAGATGTTCATGCAGTCAAGCGAAGAAGCTCCAGCCTTTATCCTCGAAGAAAGAAGATAAAGAAGGAAAAGAAAGTCGGTCCATCTAGTAGCTAGTGATTCGAGGCTTGATTTATCGGGACGTTTGACGAAGAGATCGGTGACCAGATCTCCGTCCCGAGAGCAACATGATGCAATTTGCGCAGCTTATCGCAGCTTAATCAGACTAGTTTAGTGAGCCATCGGACAGTGCTGGGTCGGTCCGGTCATTTGTGCATGAAGAAGAAGCCAGAAGTTTCTTTACAGGATGCTCGGCTAGATCTGGGGTCAGATCACCGATTGGAGAATTCTCTCTGTCCCGTTAACAGTCAAGGTCGGCTGTGTCCGTTGCGAGAAACCATATTGATCTGGAACACATATCGGAATGTTCCTTCCACACTGCAGCCTGGGCTGGCGGCAGTTATGGCTTCTTCTGTTTACATAGAAGTGCACGAAAGGGGAATTAGCCTAGAAGTTTCCAAGCAGGATACTCAGCAAGATCTGAGGACAGATCATGAGTGCAAAGCATTTTTCTTCCTGTTAACAGTCGGGGACGACTGTTTTGTGTTGTAAGAAACTTCAATGAGTAGGAGCATCCATCCAGAGTGTGACGAGTTTGGATGGTTCTTCCGCACTTCATCCAGGATCAGCTGTTGTTACGGCTTCTTCTTCCATGGATATGCACACTAAGGGATACAAGCCTACAAGTTTCTAACGGAATGCTCAGCGAGGTCTGGAGCAGACCACGAGTTGGAGAACCCTCTCCTTTCCGCCAACAGTTGGGGTCAACTGTTTTTGATTCGAGAAACTTTAGTGGGTTAGGACGCCCGTTCACTCTTGCGGTTCGGGACGCTCCTTCCACACTGCAGCCAGATCCAGTTGCAGCTATGGCATCTTCCCCTGCTTCATTAATGAAGCACATTGACCGCAGACTAGCTATCCGACTTATCATGTTCAGGTCGCTAGCTAGTCGTTTGATGCATTTTTATACGGGACATGTGTCAAGGATCTGGGGCCAGATCTCCGTCCTGTGAGCAGCTTATGGTAACAAATGGGCTATCATTGCTCTGCTAGCCTCGGTCACGAACTGGCTGCCGCAGATTGCTCTGCATATCTCAGCATTCCAGGAGTCGCTGGTACTACCATTTAACACGCTCCGATGGTGAGCTGTCGGACAGTGCTGCATTGGTCCAGCCATCCATTCAGTCGAATGGAGTTGACCATATTTTCAGATGGAACATTTGGATGGTGAGAGGGCTATGGAGTGTGAGTCTCCATCCCTCACAGAAGGGCACTTTAAGACTATGAAATATTAGTCATAAGCTCTTAGAATCCTGTTCCATCTGAATAGAAGTCTTCATTTGCTGGGCAAAAAACAGCTTATCATACCGGGCGATAGAAAGACGAAGATCTTTCATCCCCGGATCTTTTGGCTTAGGTGTTGAGGGCTTCCATAGTGCACAGTTAGGCTGAGACAGCTGTCTTGTTTGTAATAGAACCGTTAGAGGGAATAAGTACGTCTTTTCCTTTCTCTCGGTGTTGTATTCCTTGGCGTCAGGACATTTAATGTCATTGTGGATGCCATAGTAGCCTTATGTACTGTTACAGCAGTCTTTTCACGAAGACTCATAACCTCATAGCTACCTTGAGACTACTGTCTTTTTGGGTATTATGGCTGTTAGAATAGCGGCTCATCATTCCCTATCTTGCACGACGATGGTTGTAAGTCTCTTTTTAGTGAGCTTTCAAGGTCGCAAGTTACACTGAGATATCTATCTTCACAAAGATGAAGACTTCTAAGCTACATTAGCTTGGCTCTGACCACTGTCTTTTGGGAATAAAACTGCTAAAGGAAGAGTGCTTTTCGGTTTGTTTTCCTAGGTGTCATAGACTTGAGTCTTATTGTTTACAACATAGTAGCCTAGCTAGAATCATGTGCGATGTTTTTCTGTAATTATGCAGTGACATAACTGAAATAATTATCTCTTGAGACTACTGTCTCTTTGGGAATTTAGGGCTGTTAAAATATCGGCTTTTCATGCCCTACCTAGCGCGACTATAGTTGTAAGTCTCCATTCAGTGAACTCTCAAGGTCGCAACTTACACCGATATATCTGTCTTCACGGAGATGAAGACTTATAAGCTACGGCTGGCGCTGTAAGTCTCCTTAGTGAGCTTCTAAGGCCTCAGTTATCAGCCTTTTTATTGTCTTCACAAATAGGGAGACCTTTAGCTGCTTCAGCTAGGCTGAGTTCATTATCCTATCGGACATGATACCGTTATGTTAGAGGAGGTTATTCTCTTCCTACCAGTATACTTTGGTGTTAGTTATATGAGGTGATAAGCCCTATTGATGACGCCATATCTACCTAGTGTGATTAATGAGCATTTCTTCAAATGCCAAAACTAAACTCCTTCTCAGGAATATATTTCCTGATATTAGATCGAAGGTAAGGAGCTCATCTAGGTGCTTATGATCCGGTGTCAAAACATTGTTTTCATCTCCCTTTTCATTTCTATCCAATCTATTGTTGTGGATTATATTTTCACTCTAGAAATTGTATATTATGTCTATATGCAGTATATGGTGTATTATTTTTCATCACGTCCCTCTCCATCCTTAGTGGCATTATTGAGTTGGTCAGACATGAGGGAGCCCTGCAGTTCCTATACTATTTGATAACTAACACAAGAGCGATTCAAATAATGCAGGTGAGGGGGGGGGGCAGTGGGAGGGGGGGGGGGTGTTCGATAGGAATTATTTGTCGACTTCCAATAGGCCATCTATGCATACGTTCTCAATTTTTGGCATCATTATTCGGAGTAGTATATTCTTTCTCTGAACAGTCATTGGTTGTTACGGACCTAGGAAACAATGAATTATTTCGGGGACGGTCCGTGAAGAGTCTGTTAATCATAGCTCGTTCCATGTTCTAAATCCAGGTTTCTACCAGAGGAAAATTCACATTCTCATATATTTGCATGGTTCAATTCAAGTTCTATTATTGGAATTAATTGTACACCTGAACGGGGTCGCCTGTTGGTTGCCTTAGAAGTGTGTTTGCTCAAACAGATACTTTCCATTTGGATTCAAGTGGACAAGTGTATGGTTGTACATGTTATATCACCAGTTTTCGCCCTATCTACATATTCCGACCCCAGTAAACATTAGAAGCATGTGCTGTTAATAACCGGGATCACCATGATAGCCTTAGCTTCTGAAGTGGTGTTAAGCACCAATAATTAATAATAATTAATAACTGGGTGCCTGTTGGGCGAATATATATTGATTATTTGGTACAGCTTTTCACTGATTCCTGAGCGCTTCCTTCTTTGTCTTGAGCACAAAGTCTATTAATAACTCTGCACTCTGCAGCCCATGGGTAACGTCATAAAAAAACACATGGACGGCGTCATAGGTACAGCTCAACACTGAATCGGAAAAAATGGCTGAATCTATATGTAAATGAAAATATAAATCGCTTGTATGGCAATTTTTTGCCATTGAGAAAAATGACAGCGGGATTTTATAAGTTGACACACCGACGTGCAGAAAATGAAACAAGAAAATCACCGCCCGAAACGGAAATACATCTAACCTATTCACTCATATAAGGCATATATACATCTATTGTACGGTCTCTCAATAACATTACAATGCACAAGGGCGAATCCAGGCATCAGCGCACTTCCGCACCCCCCCCCCCCCCCCCCCCATTTTTTCCCGGAGATTGGTTGTGCATTGTGGATAACTGCATCGGGTGCGCATCTTTTAATCGCATCTCTTCGGAGAATTGCAGTCTCTCTGGCGGATTGCTGGTTTGGGGTTCCAGCCTTAAAACGTCCCCTGTGCCGCCACTTAACCATGGCTAAATCTATTCTTTTTCAGACAACAGAAATATACTTGAAATTTGACTTATGATTTTGCTAGGGTATACTTGTTACAGTAAAAAAATTAAATAAATAAATACCGCCCTCTCTTACTGAATTTGAAAAACCAATTGTCTGAGAGCCAAACCTTTTCTTTTTTTAGGGGGGGGGAAGGAGGGGGGCGGGGGCTTATGTAACATTTATTTACTGAGGGCACATGAGAAGCATGTCCCAAATATATATCGGATATTCGCGTACAACGAGTGTGTATGATTTTTCGTCGGAAGCTTTCACAATCGCAGGAGCACAGTTATAGTATAACTGTGCTGCCGCGATTGTGAAAGCTTCCAACTTTTGAACATCGCCCCTCAAACTTGTTGACTTGGCCGAATTCCAACGCCAACCAACAGGGCAGTATTCGTAGTTCTCATTCAAAATGAATTCTCTAACCATCTTACCTCCATGGACTTTGATGACCTTTGAGAAGAATCAGTTAGTTCGGACACATTGAATCCTTCTTTCGATCTTAAAATGGGCCTCTACGATAGTTAAAAATCTTAAGCACTAAATAATTATTCAATATTTTGGAATACCACAGTATGATTTTTCAAATACCGCAGTATTTTTTTTATCCAATACCGTCCAAGCCTACCTAGGGGTGTTAGGTCGTTTAGTCTTGCATCTCCTATTCGATGCATCATTTTTCTTCATATGAAGATCTTGCTTTGCATCTGGTAGCATTTAAATTGGTTTCTGACTTTGGGCCTTTTTGTGTGCCTGATGTCTTGTTTCCATTTTTTTCATTGACATTGTTTACATTGACAATGTCCTCATATATAGGTAGTATTTTATATTCTATTACTGTAGAATTACTGTAGGATACATGGATTATTATTCCGGTAGTGTAGCTGAACAATAAATTTGGATTTTATCCACAATTAGGCTCTATCAGGATGCCTTTGGGCTTTTAATGTTCCCTTTTTCAAAAAATATTTTGAATTTAATTTTGATTGCTATTATTCATGTATCTTAATTATATATTTTGTTGTGGAGTTTGGAAGAGTGATATCAATTTTAGTCGATGCACTGCTGCAGACTCTTGTCATTCTTGTGATCACTGGGATGACTAATGTTGGAGACGTGTGTCGCGGTATGTTGTTGGTGGTGAGGTTCTGAGGCCAGGCCTCTCACCGCATTATAATTCATTTTTATGCCCCCCCCCCCCCCCCGACTTAAGTGGGTGGCATATAGTGATTGAAGTGTCTGTCCGTGTGTGTGTCCGTATGTGTGTGTGTGTGTGTGTCCGAGCCAATAACTCGAAAACAGTTAGGGCCACAGTCATCAAACTTCACACAATTGTAAAGGACCATGGGAGGATGTGTCACACACCATAGCCAGGTTCGTACCTTCAAGGTCAAGGTCACATTTCAAGGTCACACTAAAAATCGGTCAGTATTCGTGTCTCAGCCATAACTCAGAAATGAATCATAGTACAATTGTTAAACTTTTTACAAATGTTAAGGACAGTCAGAAGGTGTGTCACGTATAATAGTTTCCGCCACATCTGCAAGATGAAGGTCACAAGGGGGGGGGGGGGGTGGGGTCATGTGTTACCTTAGTAACATTTTTCTTGTTTCAGTTTCTATTTCAGAGGAACATGAACATGGTGATGATATTCTGACACCCATCTGATTGTGCTACCATCGTTGCGCTCCGTTGAGCAGATAGAGCTAGTTGCAGTGCTCATGATTGCAAGAGTTGAGGCCTTTTGTTAAGGGTTTTAATCTCTTGCAAGCAGCTAGCTCAACCGGAGAAGTGGTTACTCCGTCCGTGAGAGCCATGACACCGGGTAAGTCCTTTGCGGTCAAAGGAATGTAGATGTGGGTAGAGCGAGCACTTAAATATAAATAAGCTCACTCAGCAACGACAGAAATAGGGAAGAAGTCCGCAAGTTTCTTGTTGGGAGGCTCGGTGAGGTCTGATAGACCATGAGCGGGAGAGACCCCTCTCTAACCTAACAACATTTGGGGCCAAATGTTGTTATGAGAAACTTGCATGAGCCGGAGCATACATCCACCCACTGCTCGGGATGCTCTGTCTAGTCTGCAGCCAAGGTCGGCTTCAGTCACGGCATCCTCTGCTATGTTTCACAAGCCAAAATCAAGTTTTCTTGTTGGGAGGCACAGCAAGGTCGATGAGGCCGCTAGCGGGAGAGGTCCCTCTCTAACCCAACAACATTTGGGGCCAAATGTTGTTATGAGAAACTTGCACGAGACGGAGCATACGTCCACCTGCCACTAGGGACACTCCGTCTAGTCTGCTGCCGGAGTCACCTTCAATCGTGGCTTCCTCCGCTACATTATTAAAGCACCCACGACCACAGTCTAGCTACCCAACTTCAGATATCCTGTCAGCTGCGCGAAGACGGAGCCATTCTTTGCCCCTGAAGTCGGACCCTCCGATAGCTAGCGATCCGGGCTACCGATCAACAGGACGCTCGGAGAAGGGATCTATCTCCGGATCTTCGTCCCAGGAGCAGCAAGGAAAAAACAGAAGACTGCTGCTCCTCAAGCCTTGGGAATGGACTTACTGTCGCAGTTGCACAGCTATTAGCAGCATCTCAGCTAATGCAAGAGCAGCCTCCCGCAGACTCCAGTGTTGAGCTGTCGGACGGTGCTGGGTTGGTCCGGTCAATTGTGCATGTAGAAGAAGACAGAAGTGTCTCTACAGGACACTCGGCTAGATCTGGGGTCAAATCTCCATTTGGAAAACCCTCTCCATCCCGTTAACAGCCGGGGTCGACTGTGTCTGTTGTGAGAAACCATATTGAGTCGGAACACGCATCGGAACATTCCTTCCACACTGCAGCCGGGGCCGGCGGCAGTTATGGCTTCTTCTACTTACATGGAAGCGCACGAAAGAGGATTAGTCTAGAAGTTTCTAAGTGGGATATTCTGCAAGATCTTGGGACTGATCACGACTGCAGGGGGTTTTTCGTCCCGTTAAAAATCGGGGACGACTGTTTTGTGTTGTAAGAAACTTCAATGAGGAGGAGCATCTGTCCTATGTGACGAGTCGGGATGCTTCTTCCGCACTTCAGCCGGGGACGGCTGTGGTTACGGCTTGCTCTTCTTCCATGGATATGCACGATAAGGGATAGATGCCTAAAAGTTTCTAACGGAACGCTCGGCGAGGTCGGAGCAGACTGCAAGTTGGAGAACCTTCTCCTTTCCGTCAGCAGTCGGGGTTGACTGTTTTTGGTGCGAGAAACTTTAGTGAGTTGGGACGCCCGTTCACGTTTGCAGTTCGGGACGCTTCTTCCACACTGCAGCCGGATTCGGTGGCAGCTATGGCATCTTCCCTTGCTTCATTAATGAAGCACGTTGACCACAGACTTGCTATCTGACTTCGCAGGTTCGGGTTGATAGCTAGTCGTTTGAGACTAGTACTTCCATTTAACAGACTCCGATGGTGAGCTGTCAGATGGTGCTGCGTTGGTCCAGTCATCCATTCAATCAGATGGAGTTGACCATATTTGCGGATGGAACATTTGGATAGTGAGAGGTATACGGAGTGTGAGTCTCCTTCTCTCACAGAAGGGCACTTTAAGACTATGAAAAGTCTTAAGCTCTTTAGCATATTGTTCCATCTGCGTCTGCGTTTAGATGAACAGGCCGGGGGTGAAAATATGTCCCTAAATGCATCATTTAATATATGCTCGGAAATAATGGAATGTGCTATTTCATTGAAAAGAGCAATTCTGGGCGCAATGTATAGGTCTGATCAAGGCTATGGATCAGACACCCCTAGGCCGATGATTAACGGAAGGCCATCATCTTCACGAGAAACTGGGTGTTAATCACAGAAGTTCCTTTCAAAGAGAGTCGCTTCTAGTGGAGGTAAAGGCTCTCGTTGAAGGAAGCAGTTGAGGTCGACGAAGCGAGCTTCTTCACGTGGAGGACATAGTTCCTCCTCTCGTAAGCATCGTAAGTCATACAGGTGATGGACATGACCTCTTTTGCTTGCCAGTTTACGGGGGATTATCAACTTCACGAGAAACTGGATGTTAATCACGGAAGTTCCTTTCAAAGAGAGTCGCTTCTAGTGGAGGTAAAAGCTCTCTTATTGAAGTGAACATTTGAGGTCGACGAGACAAGCTTCTTCGTGGGGAGTACGTAGTTTCTCCTCCTGTAAGCATCGTAAGTTGTACAGGTGATGGACATGACCTCTATTGCTTGCCAGTTAACGGAGGATTATCAACTTCACGAGAAACTGGACATTAATCACGGAAGTTTCTTTCAAAGAGAGTCACTCCTAGTGGAGGTAAAGGCTCTCGTAATGAAGGGATCAATTGAGGTCGTCAAGAATAGATTTTGGTTGCTTGCGACTTGGTCGTAGATTACAACCTCGCAAAAGTGGATAAATTGTGGAAGATTAGTGGATGAGAATGTTGTCTTGGCAGGCCTGCGGCTATCAGCCCAAGCAAGCTCCACTTACAAGAATACTTATTAGACATATCTTCCAAGAGAGGCTTTCCTTCCGGAGGTATAAGCTTTCCTATTGAAGAAAAGCATTAGACGTCGTCGAAATTATTCTCCAGTTTTTTATTATCACCTGTTTCTCGTCCTGAATCCAGATGAATAGTGCATAGATAGGCTGAGATATGTCTTGGCATTATGACAATTATGTCATTGTGGATGCCATAGTAGCTTTCTGTAAGGTTACAGCGGTCTCTTCGGTTAGGCTCTGTCCGCTGTCTTTGGGATTACAACCAAAAAAGATACTGTGCTTTTCGGTTTGTTTTTCCAAGGTGTCATAGACTTGAGTCTTTTTGTTACACCATAGTAGCCTAGCTAAAATCTTGAGTGAGATTTTTTCAGTATTATGCATGGCATAACTGAATTTATTATCTCTTGGGCCTACGGTCTCTTTGGGAATTCAGGGCTTTTTTATAGCGGCTCTTCACTCCCTACCTTGCGCGACGGTTACTGTAAGTCTCCATTAAGTGAGCCATCAGGGTCGCAACTTACACCGATATATCTGTCTTCACGTAGATGAAGACTTATAAGCTATGACTAGCATTGTAAGTCTCCCTAGTGAGCTCCCCCCCTCCTCCCCCCCCCCCCCTCGGCCAATGTCTTAAGAGCCGATTACCGGGCAAGACGTAGTTTTCTTCCCGTGCATCGTTTGCATTTAAGTATATACATGCATTTCATGACTTCTCAATTGGCGACTGGGTCGTGTTCTATGACGACCTCATGGGCACATCCACTTTTTAGTTGGTTTGTTTCCTGTGGTTGTTCATCTATATGTCATATACGAGCATATGATTCATCATCAGTAATTGCTAGCCTTTGTGTACCTGTAAGGCTGTCTAGTCAGTTAACTGGTATTCAGATGATTACATGCGGGATTTTAATGCTCACGCACATAATAAATGCATTGTTAGGCAGACGCATTATTGTATGTTATGGACCTTAGAAACAATGAATTATTTCAGGGGAGCTCCGTGATGAGTCTGTTAATCATAGCTTGTTCCATTTCTAAATCCAGGTTTCTATAAATTTCGGTACCCAATCGAATATAACTTGTCTATACATTCTCGTATATTCGCATGTGTCTGGGAGCATAGATATTGGATAAAACATGTCTGGGAGTGTTATTTATTGGAATTTATTGTACACATGAACGGGGTCACCTGTGTGTTACCTTGGAAGTGTGTTTACTCTCCAGAGATCGTCCTTTGTGATTCTATTGGATATGTGTATGTTGTATATATTATATCACCGGTTTTCGACCTATCTGCGTATGCCAACTCCGGTATACTTTACAAGTGGGCGCTATTAATTACTGAGATCGCCGCGATAGCCTTAGCTTCTGAAGTGGCATTAAGCACCAATTTATTAATAATAATTAATATCTGGGTGCCTGTTTGACGAATATATATTGTTATTTGGTACCCCTTTTACTGATTCCAGAGCGCTCCCCTCTTTGTTTTTGAAGATTCCTTCAAAAAAGGGGGGGGGGGGGGGGGTTATATCTCCTCTGGCTTGATAAGTGTGTAACTATGAGTGAAGCTGTTTTGTCTGTAGACTATATCCTGGATACAGCTTGTGTATTATTGTATATGGCGTATGTTTGTGGGGGGTTAACCTCTCACTCTCAAATACGCCATCCTAATTTTTAGGGCTTAGTCCGGACTAGCCTTAAAATTGGGAACATGTTACATCCAGTTAGCATAGTCATTCATGCTGAGAACACGGAATTACTTGAATTTGGCTCCTTATTTATGATATGTCTTCTCTATTACTGTATAGAGAGACACGCATGTAATTCTTTTTAAATTTAATTTCCTTTCACCTTGGATTGCAGGCTTGGGAACTATGTTGGTCTGCTAATTGGGTACTCATACCTCCCCGCTGAGTTATTATGTAGTACTCTTTTCTACAAGGAATGATGTTGGCGCCAATTCCGGTCACTTCCTGACAGGTGTGCATGCGCGGAGAGTAAAAGTATTGAGGACCAGATAGAACTTTTAATTTTCAGTTTTGCAAGCAAATTTTGGGGATTGTGGGGGGGGGGGGGGGGGGGGGGGAGGCAAAATTTGTGTTTGGCCCTTGATAACTTGATAACTTTGAGTTTGCACCAGCTAGTCTGGGCCATTGGTAAGTATAAAAATATACAAATTACTTTAAATTTATCATCTTCTTGTCATACATGTATGTATAGAACACATGTTCCAACATCTATTGTTTTGGTGGTCTTTCAGATGGAAATTACAGTACTGTATTTGTGGTGTCTAGTGAAGTCTTGGCTGCCTATGTAGGCAGCCAAGACTTCACAAAACAGCACTGTTGCGTGAAGTTTTGTTAACTTCTAACGGTACAAGGATAAGAATTCATCTGACTTTCTAAAGCCACTTTTAGAATCTAGGACAAGAATCAAATGAACATTTAGCATGAATCAAAGTTGATTCTCATTGTTTTTCTTGTGTGATTCATTTGTGCCAATCGATTTTGATTTTTGCATGAATTTTAAGCCCTGCTTTTGTCATTGCTGAGTTATGTACTTTGATTTTTAGTTATGTTGTTACCATTATTTGTCCATTATTTTAGACATTCACCAGTAATTTAGCTGCAAAACATTATGAAAGGACCTTGACACAGAGGGTATGGTGTGCTTGGCATTCTGTAATTGAAAATAAGTGGCGTCAGCGTGTTGAGAAAGCTTGCCAGGCAAAAGCACAAGAAGTCTGTATGCAACTGACCAATGATTATGAAGCTAAAATAGCTGCAGTAAGTGAATCTTATAACTTTTTTGCTGAATATTTTCTTGAATTTTTTTATTGAAATTCAGTCATGGCAGCTGTGAAGCAGCCATGACTGGATTTCACAGCTGCCATGGCTGGATTTGGTGAACAAATTTGAACAAGTGAAGCACAGCTATCATTCATTATATGATTGGTTCAATTTACAGTGATGCATTCTGTTGAACAGAAGCTAAATTAGTTATACCCTTTTCTGTTGGCAAGAGTATTGGTGTCCTTGCAGGAATATTTGCCAGCAGCTTGCAAAGGAGTTAATTGCTTCTACATGTTTTGTAAATCTCTATGTTAAACTAAAGATGTTGTAATCTATTGAAAATCTATCCAAATGATTTCAAAAGAACCCCTGCAATACCAAAATGGTCAGCCAACAAACCTTAGAGCTCTTTCAAATTCGGCAGCTTTTGTGTGAAAGATTGTCTAAATTTCTCTTTATACTTGTTCTGCAATCAAGATTTCACACAAAGTGCCCAAAGGTGTTTGAATTTTGAAATTAAAATTCTAGGTTTTTTAAAGTGATTGAAAATCAGAGTTTCTAAGAGAAAGTTATGGAAAGTCTTTGAAAAATATATTGGTCACATAATCGCAATCAAATGGCATGAGATGGAAAATATATATAAAAGATCAAACATTCATGTTGCAGAATCCTTCTAGTGGCCCCTCTATCTTCTCAAACAGTGTTGAAATGTTTAACACTACATGTAATTGGAAATCTGAAAATCGATTAGTGCCAAGTGGTAGTCGACGACTAGTCGATTAGTCAGTAAGATGAGAAATATAAAAATTGCAGGTTCAGCTGACCAGAAAATCACAGAAAAAGTGTCAAAATACATGTACTACTGATGTGGCAATGCAAAATATTGAACAAAAGTTTTTTGCTTAAGCTGCTTGTTATTTATTATAAAGAAGAGACTATTTTATTTGTTATTCTATTCAAACTGCACACATCCAAGGCTATTTTGCATGTTTTGTGTACATATGTACATAAACTACAAAACTTGTGGATAGTTTTCTTAATTTGTGAAAGAAATCAGCTATCATTAGATATTGCAAGAACACTACCATGCATGTGGCTATCACAGTAACAGGAACAGGTGCTTGTTGAAATACTTTTATCAGATACAAGTCTTATACTCCAGCCTGTATTTTCTATTATGGGACCTTTTTTTATCCAACACAATTTTGGCACAATATATACAAACCCCATAATAGAAAATACACTCTGGACTTATTTCTGCTAGAAGTATTTCAATGAGTGCCAGATGCTGTGATAGGTGACATAAAGTGTGAATTGCATTATTGTCTGCACTCTTTCTTTCAAATATCTCTTTTACAACTTGAAATAAATTAACTAAAAAAATTATAAAAATAAAACAAAGTTTGTCTGCAGGATCTGGAGAAACAGATTTTATCATTTTAGTGTCTTCTTGCATTGCTCTCTCACTTGGCTCAGCCTCTTCTAGGTACAATTCACATGCATATTGTTTGTTTGCAGTGTTCTCATCCAGTTAATCACATCTGGATCCTGGGGAACACAAGTTTGTCAGCCGTTGCAGGATTCAGATTTGCCCTCTATTTATTCACAATAAGTGCAGTTACCAAAAAGATTCTCTTTGACGGAAGAAGTTCCAGGCATTGCCAAATATATATTTCCGCCAATGTACTCAGTCTGGAGAATTTCTTAAAAGTTTTGCCGCCACCAGTCCATGGCGTTCATTGCTGTAGGTGGACTATCTTTATACACAGAATGTTTGTATTCAGCTGAAGCTTTCTCTGGGGCTTCTTTTGCTGGCAATAAAATAGTCACTAAGAATGAACTTCATTGTTTTGTTTAACTGTTCTATTTTGCATTTGGGTACATTTGTAAAAGATGTGCGACTTGTGGATTCCAAGGCTGATTTTTCGTTACTTTCACTTTGTGCTACATCGGTTCGATCGAATCATTCATACTTTTATTCATTTTCTCGAGCAACCTTTCCATGCTTGTTCCTGCTGGTTAGGAAGAGAATACTTTTATACCTTGTGTCAAATGCACTTGCTTACACTATTACTGATTCAGAAAATTCCATATTATCTGGGGCGAGGCCAATGTCTGTATAACGTGTTTCTCAAGTCCGTCGCCACTGTCAGTTTAAATTCCTTTGCAACATTACTATTATCACCAGATATGCTCAAGTGATTGTCCAGTAACCTTTGACTATGGTTAAATCATAATCATGCTAAGTGTGGGATATTCTTCTCCACCAAGAACACTGGTTGCCATCTGTAGTGGTTTGAGGATGGGCGTGATATCTTCCAATGTTTTCCAAGCAACGTCAGGTAATTCCAGCTTCCTGGCATCATCATAAAAAGTCAAAATTTTTATACTTTTACCCAATGGCCCAGACTTGGCTGTTGCTAACTCAAAGTTATCAAGGGCCAAACACAAATTTTGAACCCCCCAATCCCCAAAATTTGCTTGCAAAACCAAAAATTAAAAGTCCTTTCTGGTCCTCCATACTTTTACTCTCTGCGCATGCACAGTCACCAGGAAGTGACCGAAATTAGCGCCAATATCTTCCTTTGTTTGGCCCTGAAGTCATCAACAACGAAATGACATCTGTGCTTTAAAATCTCCTTTTTGAGGATGCTAGACACAAATCAATGCAAGAATTGGTGGATCCAAGGCTGTTATTGGATGATGGAAGTGTTCAACGGTGGTTTTTGACGTTCAGGGCTGTAACTTTATAATAATTATAAAGTTATTTCATATTTCCCAATTTCGGGACATATGCCTGACGTCATCATTTTTGTTAATGATTATTCCACTGTTTGTTAAGTATTCCTTTCCTATCCTTCCATGAACCCTTCCTGTTAAACTCTTAAGTTTTTTGGCTAATTTTTAGCTCACCGAAGGGAGCTTAACTTATCACTTGCCGTCCATCGTCCGTCGTCGTCTGCCGTCGTGAACATTTTTCAAACGACTTCTCTGAAACCACTGGTCCGATTTTCACGAAACTTCATGTGGATGTTCATTTCTATATGGCAATTCAGGTTTGTTCAAATGAAATGGCCACGTCCCTTGGGGGCTCTGTAAGGGGCATAACTCTGATAGCACCATATGAATTATAGAAAAATTATTAAAAAATCTTCTACTCCAGAACCAGTGGGCACAATCTTTTGATACTTGGAATGTAGGATCTTGGTATGGGTCTGATTCAAGTTTGTTCAAATCAGCCCCCTGGATTCATATTTAGGATCACTATAGAAGCCCAAATTCGAACTTAGTGCATTTCAGGCAAATTTATTGAAAAATCTTCTTCTCCAGATCCAGCAGGCAGAATCTTTTGATATTTGGTATGCAACATTGTGGGATGGATCTGATTCAAGTTTGTTCAAATCGGTTCCCTGGATTCACATTTGGGCTCCGTATAGAAGCCCGAATTCGAACTTAGTGCATTTCAGGCAAATTTCTTAAAAAATCTTCTTCTCCAGATCCAGCAGGCAGAATCTTTAGATATTTGGTATGCAACATTGTGGGGTGGATCTGATTCAAGTTTGTTCAAATCGGCCCCCTGGATTCATATTTGGGCTCAGTATAGAAGCCCGAATTCGAACTTAGTGCATTTCAGGCAAATTTCTTAAAAAATCTTCTTCTCAAGATCCAGCAGGCAGAATCTTTTGATATTGGGTATGCAGCATGCTTAGGGGGTGAGATTCAAGTTTGTTCAAGCCAAGTTCCTGGGTTCATATTTGGGCTCACTGTGGGAGCCTGAATGATAACTTAGTTCAAAATGAGGAATTTTCTTTAAAAATCTTCTTCTTCAGATCCAGTAGTCGAAATGTTTTGATATTTAGTATGCAGCATCCTTAGGGGGGTGAGATTCGAATTTGTTCAAGCCATGTCCCTAGGCCCAAATTTGGGCTCACTGTGGAAACTTGAATTGTAACTTAGTTCGAGATGATTAATTTTCTTAAAAAATCTTCTTCTTCAGATCCAGCAGTCAAAATGTTTTGATATGTGGTGTGTAACATCCTTAGAAGTGTGAGATTCAAGTTTGTTAAAGCCAAGTCCCTGGGTCCATATTTGGGCTCCCTGTGGGAGCCCTAATTATAACTTAGTCAATATGAGGAATTTTTAGCTCACCGAAGGGAGCTCAACTTATCACTTGCTGTCCGTCATCGTCCGTCGTCGTGAACACTTTTCAAACGACTTCTCCTCTGAAACCACTGGTCCGATTTTCACGAAACTTCATGTGGATGTTCATTACTATATGTCAATTCATGTTTGTTCAAATGAAATGGCTACATCCCTTGGGGGCTCTGTATGGGACATAACTCTGATAGCACTGTATGAATTATAGAAAAATTATTAAAAAATCGTCTTCTCTAGAACCAGTGTGCAGAATCGTTTGATACTTGGTATGCAGCATCTTGGTATGGGTCTGATTAAAGTTTGTTCAAATCGAATCCCTCAACCAATATTGGGGCTCACTATGGGGGCGTGAATTTTTACTTAGTGCAATTTAAGGAAAAATCTTCTTCTCCAGAACCAGTGGGCAGAATCTTTTGAAATATGGTATACAGCATCTTGGTATGGGTCTGATTCAAGTTTGTTCAAATGGAGGCCATTGATCAATTTTGGGGCTCACTATGGGGACCTGAATTTTTAGCTCACCTGACTTTCAGTCAGGAGAGCTATAGTGATCACTCACCGTCCGTCGTCCGTGAACATGGTGTTTGCGTCTTCTCCTCCCAAGCCGCTGAACCAATTTAATTGATATTTGAGATAATAGTTTGTCATGACATCACAATTTGATTTTGTTCAAATCAAGTTGCCTCGCCCTTGGTGGGGCCACACCCAAAAAGTGTGCTGAAATCTTAAAAAATCTTCTTCTCATGAACCAGCAGTAGCAGAGACTTGATATTTGGTGTGCAGCTTCCTTTTGAGGTGTAGACTCAGGTTTGTTCAAGAGAAGTTTGATGGTCTATATTTGGCGTCGTTATGAGAGGGGCAAAAGTTTTGGCCCCGCCCAAAATTTCTATTTTCCGAACCGAGAGGCTGATTTGAACCAAATTTTATGTGAGGGCTTATTGGGTCATAAGTACCTAATTTATGCTGAATTTTTTTCCCGTAGCCCCGTGGGAACCGCAGGAGCTAAAAATAGAAAAAAATTAAAATGCCCATATTTCCAAAACTGCACGGC
Source organism: Pictodentalium vernedei (assembly GCA_031216915.1). NCBI lineage: Eukaryota > Metazoa > Mollusca > Scaphopoda > Dentaliida > Dentaliidae > Pictodentalium > Pictodentalium vernedei. Next base: position 121,481,738 of record CM062288.1, on the reverse strand, counting down.
ACTGAGAATTTTTATTTGGTTTGAAGCTTCCTTAGGGTCAACAGAAAGGATTGGTAAAAGAAAATTGTCATCGGTTTTATCATAGGGTACAGTTTCGGGACTTTGAAAAAGTGCTGAGTCAGCACTTTTTAACGCTGTAGGCAATGGGAAAAACATTAAAAAGTCTTCTTCTCCAGCTCCAGTTGGCAGAATCTTTTGATATTGTAGGGTGGATCTGATTCAAGTGTGTTCAAATCGGCTCCCTGGGTTTATATTTGGGCTCAGTATAGGAGCCCTAATTCGAACTTAGTGCATTTCAGGCAAATTTCTTAAAAAATCTTCTTCTCCAGAACCAGCAAGCAGAATCATTTGATATTTGGTATGCAACATTGTGGGGTGGATCTGATTCAAGTTTGTTCAAATCGGCCCCCTGGATTCATATTTGAGCTCACTATAGAAGCTCGAATTCGGACTTAGTGCATTTCAGGCAAATTTCTTAAAAAATCTTCTTCTCCAGATCCAGCAGGCAGAATCTTTTGATATGTGGTATGCAACATTGTGAGGTGGATCTGATTCAAGTTTGTTCAAATCGGCCTCCTGGGTTCATATTTGGGCTCAGTATAGGAGCTCAAATTTGAACTTAGTGCATTTCAGGCAAATTTCTTTGAAAATCTTCTTCTCAAGATCCAGGAGGCAGAATCTTTTGATATTGGGTATGCAGCATGCTTAAGGGGGTGAGATTAAAGTTTGTTCAAGCCAAGTCCCTGGGTTCATATTTGGGCTCACTGTGGTAGCCCGAATTATAACTTAGTTCAAAATGAGAAATTTTCTTTAAAAATCTTCTTCAGATCCAGAAGTCAGAATGTTTTGATATTTGGTATGCAGCATCCTTAGGGGAATGAGATTCAAGTTTGTTCAAGCCATGTCCCTAGGTCCATATTTGGGCTCGCTGTGGGAGCCCGAATGATAACTTAGTTTAAAATGAGAAATTTTCTTTAAAAATCTTCTTCTTCAGATCCAGCAGTCGGAATGTTTTGATATTTGGTATGCAGCATCCTTAGGGGGTGAGATTCAAGTTTGTTCAAGCCATGTCCCTAGGTCCATATTTGGGCTCACTGTGGGAGCTTGAATTGTAACTTAGTTCGAAATGAGGAATTTTCTTAAAAATCATCTTCAGATCCAGCAGTCGGAATGTTTTGATATGTGGTGTGTAGCATCCTTGGGGGGGGGGGGGGGGGTATTCAAGTTTATTCAAGGCAAGTCCCTTGGTTCATATTTGGGCTCACTATGGGAGCCTGAATGACAACTTAGTTCAAAATGAGGAATTTTCTTTAAAAATCTTCTTCAGATCCAGCAGATGAATGCTTTTGATATTTTTTATGCAGCATCCTTAGAGGGGTAAGATTCAAGTTTGTTCAAGCCATGTCCCTAGTTCCATATTTGGGCTCACTGTGGGAGCTTGAATTGTAACTTAGTTTAAAATGAGGAATTTTCTTTAAAAATCTTCTTATTCAGATCCAGCAGCCGGAATGTTTTATTATTTGGTGTGCAGCATCCTTAGGGGGTAAGATTCAAGTTTGGTAAAGCCAAGTCTCTGGGTTCATATATGGGCTCCCTGTGGGAGCCCAAATTATAATTTAGTTCAATATGAGGAATATTCTTTAAAAGTCAATTTTTTTAGATCCACAGGTCAGAATCTTTGGATATTTGGTATAAGCTTTTCTTAGGAGTAGCAGATGCAACTTGTTGAAATCAATTCTCTGGGTTGATATTTAGGCTACCATGTCAGGTGAGTGCCCTCAGGCCCCCTGGGGCCTCTTGTTACTTAGTGCAATTTAAGGAAAAAAATTTAAAAATCTTCTTCTCCAGAACCAATAGGCAGGATCTTTTGATATTTGGTATACAGCATCTTGGTATGGGTCTGATTCAAGTTTGTTCAAATTGACTCCCTCAATCAGTATTGGGGCTCACTAAAGGGGTGTGAATTTTTACTTAGTGCAATTTAAGAAAATTTCTTTAAAATCTTCTTTTCTGGAACCGATGAGCAGAATCTTTTGATATTTGGTATACAGCATCTTGATATGGGTCTGATTCAAGTTTGTTCAAATTGAATCCCCTGTTCAATATTGGGGATCACTATGGGGGTGTGAATTTTTACTTAATGCAATTTAAGAAAAAATCTTTAACAATCTTCTTAACCAGAACCAATGGGCAGAATCTTTAGATATTTGGTATGCAGCATCTTGGTATGGATTGGATTCACGTTTGTTCAAATTGAGTCTTTTGTTCACTATTGGGGCTCACAATGGGGGCGTTAATGTTTACTTTGTGCAATTCAAGGAAAATTCTTTAAATATCTTCTTCAGAACCATCATGCAGAATCTTTTGATATTTGATCAGCAGTATTGTCCCATTCAGTCCTTTTGATGTTTTAGATCCACAGAGAGTATAGATTTACTCTGTAGAACCTTAAGAATAGCTTTTGATAAAATTTTTGTCTCAACAGTATGGAACATTCGGTGAGCGCCTAAGGCCCCCTGGGGCCTCTTGTTATTGAAATATTTTTATACTGTACCAATGACCCAGACTTAGCTGGTGCTAACTCTAAAATATCTAGGGCCAAACGCAAATTTTACCCCCCAGTCCCCAAAATTTGCATCTAAAACCGATATATGGTCCTCCATACTTTTACTCCACTGCGCATGTGCATGCGCAGTGTCAAGGAGGTCTCGAAATTAGCGCAATTATCATTCTTTGTTTGGCCTTCAGTACAGTTACACTTCACTGTTATTTGTACTTGTAAATCTCAGTTTTAAGGATGCCAGACACATAATTATGAGAGAAATGGTGGATATAAGGAGGAAATAGAAGGAGGAGAGGAAAAAACAGAGGAAACAAATGTTCAGGACTGTAACTTATAATTATTTTATGAAATTATTCATGCTACCTATTTTCGAGGCATGACCTTGTTGTGATCATTCTTGCTATGAATGTTCCATTGTTTAATTAGTGTTTTCTCTCTCCCTTTCCTTTATTCCCCCCAGCTATTCTCCCAAGCTTTTGGCTTATTTTTTGTAATGTTTATTACTAAAACTTCTTGGGAGTTTTGGCTAGGAAACAGAATTATTTTCTGTTGTTTTCCCCATGTTTACGTCCTCACCCTTGGGTGGTTAGGCGTTTTGGTCTGCATCTACCATCTGATGTTCTGCAGTTTCTTCTCTGGAAGTCTGTGTTTTGCATCAGATAGTGTTTAAATTGGTAACTGATTTCGGGCCAGGTTTATCAGTGCCTGGAGTCATGTTTCCGGTTTGTTTACACTTTTTGTCTATGTTGACAACGGTTACTTCTTATAGTGATTACTTGTCCTCTGCTTAGTTCATTTTATAGCAAGATACATTAATATTGTCCGTAAGTGTTACATTAATTTTTTGAAATGATTTAAAATTTTTGTCCACACTTTAGCTTTTTTGGGATCCATTTGGGCTCATGGTTCCCATTGGGAACTTGGGCTCTTCTGAAAATTTTTTCAAAAATTTTTTTTTTTTAAATTATTTTCTTTTGAAATGTTATAATGGATTATAATATATTATGTATATTTATTTCAAGGGTTAGTGTGAGTAATATGACTGTGTATATTTTCATGTTGAAAAAATATTCTTCAATTGTAATGCGAGGATATCTTCCTCTAATTCACAGGTTCATTGTGTTTCTTATAGTCAATGTAGTCGCACTAATTCTTGCTCTGTGTGTGTTGATTGATATGACAACGTTGGAGACGTGTGTCACGGTATTTTGTTAGCGGTGAGGGGTCCATTACGGTCCTCTCTCTGTAGGGTCACTCTATATTATCAGTTTCTTTTTCAGAATTCAGAGTGATGTTTCCATGATGTCTTCAATGAGTGTGTCTCCGTCGTTGCAATATTACGGCTAGCGGAACGTGCTCAAGGTGTTACGACAATTGCTGAAGAGTTCCCTAGTAGGATTGAAAACATTGATCGTCTGCTATTCCGCCCGGTGTCGAATGGATCGGCATCCGGGTTTGTCCGTTGTGGTCCAGGGAAGCAGATTGGGTGATGCAAGCACTATAAAACATCGAATGTGCACACCCAGCAACGATGGATCAAGGATAGTACGGAGGAAGCCTGTCATTCCAGTAGCTGGCTCGTCCAGGTCCACCCGGACCGCGAGCGAGAGAGGCCCCCTCTCTCTTACATCAACATCTGCACCGCGATGTTGTTGTATGTTTGTTTTTTAGTCGGAGCTTACGTCCACTCCTCCTGCTCGGGACGCTCCGTTGCATAGACAGTCTGACGCGGCTGTTATATTGGCTTCCTCATCCTCAGGTCAACACACACGACCGCACCTTGGCTATGTGACCACAGATTTCCAGGGGACGTTCGCATATTATATAAATGCAGGATTGAACATCCCTGGTGCTCCTGCTTCACCGACCACGGAATACACGTCGACCAGGTCACTCCATCTGCTAGCCAAGGACACGAGGCCTTTCCAGTTGGGATGTTCGCATATTATATAAATGCAGGAATGAACGTCCCTGGAGCTTCCAGCAGATAATTGCGTAGGACCGCGGCTCCACAGATCTCATTGAGTAATATGAACAAGGTGATGTTACCGTGATGTCTTCGTAAGTGTGCTTCCGTCGTCACAGACAAATGAAGAGCTAGCAGTAAAAGTGCTCATGCAGATATGTCAATTGCCTAAGAGGTCCTAAGTAGGATCGACGGCATTGGCATCTGCTAGCTCGCCCAGTGTTGTGACCATTCATCGAATGGCTCAGCAGCCGGGTTCATCCGTTGTGGTCCAGGAAGGAGATTTGGGTGATGCGAGCACTATAAAATACAATGTGCACACCCAGTGACGACGGATATGAGGATGGTACGGAGGAAGCCTATTAGTCCAGTTCCTAGCTCGTCCAGGTCCATCTGGGCTGCGAGTGAGAGATGTCCCTCTCTCGTACTACAACATCTGGGCCCAGATGTTGTGGTACAAAACGTTCCTCAGTCGGAGCACACGTCCACCGCTCGGGACGCTCCATTATATAGACAGTCCGGAGAGACTGCTCTTTCGGCTTCCTCATCCTCACGGCAGCACATGCGACAGCACATTGGCTACGTGACCAGTGATATTCAACCAACATCGCCGACCAGGTATTCTACGGCGACCAGGTCACGGCGACCAGGTCACGCCATCCGGTAGCCAAGGATATGAGGCCTTCATACTCCGGACGTTCGCATATAAGAAGTATGCAGGAGTTAACGTCCAAGGAGCTTCCAGCGGCTAAATCCTGTAAGACCGCAGCTCCACAGGCCTCCGTTATGGACATGCTATCGCAGATAGCACAAATTATCGCAGCATCCCAGCAACCAACAGTAACTCTGTCGGATCAGGAATTATCCGAGGAAGCTGGGTTGGTACATTCCGCTGCAGGTTCAGGCACGGACGACCAAGAATTACAAGTGGTCCGACAGGATGGCGAAAGGGATACGGATGAGTTGTATTTTCCCTTTCGGAACAACATAATTGCCGTAGAGTGCATCCGGCATTATCATCTGACGTTGTTCCTCTGAACCAAAATGCTGCGTTGCCGGATAAGAGACTGATAACGCTACTGGACACAGAATTCTTAATCGGTTTAGGGACATCATCCCTCAGTTTCCGACATAGTCCAGATATGTCTCACGGACATTTGATCTGTTGATGATGCTATATTTATATAACTTGCTACCTAAATGGGCAGGTCAGGTTTCTTATCGGCAAATGCTCTACATCTGCCTTTCATCAATTCAAGGAATATTTTGAAATGGCAGGACAGAGCATTCTGAGAGTTCTCTGCGTCTAGACGACCAGGTCAGGACCTAGTATTGTTTATACTGTCGTCTATGTCAGTTCCAACCACGTTGTTGGAAATGACAATATCGTCTAGCAGGATCAGCTTAGACACATCATCGTATGCAGATCGCCTTACCAGAATGTTATCATTACGTCTCTAAGCAAAAAGAATTCTAGGATGTACAACCTCCTTAAGAGTTCTTTCAGGGGCCTCACGTAAAACTCCGTCCTTTTAGTGGCAATATGGAGTTGGTTAGACGTGACGCTGCCCTGGCTACATCCACGTGTGTGGATAGTAAGGTGAAAAACTCTCAGAGTCGCTCCGGTCTCCGGAGAGTTTTCTTCGACGGCAACTTTTCCACAGTCTATGATCAGATAACTAAGAAAGCTTCAGACTCTCTGCTATTCAAATCCACTTCCATATAGTCGGATTCAGCAGAGAAGAGTAGGACAGGCACTTCTGGGATGAATACGTCCAAGGGAAGTTCCTATAGAGGTTCCTGTGCATCCTCTAGGTCTTACTCTATAGACCGTCAGGGTAGTGACTCAGGTAGGGGCCGTAATTCTGGCCGAGACATCCGGCTAGATGCCCCTAGGTCGACGGGGCGAGGTACGGGCCATGGAGGACATGGCTTCTCCTTCCGCAAGCCTCGCAGGGCCAGGAGGTAATGGCATTAACCTCTATCATGTACTAGTGAGTGGAAGACTGTCGAGTTTCTCAATTAATTGGGAATAGATTACGGACGTCCCTTGGATTCGAGGGGTGATTTTGGAAGGACTAAATTGTCCTTCAAACGAAATCCTCCGTTAACTCAGAGTCCAAGATGGACTCAGCTTCCGTCAAGTAAGCAGGAAAGAGGCTCGCTTCCATCAGAAGTCCAGTCTCTTCTGGAATGATCGCGATAGGCATCGTAGAAATCCAGGAATTTCCAGGTTTCTACAACCATCCTTTTCTGGTTCCAAAAAACAGATGGCTCGTTCCATTCACTCATTATTCTGAGCTGGATAAAGAAGCTGATCGTGGCTCCAAGTTTATATATGGAGTCCATCCAATCGGTCAGAGTTTTCGGGTGTACGACTATGCTACATGCATAGATCTCAAGATGCGTACTTTCATGTCATGGTACATCAGGCATTCAGAAAGTATCTTCGCTTCCTTATCATAGGAGTCGTCTATCCATTCCGAGCAATGTGCTTCGGTCTGAATCTAGCCCCCTGGGCTTTCACTCGAATAACGAACTCAGTAATGACTCATTTCCAAGCTCATTCATCTGCGATAACGTCGGCCTACCTGGACGACATTCTTTAGAGGTACGGCAATGAGTTAACGCTTCAGAACGATGTGCAGAATCTGCTTCTATTGCTGCAACGTCTCGGTTTCATAAGTAAACGAGGAGAAGTCGGATCTGGTATCATCCAAGTCATTCACCCACTGGGTGATGAGCTTCGAAACGCACAACATTTTTGTTTGTCCTCCGTTACCCAGAGCGAAATTAATCAGTTGTTATGCTCACTATTGTCTTCGCTCAGACAAGGTCTCAGCGAGAGATCTCATGATACTGATATGTTTGTGCGGAGCTGCCGCGATTTATTCCGATGGGGTGGTTATGCACTTGTCCTTTCCAATTTCTTCTGATCCAGAATTGGAGGGTGAAGATTTTTTCACTCGATACGGACATCTTCTTGTCAATCAAGTGAATAAGTGATTCAGACTTGGGCAGGTTTTCAGTGGTTAACTCAGAGAGTTCCACTGCAATTGCCGGATCCGAGTATTACAGTCTTGACGGATGCCAGTCAAACAGGTTGGGTCGTATCATTGAGCCCAACGGATTTGAAGGGCCAGCGTCTTTGGGATCCGTAGTTCCTAATGAAGCACATTAACATCAAGAATGATGTCATTTTGGCGTGCGCTACGTTATTGGATAAATGTTATTCAGTATGCTCATGTGCTAATTCTGTCTGACAATTCGATGGTATTAGCGTATTTTCGGAACTAGGGAGACAGTCATTCCATTCTGTTTTTCATGTTAACAGAAGGAATCTTTCTGTTTGTACTAGAACATCAAGTTCTCCTATCGGTCTGTCATATTCCGGGTCGTCTGAATGTATTAGCAGACTCCCTTCATGGAGGGGCCGCTTGTTGACGCCAGAATGGACTTTCAACAAACGAGTATTCAATCAGATTTGCTACCAAGGGGAGCGGCATATGATCGACTTTTTCGTGATGCATCTCAACAATCAGTTGCATAAGTATGTGTCACAATGTTTGGATCTTCGAGCGTTTGCAGTAGACGCTCTATCGATCTCGTGAGACGGAATAATAGGATATGCGTATCTTCTAGCGCCGTTGATTCAGCAGATATTGCTCAAATTATATATCTCAATGCAAAATTCTGTTGGTAGCATTTCCATCTCCACAAAGACTGTGGTTTAATCTTCTCAGACGTCTGTTGTGGGACATGCTGTGGAAGCTTCCTCCACATTTCGGTCCATTCTGTGGTCTGATGGATTCAATTTGCTATCAGTACTGCTTATGATAATATCTTCAATCAGCAGTCTGTGCTTTAGTTTTAAGCTTATGAAGTAAGAGCTCTTCTACATCATGGGCTTATGCTAATAATGTTGCTATTACAGATCTAGTGAGGGCTGCATATTGTTCTTAGCCCTCCACTTTCTCGAATTTGTATCTGAGAAATATTGAGTCCTTTTCTGCAGATATGCATTGTTTAGGTCCGTTATTTTTCACTTAGAATGTCGTCCACTAAACAGTGGCAACTATATATATGTAGGCTTTCGGTTCCGGCAGTGACTCTGTCCTGCTGCCCTCTTCGCTCTGGAGTATTTGATCCAGGGCAAGGGGAAGGGGGGGGGGGGGGGGTCCCTTAGGTCACCTGCTTTATAGTGTGAAGCAAGGGAATACCTCCCTTGGAGTCAGTAATTCCGAGTCGGTACCGAGATGGTTTTAAGTAAAGCTAATGTTTACTCATCTATATAATATTTTTTATGTGTTGCTCGGTGTGAGACATTTGTATATATCACGTATTAATTGGGCGTTAATATACAATCCTCTGACACTTTTAAATGAGTATATAGAGTCTCATTTTGCTGGACTTCCTTATTTATTGACTTTCCTTTAAAAATATTAGTATAAAGGGTTATACTGAATGTTAATAGAGATCATTGATGTTATTGCACTCAATTACAGAATGGTGTTGTGTCTTTCTTTTTGATACAAATAAGAAAGATACATGTAAAGCCTATCTCTCATTTTCTCCTTCAGGGGATAGTTCTGTTATATGTAATTGAGTTTATTGGATTTTCATTTATGTCCTTGGCCCTCCAACCTTTTTACTATTCAGCTAAGTCTGGGTCATTGGTAGGTACAGTATAAAAATGTTGAAAAATTTGTAGTAATTTATATATTTTTTATACTTACCAATGACCCAGACGGGCATGGCCCTCTCATGAGTTGGGAACTCATACCTCCCCGCTGAGTACATAACGCTTACCAGGCACTGGTTGTAAGAATGATAATTGCACCAATTTCGAGACCTCCTTGACACTGCGCATGTGCAGAGGAGTAAAAGTATGTAGGACCATATAGGACATGTAATTTTCGGTTTTAGATGCAAATTTTGGGGATTGGGGGGTAAAATTTGCGTTTGGCTCTAGATATTTTAGAGTTAGCACCAGCTAAGTCTTGGTCATTGGTAAGTATAAAAAATATATAAATTACTATAAATTTTTTAACATTTTATTAAATTTCTTGGGAGTTTAACATTTATTACAGAATATTATTCTGTTTTTTCCCCATGGTTACGTCCTCACCCTAGGTGTGTTAGGTAGCTTAGTCTTGCATCTTCTATCCAATATATCGTTTCTTCTTCATATGAAGATCTAGCTTTGCATCTGGTAGCATTAAATTGTTTTCTAACTTTGGGCCTTTTTGTGTACCTGATGTCTTGTGTACATTGACGTTGTTTACATTGACAACGTCCTCATATATAGGTAGTTTTTTTTTATTCTATTACTGTAGATATACTGTAGTAGTGCTGGGCGATATCGACCCAAATAAAAACCGTGATATTTTTGGGATGATATCGCGGTTTACGGTATTATCGCGATATTTGCAGAATTAGTGCAAAACAGTCGTTGACTCACTGCAGCCCTGCAAATTTGAAAGAATAGCCTCGGCAAAACAATATTGCTGCTGGTCAAGCAATCTGCGTCGGCAAAAACACAAATCAACCATGTGGTGTGTTTAAAATTAAATCTGAAAAATTTATTACGAATGAGCACAACAAGCGCCACTTGATAGTTCTGCAGATTTTCATTTGAACATGGGCGCAGCCATATTAGACATACTGCACACAAACTGTGTGTTTTCTCTTTTGTCATTGGTTAAAATTGTAAAAAGCTATTTTTAAACAGATGGTTAATGTGGGGATACAGAATCAGACATTCTCCAGTGTGAGAATCAGGTTCAGGGTCGTTTCAGCCTCAAGAGTTTTTTTCGGGACGTTTCGGCCTCGACCGGGGCCGAAACGACCCACCTGTCGAGGCCGAAACGTCCCGATTTTTTTGTTGTTTTTCAATTTTATTTTTTTTATAGTTTTTTGGGGACGTTTTTTATTGGTAAAAATTTTTTCTCGTGGTATAAAATGGAGTGTTGAATAACGTGAAAGAAGGTAACTTACCTCAGTTTAAAAGTGATTAAATTAAATTTCTCCAAGAAATTAGAAGATTGAGAACAAAAACCAAACCTGCCTTCACAATTTCGCCCAAATTGGCCTTTTGCAAAGCATTTTTTTTTAAATATTACAAAGCGTACCTTGACCCCCAAACATTACAGAATAAAACATCAAGATTCTTAAATTATCCAATAGCTGGGCCTACAGAATTTCACACAACATGTACACTTGAATACCAAATATCAAAGACAAGCTGTCTCAAAGAGGTTCATTTAGTCAGAAATTTTGTCACAGAAGGATGTGAGACATAATAAAGACATGATATGTCTTTTTCTCATTCATTTTACCTGTGGGTTTTAATGAATTTTCTGGATTTTTTTATTCCTTACTTTGGTGAGTAGTAAAACACTTTTCAAATTATGGAGGCCAAAACGTCCCCCTCCAAGTGTCGTTTCGGCCTTGGGACGTTTCGGCCTCGATATTTTCCCTGATAACTTTTCGTCTTAGGTTTAAAAAAATATCAAGGCCGAAACGTCCCGGGGCCGAACTGGTAAAGGGCCGAAACGTCACGCTCCCCGAGAATCCATGTAAATTCACCGTGTGGGGATCCTGAGACATTTACGTCATTGTTTTGTCCAATCAATTATAAGAGTTCCCAATTTGTTCGACGTCGGGGGAAAATGCCTGCTATTATGTGGGAATCAGTTCACAAAATAGTTTACCGGTAATCACTTTTGGAAGGTCCCAACTTAACAGTGCAGTATATTTCAGAAGTTATTGCCTGTTCCTTACCAATACGGATGCTAATTCACGAAGTATTGCCCCTTTCGTCAAATTATGTACCGGTAGGTCGATGTTGGTGTCATTGCCAAGTTATGCCAATGACGTTGGCGATATTTCGGTTTTTCGAAAATGAGACGATATTACTAACGGTATTGATTTTGAAACCGGCTAAGTCGGTATATCGGCAAACCGCCCAGCACTATACTGTAGGATACATGGATTATTATTCCGGTAGTGTAGCTCAAAAAATTTGAATTTTGTCTACACTTAGGCTCTTTCGGGATGTCTTTGGGCTCTTAATGTTCCCTTTGGGAACTTAGGCATTTTTTTCAAAAAAAAAAATTTCCAAAAAATAATTTGAATTTATTTTTGATTGCTATTATTCATGTGTCTTATTTTGTTGTGGTGTTTGGAGATCTGATATCGACTTTAGTCGATGCACTCTTGCGGACTCTTGTCATTCGTGTGATCACTGGAATGTCTAATGTTGGAGACGGGTGTCGCATTACGTTGTTGGCAGTGAGGTTCTGAGGGTAGGCCTCTCACCGCGTTATAATTCATTTTGTCAGTTTCTATTTCAGAGGAACATGAACATGGTGATGATATTCTGACACCCATCCAAGTGTGCTACCATCGTCGTGCTCCTTGGAGCATATAGAGCTAGCTCCAGTGCTCATGATTGCAAGAGTTAGTACCTTTTGTTATGGGTTTTAATCTCTTGCAAGCAGCTAGCTCGACCGGTGAAGCGGTACACCATCCATGGCTGCTGTAACGCCAGGTAAGTCCATTGCGGTCTAAGAAGTGGATTGGAAAGAGTGAGCACTTTGATATAAATAGCTCACCCTATGAAGATGGAAATAGGGAGGAAGTCAACAAGTTTCTTGTACTCGGCGAGGTCTATAGACCGCCAGCGGGAGAGGCCCCACTCTAACCTAACAGACATTTGGGGCCAAATGTTGTTATGAGAAACTTGCACGACCCGGAGCATATGTCCGCCCTTCACTCGGGACGCTCTGTTTAGACTGCAGCCGGGGTCGGCTTCAGTCACGGCTTCCTGTGCTACATTTCACAATGAAGTTTTCTGGTTGGAAACTTGCAGGAGACGGAGCATACGCCTGCCCACCGCTCGGGACGCTCCGTCTAGTCCAGCTGGGGTTGGCGTCAGTCTCGGCTGATACATGTAAAGCCTATCTCTCATTTTCTCCTTCAGGGGATAGTTCTGTTATATGTAATTGAGTTTATTGGATTTTCATTTATGTCCTTGGCCCTCCAACCTTTTTACTATTCAGCTAAGTCTGGGTCATTGGTAGGTACAGTATAAAAATGTTAAAAAATTTATAGTAATTTATATATTTTTTATACTTACCAATGACCCAGACGGGGATGGCCCTCCCATGAGTTGGGAACTCATACCTCCCCGCTCAGTACATAACGCTTACCAGTCACTGGTTGTAAGAATGATAATTGTGCCAATTTCGAGACCTCCTTGACACTGCACATGCGCAGTGGAGTAAAAGTATGGAGGACCATATAGGACATGTAATTTTCGGTTTTTGATGCAAATTTTGGGGATTGAGGGGTAAAATTTGCGTTTGGCCCTAGATATTTTAGAGTTAGCACCAGCTAAGTCTGGGTCATTGGTAAGTATAAAAAATATATAAATTACTATAAATTTTTTAACTTTTTATTAAATTTCTTGGGAGTTTAACATTTATTACAGAATATTATTCTGTTTTTTCCCCATGGTTACGTCCTCACCCTAGGTGTGTTAGGTGGCTTAGTCTTGCATCTTCTATCCAATATATCGTTTCTTCTTCATATGAAGATCTAGCTTTGCATCTTGTAGCATTAAATTGTTTTCTAACTTTGGGCCTTTTTGTGTACCTGATGTCTTGTTTACATTGACGTTGTTTACATTGACAACATCCTCATATATAGGTAGTTTTTTTTATATTCTATTACTGTAGAAATACTGTAGGATACATGGATTATTATTCCGGTAGTGTAGCTCAAAAAATTTGAATTTTGTCTACATTTAGGCTCTTTCGGGATGTCTTTGGGCTCTTAATGTTTTTAAAAAACAAATTTCCAAAAAATATTTTGAATTTATTTTTGATTGCTATTATTCATGTGCCTTAATTATATATATTTTGTTGTGGTGTTTGGAGGTCTGATATCGACTTTAGTCGATGCACTCTTGCGGACTCTTGTCATTCGTGTGATCACTGGAATGACTAATGTTGGAGAGGGGTGTCGCATTATGTTGTTGGCAGTGAGGTTCTGAGGGCCGGCCTCTCACCACGTTATAATTCATTTTGTCAATTTCTATTTCAGAGGAACATGAACATGGTGATGATATTCTGACACCCATCCAAGTGTGCTACCATCGTCGTGCTCCTTGGAGCATTTTGAGCTAGCTCCAGTGCTCATGAATGCAAGAGTTAGTACCTTTTGTTAAGGGTTTTAATCTCTTGCAAGCAGCTAGCTCAACCGGTGAAGCGGTACACCATCCGTGGCTGCTGTAACGCCAGGTAAGTCCATTGCGGTCTAAGAAGTGGATTGGAATGAGTGAGCACTTTAATATAAATAGCTCACCCTGCGAAGATGGAAATAGGGAGGAAGTGAACAAGTTTCTTGTACTCGGCGAGGTCTATAGACCGCCAGCGGGAGAGGCCCCACTCTAACCTAACAGACATTTGGGGCCAAATGTTGTTATGAGAAACTTGCACGACCCGGAGCATATGTCCGCCCTTCACTCGGGACGCTCTGTTTAGACTGCAGCCAGGGTCGGCTTCAGTCATGGCTTCCTGTGCTACATTTCACAATGAAGTTTTCTGGTTGGAAACTTGCAGGAGACGGAGCATACGCCTGCCCACCGCTCGGGACGCTCCGTCTAGTCCAGCTGGGTTTGGCTTCAGCCTCGGCTTCCTCAGCTATGTTATTAAAGCACACACGACTGCATCCTAGCTACCCAACTTTGGATATCCAACCTGCTGTACGAAGAAAGAACTACTCTTCGCCCGTGAAGTCAGATCATCTGGTAACAAGGGAGATGAGGCCTCGATCATTGGGACGTTTGGAGAAGAGATCCATCTCCGACACACCGTTCCAGGAGCAGCAAGTGGCTAGGAAACAAAAGATTGCTGCTCCTCAGGCCTCGATGACGGACTTGCTGCAGCTGATCGCAGCATCCGAGCAAGTGTAAATGCAGCCTCCCTCAGTCTCAGAACCTGAGCTGTCGGACGGTGCTGGGTCGGTCCAGTCGTTTGTTCACGCAGATGCAAGGGACTGAGATTTGCTACTGATTCTCTCGGATGGTGAAAGGGATAAGGAAGAGGATTACCCTTCCCTTTCGGAACAGTACAGGGTTGCGATGGATTTCATCCATCAATACTACCCTGAATTTGTTCCGACGAATCAGAATGCTGCGACGACAAGGAAGAAACCGCTGGCATCATTGGACGCAGACTTTATCCGGACAAAGGAGGAAGTCCTTTCATTTCCGGTCCAGTCTAGGCAGGTGTCGCAGGCCTTCAGCCATATAGACGATGCTGTATTTAACCTCTCGAGTGCGAGAAGGAAAGGCAGTTTCTTAGCTACATCTTCCATCAACATACCGTTTCATAGACTACGTTCATTTAAAAACAGTTGGAGAAGATGTTCGGAGAGCTCCTCTCCGTTTGAATGAGCAGCCCAGGGATCTAGATGTATCCTTGCCTGCATCATTCACTATTCACTCAGACACAATTACAATGGCAATTTCATCAAGTAGAGCGAATTTGGAAGCAATGTCAGATCACCTTACCAGAGCCATGGCGCAATGTCTCGACGGGAAGGAATTTGAGGACGTTTATACCTCTCTTAGATTTCTTTCCAGCGCAATTTGTATACCACGTATAACTCCTCCCTTACAGTGGCTATAACTCCTCCCTTACAGTGGCTAATCTGGAGTTAATTCAGACGTGATGCTGCCCCCCTTGCATCGTCATCACTTATAGATGACAAGGTGAAAAGCTCTCTCCGAGTCGCTCCGGTCTCCGGACATACTATTTTGGACGACAAGCTTTCGTCAGCCTATGCTCATGCTTTTTGGAAAGCTTTAAGTGATCTGCTATTGAAGTCGGCATTTCATCAACCCACTACAGCAGACAAGAGTAAAGGAGTGTGTTCCAGATTTAAACGTCAAAAGGGAACTCCTCATGAGGGTACAAGAAGCCCTCTTACAATTACTCTGGAGGTCGTCAATATAGCGACTCTGGAAAGGGGCGTAGGACTGATTGGGACTATCGGTCAGACCCCTTAGGCCGATGGGACGAGGTTCTTCGTGGGGAGGATGTAGTTTCTCCTCCTGTAAGCCTCGCAGGTCATACAGGTGATGTTCAAGACCTCTGTTGCTTGCCAGTTGGCGGAAGGGTATCATCTTCGCGAGAAACTGGACAGCAGTCACGGAAGATCAGTGGGTGAGAAGTGTAGTCTCGGACGGCCTACAGCTATCATTCCTAATGGCACCCCCACTAACAAGATGTCTGCATTGGTCAGATCATCCGTCGGATCCTTTCAAAAGAGAGTCTCGCCAAGCGGAGGTACAGGCTCTATATTAAAGGAAGCAATAGAGGTTGCCGAGAATCAGGATTCTCAGGGTTTTTACAGTCACCTGTTCCTTGTACGAAGCCAGACAGCTCCTTCTGACCACTAATAGACATGAGCTGGATAAACAAGCTTATTGTGGCTCCAAAATTCTATATGGGGACCATTCGGTCGGTAAGAGCGAGCATTCCAGTGAACGACTATGCGGCAAGCATAGATCTAAAGGATGCATACTTTCATGTCCTGGTACATCAGGCATTCAGAAAGTACCTGCGGTTCGCTGTACAAGGGAAGGTGTATCAGTTCAGAGCAATGTGCTTTGGTCTGAACCTGGTTCCCTGGGCATTCACTCATATAATACATCATACATCAGGCATTCAGAAAGTACCTGCGGTTCGCTGTACAAGGGAAGGTGTATCAGTTCAGAGCAATGTGCTTTGGTCTGAACCTGGTTCCCTGGGCATTCGCTCACATAATGAACTTGGTAATGTCATACTTCCGAGCTCATTCGTCTGCGGTAACGTCGGCATACTTAGACGACATTCTTCAGAGAACAGAATTATTTTTCAGAACGATGTTCAGAGTCTGCTTCTTTTATTCTGACATCTCTGTTTCATCTTAAACGAGAAAAAGTCGGATATAGCTCCGTCCAAGTCGTTCACTCACTTGGGAATGAGCTTCGAGACTCACAACAATCTGGTTCGTCAGCCGTTACCCAGAGCAAAATTTGTCAGTTGTTATGCTCACTTTTGTCTGACATTAACGTTAAAGGAATTCATGCCACTGATGGGGCTGTGCGGAGAGGCTTCGGATCTTATTCTGACGAGCCGCCTACGCACGCGTCCTCTCCAGATATTCTTTACTCAGAACTGGAGTGTGATGACGTATTCGCTCGAAACCAGTATTGTTTTAACGGACCTAGTAAAACAGGGGTTCAGATTTGGGAAGATATTCAGTGGTTAACTCAGGGAGTTCCATTGCAACTGCTGGATCCGGCTTTCACGATTATGACGGATGCGAGTCAGACGGGTTGGGACATGAGGTGTCAGGGTCTTTGGGGCCCTCGGTTCCAAGAGAAGCACATAAACATCAAAGAGATGATGTTAATTTGGTTAGCGCTACAACATTGAATTCACATAATAGCAGACGTCCATGTTCAAATTTTGTCGGACAATTCGACAGTAGTAGCTTACATCAGGAACCAAGGTGACACTCATTCAATGCCAATTAACGGAGAAGATTCTCCTATACGTCATGAATCATCATGTTCATCTTTCTGTTCGTCATATACCGGGTCATCTGAATTTACTAGCAGACTCGCTCTCTTGGAAAGGTCGCCCATTGCCATTGGACCAGACTGTCAACAAGCGAATATTCATGCAGATTTGCTACCAGTGGGATCGTTCCATGATAGATCTGTTTGCGACACACCGGAACAATTCGTTACCGATGTTCGTGTCGCCATGCCAAGATCATCGAGTGTACACAGTAGATGCTCTGTTGATCTCATGGGATGGAATGATAGGATAGGCATATCCTCCAACTCCGTTGATTTAGCAGATTCTGTTTAGTTCAAACAATCTCGTTGCAAAATCCTGATAGTAGCACCTCTGTAGTCACAGAAACCTTGGATCAATCTTCTCAGGTGTCTGTTATGGGACGTTCATTGGAAGCTTCCTCCACAAGAGGACCTTCTTTATTAGTGGAAATATTTCTTCTTCACATCCTTCTCCGCCCTTAGTGGCATTATGGAGTCGGTCAGACCTGAGGGAGCCTTACGGTCCATATACTATTGATGACGAACACAAGAATGATTCAAATAATGTGGGTGAAGGGGGTGGGGTGGGGGTGGGGTGGGGGTGGGCCTTATGATTTTGAATCCCCCCCCCCCCCCCCCCATCACCGATGCGTTAACAGGCGATCACCGGCAAGATGTAGTTTTTTTCACGTAAGCCTCCTATGCATTTAAGTACATACATGCATTTCATGACTTCTCGATTGGCAGATGGGTCGTGTTCTATGCCGACTTCATGGGCACATCCACTTTCTAGTTGGTTGGTTTCCTGTGATTGTTCGTCTGTATGTCATATACAAGCATATGATTCATCGTCAATAAATTGCTAGCCTTGGGGTACCTGGGAGGCTGTCTAGTCAGTTAACTGGTATTCAGATGATTACATGTGGGATTTCAATGCTCACGTGCATAATAATCTCAGTATAAGGCAGACGTATTATTGTATGTTATGGACCTTAGAAACTATGAATTATTTCGGGGGCAGTCCGTGGCGAGTCTGTTAATCATAGCTTGATCCATTTCTAGATCCAGGTTTCTATTAATGGCGGTACCCAGTTGAATACATCTTGTCTTACACTCTCATATATTGGCACATTTCCAGGAACATAGATATCGGATAGAACGCGTCTAGGAGTGTTATTTACTGGAATTTATTGTACACCTGAATGGGGTCGCCTGTGGGTTACCTTGGAAGTGTGTTTACTCTCCAGAGATCGTCCATTGTGATTCTGTTGGACATGTGTATGTTATATATTATATTACCGGTTTTCGATCTATCTGTGTATGCCGACTCCAGTATATGTTACAAGTGGGCGATATTAATTACCGGGATCGCCACTATAACCTTAGCTTCTGCAGTGGCGTTGAGCAGCAATTTAATAATAATTAATACCTGGGTGTTTATTCGATGAATATTTATATTGTTATTTGGTACCGCTTTTACTGATTCCAGGGCGCTCCCCTCTTCTTTTTGAAGATTCCTTCAAAAGAGGGGGGGGGGGGATTTTTTTTTACCTCTCCTCCAGCTTCATAAGTATGTAACTATGAGTGAAGATGTTTTGTCTGCAGATTATATCCTGGATACAGCTTGTGTTTATTGTATATGGCGTATGTTTGTGGGGGATAGCCGTTCATTCTCAAATACGCCATCCTAATTTTGGGGGCTTCGTCCAGACTAGCCTTAAAAAATTGGGAACTCATTCCATCCAATTAGCATAGTCTTCATTCTAAGATTATGGAATTACTTGAATTTGGCTCCTTATTGATTATATGTCTTCTCTATTACTGTATAGAGAGACATACATGTAATTCCTTTTAAATTTAATTTCCTTTCACCTTGGATTACAGGCTATGGAACTATGTTGGTCTACTAATTCTGAAGTCCTAGGCCTCCGCCTTTTTACGATTCAGCTAAATCAGGGCCATTGGGTTACAGTATAAAAATAATATAAATTTAAAGTAATTTGTATATTTTTTATACTTACCAATGGCCCAGATGGGTTTGGCCCTCCCATGAGTGGGCACTCATACCTCCCCGCTGAGTTATTATGTAGTACTCTTTTCTACAAAGAATGATGTTGCGCTAATTTTGGTCACTTCCTGTCGACTGCACATGCGCAGAGAGTAAAAGTATGGAGGACTAGATAGGACTTTTAATTTTCGGTTTTGCAAGCAAATTTGGGGGACTGGGTGGTTCAAAATTTGTGTTTGGCCTTTAATAACATTGAGTTAGCACCAGCTAAGTCTAGGCCATTGGTAAGTATAAAAAATATACAAATTACCTTAAATTTATAATTTTCTGCCTTCAAGGACTGCGAAAATGGGCAACCTTTGTTCCAATAATCTATTAAGCATATAATAAGTTGAAGTCCATCTTGTGGAAACATCCTGAATTAGGCCGTGTACTGGCCTCTCCAGCTGAATTTGTTTGCTTTTGAGGCCATATGACAGGGTAGATCTTCAGAAATGACCAACCAGTTTATTCCCTGCTCCAGCTGCTTTAGAAACAGAACTGAGGCTAAGCCATGTATTCACACTGAGCTGCAACGTATGACCAAAACATCTTATACAGTATGAACGCCTTGGTCTGGTCACTTTCCACAAAGTGGACAATATTTCAATGGACGCAATAATATTAGATTCTAAACACTAATTATAGGAATAATCATCAAAAATTTAATTAATGAAGCACTGGGTTCAAACCATTGCTTCATTAATTAAAATTTTGCTGATGATGATTTTTTTTTTTCTGTTAAACACATCACTGCCCATGCGTAGAAAACGACCAGTCCACGGCAACTTTACTGTATTTTGCCCTGTCGCATACCTTTCACTATACTGATGTCATTATCCATAGTCAAAGAAGTAACATCTGAAGTTTTGCTTCTAGCATTTACTTTTTCCCCATCTCTCCATTGCTACTATCTGAGTAAAATGCAGCAAAATGCAGACACATGACAAAACGTTGTAATGTCAAATGGCCATATGCCAATTGAATAGTGCTGAATGCAAGGCAACAATTATAGACTAAACTGAAATTTCAATCTGACAGTTCTCATCTTTCCTTTGTCAAGCCCTTCCACCGGTATAAACATTTTTCCAGAAGAGGAATGGACAGCATTCCTGTTTCAAGGCCTCCTCTTCTCTAAATTATGCAGCAAAGTGGAGTTTTTTTTTAATCCTGGTGACATGATAATTCAGTTAATTCTATATGTCAATCTCTAACACAGCAAATTTCTTACTATCTCCTGTTGTTGTTAAACCTATTACAATTAAGAGGTACCATTCTGTGTTGTCAGATACTGGTTCTTATGAGGGCCATGTTGATATCGGCTCCAATCAATCATTGTCAAAATTGTTAAAACCCTTTTCAATAAGATGATATTCCTACTTGCTTTTGCTACTGCCAGAATGAGTTAGTGAAGTAGCACTCTCTATTGTTGATGGTGGTTATTATTGTAGTATGGGAAATACAATTACATGTACTCTCACTATTCAAATTGGCTTTCTAACCAGGAACCTGGTGCCAGATAAACTACCAGCACCTATTGTTGTCATGCTTTACCTCAGGTAAATAATTCTAGACCTTCTCTATATCCAGTTAGAGCTCTTAAGACTTATCTCAGCAGGTCTAGTTTTGTAAGAAAACAGTGAAAAAGACTCTTCCTTTCTCCTATTCTTGGTGGACAAAATATTTTGGTGCATTCTATTTCCAGATGGATTCGAACTGCTATTTGCATCAAATGCGACAACCTGTCTGATGCAGATAACAGGGTGAATAGAATTTCTGTGTCATCCTCATAGGCAAATACTAATTCAGTTGCTTTATCAGACATTATGAAGGCTGATTAGATGTCTACATTCACCAAATTCTTTCTTAGAAATCTGTGGCAGGGGACCTAAGATTGCGCAAAATGTTTTACATCAAGTTACCTGTTCATTTTGCATGCGATGGTTGTTGGGGGTGGGTGTGTGTCTAAGTTGTGCTCATGTCTGTACTTCAGTTTTAAAATTTTCTCAACTACTTCCTCCCACAGTATTCAGGGGCTAACAGTCAATAACAGGGTTTGTTATTTGTATATTTGTGTATATTGTTTCTAAAGGCATGAGTACATTAAATAAAATACCTCATGATTCGTAATAATATCAATCATCTCTCATTAGTTTACTCCTGGATGCATTTATATATCGATTTCCTTGACCTAGATTAGCATTTAGGGAAATACTTGGTGTGTAAAAGAGGTAATATACATCACTCTAGGGTAAGATTCTAGCATCCTGTATAGCCTCTAATCTGTTAATAGACATTAATTTAATATTAATAGATGTTGACTTCTATTTGTGTACCTCTAATCTCTTATTAATGAGGAGAGCATCCAGGATGTGGTTTACCACACGTTAATATTAACTCTAATCTTTGTAGAAGCATTCTTTAACTCTTACCTGCTGAGAATTTTTAAAATATATTTCAGCAAATCCAGTCATGGCTGCTGTGAATCAGCCTTAACTAGATTTGATGAAAAATTCAGTAAAGTTTGAGTGAAGAAATCGTTGGTCAAAAAGTAGGTAGAATTTGTAAAGGTGAAAAATTGTGTTAGTGTGCTCAGATTTTACTTATTTTAATCACAAAAGATTTTTTTTCTGGGTCGGAATATTTGCCAGCAGCAAGTAAGGAGATAAACAGCATTCAATTTCCCCCAGTAGTCTGATTGTTACAGTAACACATGGAAGGTTAGATTGATAAAATAATTCTCTCCATTGTTCAGGAATTCTTGTGCTGTAAATCCCGATGTGTGAACTTCAAGCTTGTTAGTTGCAAAAGATAAGAGCATGTACTGGATCCTCAAATTGAGTGGCATGCTTGATGACTGTTCTAAATGTTGGACAACCAAGCTGGTGTTTATTTTTTACAAGAATTAGGAATCCCAGGAAGTGAAGCATTGCTGGACTGGAAAGCAAACTTTGATAAAACTGAAATCATAAGGATCGGGGCCAAAAGGGGTTGTGGTGACGAATTACGCACAAAACAAAAGGTAAATTGGAATTGCAGTAATTCATTCAGAATATTTGGCATCCAGGATAATCTGTTCAGCAAAAAGTATAAAAAAAACTATGAAGACCAGATACAAAAGATCGAGAGATTGTTACGTGATTGGTCTTTTAAAAATTTAATCCTCATCAAAAAGACAACTGTGATTAATTCACTCGCACTCCCACTGATAATACCCCGTTTTGACTGTCCTCCCAGCTCCACAAGAAAATATTTTCTGAAAGATACAAACTTTGTTTTATAAGTTTCTTTGGTCAGACAAAAATGAAAAAAATGAAACAAACGACAGTTATCAATTCAATAAAAGACATTAGCTTAAAATTTCCTGATATTAAAACATACTGCTATTCCTTAAACCTTTCTTGGATCAAAAACTTATTGATCCAAACTTGCTGGCCCCTTGGAAATTGTTAGTTTTGGATGATTTTTGAATACCATGGATGCGACAAAATTAGGCAGTTACACAAAGAAGGGCTTTTGAAGGTTGGAGAATGTACAAATATATATTTTTATACTGTACCAATGACCCAGACTTAGCTGGTGCTAACTCTAACAAAACCAGGGCCAAACACAAATTTTACCCCCCAATCCCCAAAATTTGCATCCAAAACAAAAAGAAATCATGTCCTAAAGGACCTCCATACTACGCCTCTACTGCGCATGCGCAGTGACGCAGACATCCCGAAATTGGCGCCAATTATCATTTCTCTGTTTGGCCCTTCATCAGTCAACATCTCACTGATCTTTGTGCTTGTAAATCTCAGTTTAAAGGATGCCAGACACGTAATTTTTGGAGAAAATGTGATTCTAAGGAGGATAGAAGGAGGAGAGGAAAAAGAAGTGACAAAAAATAATCAGGGCTGTACTTAAAATTTTTTGATGAAATTATGTTAAGTTGCCTATTTTCGAGGCATGGGCCTCTTGTTGTCATTCTTGCTAATTGTTGCACTGCTTATTCAGTGTTTCCTCTCCCCTAGCCTTCTAAAGTCCCCCCTTGCAATTCTCCCATGCTTTTGGCATATTTTTGAGAAATTTCATTTCTAAAATTTCCTGGGAGAGTTGCTTGGTTACAGAATGTTTTCTGTTATTTTCCCCATAGTTACGTTTTCACCCATGGGTGTATAACGTTTGTGTTCTGCATCTTCCATCTGATGTTCTGCAGATTCTCCCCTGGGAGTCTCTGTTTTGCATCAGATAGAGTGTAATTGATGACTGATTCCGGGCCAGTTTTTTCAGTGCCTGGAGTCATGTTTTCTGGTGTTTTTACACTGTTTGTTTTCATTGGCAAAATTTCTAAAATTTCCTGCCTTTTTTGAGGGGGGCTGTTTGCCTTTGCTGTAGTTTATCTCACTATAAGATACATTTATATTATCCGAAAGTGTCTCATTAATTATTTAATATAAATTTAAAATTTTTGACCACACTTTGCCATCGGATCCATCGGGGCTCAATGTTACTTTTCAGCAACTTGGGCTTCGCTGAAAAAATATTTTTTCAAAATTATTTTGTTTTGCAATTGTTTTTTCATTTATTAATGGATCATGTTATTATGTATCTTTGTGTCAGGGGTTTTTGCGAGTAACTAGGACTTATTGTTGTTCTTTCACAATGAAGGGACGTTGTTCAAATTGTAATAGGAAGAAATCTTCCTCTGACTTTCATGATCATTGTATTAATTGTAGTCAGTGTTCTTGCATTAATCCCTGTCCTATATGTGAACATTGGGATGAGAAACATTGGAAACGTGTGTCACGATATGTTGTTTCTGGAGAAAGAGCGATGCCGGCTCTTTCTCCGCAAGGTCACTCTACTCTCTCAGTTTCTATTTCAGAGGAACCAGAACAGGGTGATGTTTCCATGTTATCTTCTTCAAGTGTGCGTCCGTCGTCACAAATGAATTCAGAGCTAGCGGCAAAAGTGCTCATGGAGATTAGACAAATGTCGTCCGCTAGCTCGCCCGGTGTAGCGTCCATTCACCGAATGGTTCGGCAGCCGGGTTCGTCCGATGCGGTCCAAGAGGAAATTTTGGGTGATGCGAGCACTATAAACATAATAGATGCACACCCAGTGACGGCGGATAGTAAGCGAGAACGGAGGAAGCCTTTGAGTCCGGTTCCTAGCTCGTCCAGGTCCAGCCGGGCCGCGAGCGAGAGAGGCCCCTCTCTCGTACAACAACATCTGGGACCAGATGTTGTGGTACAAAATGTGTCTTTAGCGGAGCATACGTCCGTCGCTCGGGACGCTCCGTTGTATAAGCAGTCCGCAGAGACTGTTAAGGCTTCCTCTTCTCGTCAGCACACACGACCGCACCTTGGCTGCGTGACCGCCGATATATTACCAGCTTCGCCGATCAAGGATTCTTCGGCGACCAGGTCACACCATCCGGCAGCCAGGGATTCGAGACCGATGGACTCCGGACGTTCGCATAGGAAAAGTATGCGGGAGCCATCTGATGCGGAGCTGCCCTCGGCGAAGCAGCGAAAGACTGCGCCTCCGCAGGTCTCGACGCCGGACATTCTTGTGCAGATAGCACAGCTTATCGCAGCATCCCAGCAGCCGACAGAAACGGTGTCGGATCGAGAATTATCCGACGGCGCTGGGTCGGTACGCTCCGCCGAAGCATTGGGGGCGGACGACCGGGAACATCATGAGGTCCGACCGGATGGTGAAAGGGATATGGATGACTTGGAGCTATCCCTTTCGGAACAACATAAAGCTGCCGTGGACTTCATCCGGCACTTTCTCCCTCAAGTTGTTCCGTCGGGCCAGACTGCTGCGCTTCCGGACAAGAGAATTATAGCGTCATTGGACTCTGAATTTTTTGAGCGGTTCAGGGACATCGCTCCCGAGTTTCCGTCGCAGTCCAATAATGTTGCAAGAACATTTGAATTATTGAACGACGCTATATTTAAACTTGCTTCCAGGACGGGGAAAGCAGGTTTCTTGTCCGCTAATACTCTCAACCTGCCTTTCATTAATGCAAGGAATAAATTTGATACGGCAGGACAGGGTATACCGAGAGTTCCTCTGCGTATGGACGACGAGGCGGAAGACTTAGAGCTATCATTACCGTCGTCAGCTTCTATTCCAACCGCGGTGTTGGAAACAGCTATTTCGTCTAACAGAGCCAATTTAGATGCCTTATCTTATGCAGATCACCTTACTAAGGCGTTATCACTGCGCCTTCAGGGGAAAGAGTTTCAGGATATACAATCCTCTTTAAGACTTCTTTCAAGGGCAGTAGCTTATTCCACGTGTAACTCCGCCCTTTCAGTGGCAAATCTGGAGTTGGTTAGACGTGACGCAGCCCTAGCTACATCCACACTAGTGGATTCTAAGGTGAAGAACTCTCTTAGAGTCGCTTCGGTCTCAGGAGAACTTCTCTTTGACGGCAAGCTTTCCGCTATTTATGATAAAATTACAAAGAAAGCTAAGGATTCTCTGTTGTTCAAATCTGCTCCTAAGAAGTCGGATACAGCAGACACGAATAAGACAGGCACTTCTGGGTCTAATGCGCCCAAGAGAGGTTCCTATAGAGGTTCCGGTGCGTCCTCTTGGTCTTATTCGAGAGACCGTCAGGATAGCGACTCTCGTTCGGGACGTCCTTCAGGCCGGGACAATCGGTCGGACGCCCCGAGGTCGACGGGGCGAGGTGCGGGTCGTGGAAGACGTGGTTTCTCCTACCGCAGGCCTCGCAGGTCCAGGAGGTGATGGCTTAAACCTCTATCGCGTTCCGGTTGGCGGAAGGTTGTCGAGCTTTTCACAAGAATGGGCGTCGATTACGGACGACCCTTGGGTGAGAGGAGTGACTTCGGAAGGTCTAAAGATATCCTTCAAACGAAAGCCTCCATTAACTCGAAGTCCAAAGTGGACTCATCTTCCGTCAAATCCGCAGAAAAGAGACGCTCTGTTATCAGAGGTGCAGTCTCTTTTGATGAAGAACGCGGTAGAGGTCGTAGAAAACCAGGAATCTCCGGGATTCTACAGCCATCTGTTTCTGGTTCCGAAACCAGACGGCTCGTTCCGTCCAGTCATAGATTTGAGCTGGATAAACAAGCTGATCGTCGCTCCGAAGTTTTATATGGAGACGATTCGATCGGTCAGAGCGAGTATTCGGGTGAACGATTATGCAACGAGCATAGATCTCAAAGATGCGTACTTTCACGTCATGGTACATCCGACATTCCGAAAGTATCTACGCTTCGCAGTCCTAGGAGTGGTGTATCAATTCCGGGCGATGTGCTTCGGATTGAATCTAGCACCCTGGGCTTTCACTCGGGTAATGAACTCGGTAATGATCTACTTCCGAGCTCATTCGTCTGCGGTAACGTCGGCCTACCTGGACGACATTCTTCAGAGGTACGGCAACGAGTTAACGCTTCAGAACGATGTTCAGAATCTTCTTCTATTGCTCCGACGTCTCGGTTTTATAGTAAACGAGGAGAAGTCGGATCTGGTGCCGGCCAAGTCATTCACTCATCTGGGAATGAGCTTCGAGACGCACAACAATCTCATTCGTCTGCCGTTAACCAGAGCGAAATTAGTCAGTTGTTACGCTCGCTATTGTCTGCACGCAGACAAAGTCATGGCGAGAGAATTTATGAGACTGATAGGTCTGTGCGGAGCCGCCGCGGATCTCATTCCGATGGGGCGGTTACGCACACGTCCTCTTTAAATTTTCCTGACTCAGAATTGGAGTGTGAAAATTCATTCGCTCGATGTAGACGTTCTCTTGTCAGATCAAGTGAAACAAACATTCAGTGGTTAACTCAAGGAGTTCCGCTGCAGTTTCCGGATCCGAGTTTTACCGTTATGACGGATGCCAGTCAAACAGGTTGGGGTGCATCATTAATCCCAACGGATTCGAGATGCCAGTGTCTTTGGGATCCGCAATTCCTGTGCAAGCACATAAACATCAAGGAAATGATGTCAATTTGGCTTGCGTTACGTCACTGGATGGACATTATTCACGATGCTCATGTCCAAATCCTATCCGACAATACGACAGTAGTGGCGTATATACGGAATCAGGGAGGCACTCATTCAGTTCCGTTGTTCAATCTAACGGAAAGAATCCTTCTGTTTGCGTTAGAACATCACGTTCTTTCGGTCCGTCACATACCGGGTCGTCTGAATGTGCTAGCAGACTCCCTTTCACGAAAGGGTCGCTTGTTGCCGTCGGAGTGGACTCTCAACAAACAAGTATTCAATCAGATTTGCTACCAATGGGAACGGCCAATGATAGACTTATTTGCGACACATCTCAACAATCAGTTGCAGACGTATGTGTCTCCGTGTCCGGATCCAAGAGCATTTGCAGTAGACGCTCTGTCGATCCCTTGGGACGGAATGATAGGATATGCGTATCCTCCAGCACCGTTAATTCAACAAGTATTGCTAAAGATAAAACAATCTCAATGCAAGATTCTGTTGGTAGCATCTCTGTCGCCACAGAGACCGTGGATAAATCTACTCAGGTGTCTGTTGTGGGACCTACCGCGGAAGCTTCCTCCACGGGAGGATCTTCTTTCGCAGGGGAAATCGCGCCAACTCCATCACAACCCGCAAGGTCTCAACCTTCACGTTTTTCCGTTGTGCGGTCCTTCTTGTATGGCAAGCACTTTACAGGACGAGCAGTGGACGCGATTTCTAACTGTAGGAGGACCTCCTCTTCGCTAAACTATGCGGCTAAGTGGAAGGTTTTTCGTCGTTGGTGTAGGGATCAATCTGTAGATATATTCGATCCCTCTATACCAGACATTGCAAACTTTCTAGTATACTTGTTTGACGAAATCAAACTGCAGCCTGTTACTATAAAGGGTTATAGATCTATGTTATCTGATACCTATGCACATCATGATAGTTTACAAATTGGATCTAATGTCTCTTTATCGAAGTTAGTTAGAAACTTTTCGATAAATAGACCCAGAACTCTTAGATTAATTCCTAAGTGGAATTTAGCTTGGGTTCTTCTTAAATTGAAGGAAAAGCCATTTGAACCTCTTGGGACAGTAGATTTCAAATTCTTATCTTATAAGACAGCTTTTCTCTTAGCTTTCTCTTCTGCTAGAAGAGTCAGTGAGCTTCATGCACTATCGGTGGATGATTCTCATTATCGTAGTGTTGGGAACACTATCACCTTCACTACTAATGTGGGTTTTTTAGCTAAGAATCAGGCTCCTAATAAATATCCGGAACCTATTGTCATTAAGGCTCTTCCGTCTTCAGACGGGCGTAGGCCTTTACTCTGTCCTGTTAGAGCATTACGTATCTATAAACAGAGATCTCAGTTTATCAGAAAGGGACGGAAACGTTTCTTTCTGTCTTTGATGCCTAATAGAAAGGACATTTCAGTCCATTCTATTGCTAGATGGATTCAGTTAACTATCCGTACTGCTTATGAAGATTTATCTTCTTCTCAGCAGTCTGTGCTTAAGATTTCTGCTCATGAAGTAAGAGCTCTTTCTACTTCCTGGGCTTATGCTAATAGTGTTGCTATTATTGATTTAATGAAGGCTGCTTATTGGTCTCAGCCATCCACATTTACGAATTTTTATCTCAGAAATATTGAGTCCATTTCTGGAGACCTGCATTGTTTAGGTCCGTTATCTGTTGCTCAGAATGTCGTCCACTAAACAGTTGCAACTATAGTTATGCAGGCTTTCTGTTCCGGCAGTGACTCCGTCCGGCTGCCCTCTTCGCTCTGGGCTATTTGACCCAGGGCAAGGGGAAGGGGGGGGGGGGGGGTGTTCCCTTAGGTCACCTGCTTTATAGTGAAAAGCAAGGGAATGCCTCCTCCAAGTCAGTATTTCTGAGTCGCTTCCGGGATGGTTTTAAAGTGTAATATTAATGTTTAAATTCATTCATGTCTTATTTTTAAAGTGTAGCTCGGTGTGAAGCATTTGTATATGTCAAGTGTCAAACGGGCTTTAATATACAATACTCGGACACTTTTAAATAACTATAAAGAGTCTCAATTCTCTGGACTACTTTATTTATTGGCTTGCTTTAAAAATAATTAGTATAAGGGTTATACTGGATGTTAATAGAGAACATGAATGTTATTGTGCTCAATTATTAAGGGTAGTGTATCTTTCTAATTTAATATTAAATAAGAAAGATACATGTAAAGCCTAATACTCCTTTTCTCCTTAAGGGGTTACCTCTTTACTATATAGTTGAGCTTATTGGATTTTCCTCTATGTCCTAGGCCCTCCAGCCTGTTTACTATTCAGCTAAGTCTGGGTCATTGGTACAGTATAAAAATGTTAAAAAATTTATAGTAATTTATATATTTTTTATACTTACCAATGACCCAGACGGGGATGGCCCTCCCTGGAGTTGGGAACTCTTGCCTCCCCGCTGAGTACATAGCGCTGACCAGGCACTGCCAGTAAGAATGATAATTGGCGCCAATTTCGGGACGTCTGCGTCACTGCGCATGCGCAGAAGAGGCGTAGTATGGAGGTCCTTTAGGACATGATTTCTTTTTGTTTTGGATGCAAATTTTGGGGATTGGGGGGCAAAATTTGTGTTTGGCCCTGGTTTTGTTAGAGTTAGCACCAGCTAAGTCTGGGTCATTGGTAAGTATAAAAAATATATAAATTACTATAAATTTTTTAACTTTTTAAAAACATACTGTTTGCAGGGTCTTTACTAGATTCAAAAGTCACCACAACCCCAGAACAAATATTTAGCGAACCATTATTTTACAACACACAAATTAAAGTTAATAACTTGATGTTTTTTGATAAAATATGGTGTGAAAAGCGATATTTTTTTCATAAGTGACTTATTAACGGAACAAAGGACCTTTCTGTCTTTCATTAACTTCTCCAGTAGGTACAATCTCAGGACACCTTTCAAGGGTTGATCAGTGCAATTCCCCAGTCATGGTAAGACATAATAAAACAAACCCAAACATGATTATCTTGAAAAACTAAGATGCACAAATAAAGCATGCCATACATTTTACCCAATATTTGAAACTTAACAGCTGTTACCCCTAGTGTTGAAACAATTAGTGCCATTTGGATTTTTACTAATCGACTAATCACTGGGTAGTGGTCAATGATTAATCGACTAGTCAGTTATGCGATGTCAGGTATTCGATTAGATTCTATCTGCGGTTGAACTAAGTGCAAATGGCAACCATATAATTATATCTGTCAATCTTGTATTGTACCTGCCCCATTCATATGATGTCATATGAACTCGTTTTACTTCTGTAATAACTATGCCGTAGGTTATTGGTAGAAGAACCTAAGATCCAAGAAGTGATGCTGGGTGCACAATGGCAGCTAATTGTGTTCAATTTATTATGTTATATATTATATACACTTTCCTATTTATCTTGTCTCTCACTCAAAGCATTCTGCATATTGCAGTCTGATACCTTTGATCTTGCAAGGTGCGTAACAGCATTTAGACAATGTAGCAAAACTTCATTAAGAACAGACAGGTATTGATTTCTTAAAGGAACACAAAGTGGAAACTTCTAAGCTTTAGTGATTCACTAATTGGTTAATAGATTTGTTTAGTATTAATATCATTGCCATTTACTAGTCAAAAAATCATTTCAACACTAGTTACCCCAACCATATGGCAGAAAAAATGGGAAGAATATTTGGATATCAACTTACAGTCCAAAGTCTTGAAGTTGATATACAAAAATCCTTTCACAGTACGTGACGATTCATACTTACAGAGTCTCCAATACAAAATTTTACCCAGAGCAATCTACACCAACTCAAAGCTGCATGAAAGTGGATTATCAGAAATGCAGTTATGCACTTTCTGTAGTAATAGTAGAGATGTTGTCACATCTATTCTATGAATGTTCTTACTCTAAAATACTCTGCTCAATCTCTGTGATAAGCTGAATCATTCATGTGCTGTGTCCTTTCCTCTGACACCCCAGTATGTATTTCTCTGCACTCTGATACCGAAAGGGCAAACAGGGATAACAGAATTATTAATACTCCTATATAAGAAATTCATATACTCCTGCAAAGTTAGAAGATGCCTGCCAGAATTCAGAAGTTTTATTGAGCAGCTAAAGATGTTTTGAACACTTGAACTTATGTCCACTTACATGTATCATGACAAAAAAGCAACTGCTATAAAAACAGATGGGGCAGAGTCCAAGATCCACTAAGTCCAGGCACAGGTCAGAGTAAAGTATAAATACAAAGTTGTCCCGGCCATGTTTACTCCTACAAATGGAAGTTAGGCAGTGCTTGTTTACTGTGATAAACTAGCACTGTTTTACTGGTAAAATAGGACCCAGTCACTAATGCTTGGTGTGAAATTCCTCTAAAATAGGCAACATGGGACATAATGATTAACTCACCTTGACTTTATCTCCATGTTGTGGTCATGATAAGCCATTGTGCAGAAGTATGTAACCTTAAACACCAATAAATAAACAACTTCTTCAAACAGACCAACGACAATAAGATATATCATTTAATCATTTACATAGCATATCAGCAACACCAACTACACCTTTTTGTTATTGTGTAATATTTTATAATGAAACACCACTGATTGTTTTATAATTTTTTTCTGAATTATTTTGTATATATACATACACATATTTATCTGAATAAAAAATTGAAAAAATTAAAAGTGAAGATGGTAAAGTAGGACCCAGTCACCAATTCTTGGGATGGAATTCTACTAAAAATGGGCAACATGGGTATAACTAATTTACTAAATTTGACTTTATCTCCATGTTGCAGTCACGGTAAGCGATTGTGCACAAGTATGTGACCTTAAACACCAATAGATAATAATAAATAACAAGAATTAGTGTTGATAAGTCTTATGGTTTTCATTGATTGTATTTTTAGCTGAATGAATCCCTGAGTTCAATGAGTAATCAAGTGCATCGTTTGCATCAAGAACGGGAACAATATGAGGAAACAATGAAAAAAGCATTTATGAGAGGCGTGTGTGCCCTGAATCTAGAAGCCATGAATATGTTTCATAACGAAGATGATTCAACACGTAAGTTTCATTATTTTACCTGACCTAAATAGCCTGTGGTTGGGAGTGTTAAGTATTTTGTTGAATTCTCATAATTAAGTCATTGCTGCTTTAAAGTAACCATGACTTCATTTGATGAGAAATTCACTGGAATTTATTGTTTGTTTTGTTTTACTGTGGTTTAATGACACTTTCAACAGCCAGGGTCGCATTGTGTCAGATAGTTTTCTGGGTTGAGGAAGCTGGAGTACCCAAAGAGAACCACCAAGCATTGGCATGCAACTGTCAGACCACTGGCAGGTGTTAGCAGTGGTTGAAGGCAAGTGCACCACCAACATGCAGTATGCCTTAGTACCCAGCATCACCATGCCCCCACGTGGGCATCAGGAATAACTCTTAGAGGTTTTCTAAAAAAATTTCATTAAATCCTGTCAAGGCAACTGTGAAGCAGCCATGATTGAATTTGGTTGAAAATTCATAGAAATTTAACCTAACACATCATTGGTCAAAAAGTTGCTTTGGTGAACAGAGAAAAAATTGGTTAATGGAGACTAACTCATACCAATTCTCGGGACAAGAGATTTGCTGTCTAGGGCGGCATTATCTGCCAGTAGAATGCAAGGAGTTAAGTGTTTTGCCCAAGGACACAATGCCATTAGCACTAGTCTAGAATGAACCATGGACCTTTTAGTTTGAAATTCAGTGCTCCTACCATTGAGTCACTGCATTCCGGGAGTTTATTGTTAAGAAATCATTAGTAAGAAGACCATTCTCATTTCTAAGGTGTATTTTGTTCACAAGAACTAGGACTATAGCTCTTTCTAGGTATCATTTATGCTCTATAAAGAAAAGCAAGGGAAGAACTCCTCCGGTGTTAGTAGTCCTGAGTCGGTGCTGGGATGGTTTTAATGTGTAGCTCAGTGTGAAGCAATAACTATGTCTCATTTATGTATGGTTTTTAAAGTGTAGCTCACTGTGAAGCATTTGTATATGTCAAGTGTCAAACAGGCGTTAATATACAATCCTGGGACACTTTTAAATGAGTATAAAGAGTCTCATTCTCTGGACTATCTTTGTATATTGGTTTTCCCTCACCGAATTAGCATAACAGGTTTTGCTGGCATTAAATGGAGAATTATATATTATGTAATACTCAATTACATTGTTGGCGTTATGATTTTCTCTTTTCTCGTAAAAGGGAAAGACATATATAATTCCTTTCTTCTCCTATTGTCTCAATCTATTACCAAAGCAAACCCCTAAAATAGAAATTAATTGGCTCTCGTCAAATAAATTAATCTAGTTACTGAATTGATAAAGTACACCAATACCCATTATTATTATTCTATAGATTATGAGGTCTGAAACATAAAACAGTCCATGTAAATGAACCTCTGAGGGTAAAGAAAAACTAACTAAAAAAATTAAAAAAACATTCGCCCACCAGCCCCAACCTACATTTTTTGAAAATTGGCCTGAGAAACAGATCTGCTTTGTGTGCCCTTAACAAGTACTGGATGGGATAATCTGGTGTATATATTCAAATGAGTTAAAGTACTTCAGTAACATGCTTCAATCCCTGTAAAAAAAAAAAAAAAACACTAAGTGAAGCAGTGCTAGTTTACTGAGGTAAATAAGTTATGCCTTACTGGTAAAATAGGACCTGGTGACCAATGCGTCAGGTGGAAAATATGTAAGAAGTACTGCATAGGCATAAACAATTGGCTAAACTTGATTATATACTTTGTTGTAATCATGATATAGCCATTGTTGCTGCAAGTGACCTTAACCCTGTGCCTAACAAATCATCCGCATCTGCCATTTACTTTACAAACTGAACAGATGAAAAAAATTATATATTTTTATACTGTACCAATGACCCAGACATAGCTGGTGCTAACTCTTAAAAATCTAGGGCCAAACACAAATTTTGCCCCCCAACCCCCAAAATTTGCATCTAAAACCAAAGAAATCATGTCCTGAATGGCCCTCCATACTTCGCCTCTACTGCGCATGCGCAGTGTCAAGGACGTCTCGAAATTGGCGCCATTAATCATTCTTTATTTGGCCCTTCATCAGTTAACATCTGACTGATCTTTGTGCTTGTAAATCTCAGTTTAAATGATGCCAGACACATAAATATTAGAGAAATGGTGGTTCTAAGGAGGAAATAGAAGGAGGAGAGGAAAAATGAGTGACAGAAAATAATCAGGGCTGTAACTTAAAATTTTTTAATGAAATTATGTTAAGTTACCTATTTTCGAGGCAAGGGCCTGTTGTGGTCATTCTTGCTATAAAGTTACACTGCTTGTTCAGTGTTTTCCTCTCTCCCTTTCCTTTAAGTCCCCCCTTGCTATTCTCCCATGCTTTTGGCATATTTTCTGTAATATTATTACTAAAATTTCTTGGGAGTTTTAGCTGGATAACAGAATGAATTCTGTTCTTTTCCCCATGTTTACGTCTTCACCCATGGGTGTTTAGGCGTAGTGTTCTGCATCTACCATCTGATGTTCTGTAGTTTCTTCCCTGGAAGTCTCTGTTTTGCATCAGATAGTGTATTATTGGTAACTGATTTCGGGCCAGGGTTATCAGTGTCAGGAGTTATGTTTCTGGGGTTTTTACACTTCTTGTTTACATTGACAACAGCCTCTGTGTGAGGGGGATTTCTTGTCTTGGTGTTAGTTTAATCATAACTAGATACATTATTATTATTCGTAAGTGTTGCATTAATTTTTTAAAATATTTTTAAAATTTTTGTCCACACTTAGGCTTGGGATCCATTGGGGCTCAACGTTACTTTTCAGAAACTTGGGCTTTTCTGAAAAAATATTTTTTCAAAAAATTTTTTTGATTTCAATTATTTTTTCTATGTTAATGGATCATGTTATTATGTATTTTGATTTTCAGGGGTTGGTGCGAGTACTAGGACTTTGTATTCTTTTCACAATGAAAGGATATTGTTCAATTGTAATAAGAGGAAATCTTCCTCTGACTTTCATAATCATTCTATAAATGTAGTCAGTGTACTCGCACTAACTCCTGTTCAGTATGTGTTAATTTCAATGACAACATGGGAAGCGTGTGTCACGGTATGTTAGCGGGGAAATGGCCACGCCGGTCCTTTCCCCACAGGGTCACTCTAGTTTATCAATCTCTATTTCAGATGATCAAGAACAGGGTGATGTATCCGTGATGTCTTCCAAAAGTGTGCCTCCGTCGTCACAATTAATGAAGAGCTAGCGGAAAAGTGCTGATGGAAATACGTCAATTGCGTAAGAGGTCCCTAGTAGGATCTACGGCCTTTGACATCCGCTAGCTCGCCCGGTGTAGCATCCATTCATCGAATGGTTCGACTGCCGGGTTCGTCCGTTGCGGTCCAGAAAGGAGTTTTGGGTGATGCGAGCACTATAAATCAACCAAGTGCACACCCAGTGACGCCTGATTAGAGGAGAGAACGGAGGAAGCCTATTAGTCCGGTTCCTAGCTCGTCCAGGTCCATCCGGGCTGCGAGCGAGAGAGGCCCCTCTCTCGTACAACAACATCTGGCCCCAGATGTTGTGGTATAAAATGTTTCGCATTCGGAGCATACATCCGCCGCTCGGGATGCTCCGTTATATAGACAGTCCGGAGAGACTGTCAATAAGGCTTCCTCATCCTCATGGCAGCGCACACGACCGCACCTTGGCTTCGTGACCTCGGATATCCAGTCAACTTCGCCAATCACAGAATCCACGGCGACCAGGTCACGCCATCCGGTAGCCAGGGACACGAGGCCTGTAGACTCCGGACGTTCGCATAAGAAAAGTATGCAGGAGTTAATGTACACAGAGCTTCCAGCGGCAAAGCATCGTAAGACCGCTACTGCACAGGCCTCAGTGACGGATGTGCTATCCCAAAAAGCACAACTTATCGCAGCATCCCAGCAACGACAGAATCTCTGTCGCATCATGTAATATCCGACGACGCTGGGTCGGGACGCTCCGCTGAAGCATCAGGTACGGACGTCCGAAAACTTCATAGGGTCCGACAGGATGGCGAAAGGGATTCGGACAATTTCGAGCTTTCCCTTTCGGAACAACATAAGCTGCTGTATATGTCATCCAGCTTTATCTTCTAGAGGTTGTTTCGTCGGACCAGAATGCTGCGATGCCGGATAAGAGACTGATAGCGTCGGTGGACACAAGAATTTTTGGATCGGTTCAGGGACATCGTCCCTCAGTTCCGACACAGTCCAATAATGTCACAGGAACTTTCGAATTATTGAACGACACTATATATATATATGCTTGCTATTAACAAGCAAGTCTGGTTTCTTGTTCGCAAAGTTACTGAGATGTCCTTCAAAAGTGTGCCTCTGTCGTCATAGTTAAATGAAGAGCTAGCGGCAATAAGTGCTAATGGAAATACGTCAATCGCCTAAGAGGTCCCTAGTAGGTTCGACGGCGTTGACATTCGCTAGCTCACCCGGTGTAGCATCCATTCATCGAATGGTTCGGCAGCCGGGTTCGTCCGTTGCGGTCTAGGAAGGAGATTTGGGTGATGCGAGCACTATAATTGACAATAGTACACACCCAGTGACGATGGATTAGAGGAGAGATCGGAGGAAGCCTGTTAGTCCGGTTCCTAGCTCGTCCAGGTCCGTCCGGGCTGCGAGCGAGAGAGGTCCCTCTCTCGTGCAACAACATCTGGGACCGGATGTTGTGGTACAAACGTTTCGCATTCGGAGCATATGTCTGCCGCTCGGGACGCTCCGTTATATAGACAGTCCGAGAGACTGTCGATAATGCTTCCTCATCCTCACGGCAGTGCACACGACCGCACCTTGGCTACGTGACCTCGAGTATCCTGCCAGCTTCATCATTCAGTGATTCCACGGCGTACAGGTCACGACATCCGGTAGCCAAGGGACACGAGGCCTGTACACTCCGGTCGCTCGCATAATAGAAGTATGCACGGGGTAACGAACACGGAGCTTCCAGCGGCAAAGCATCGTACGACCGCTTCTCCACAGGCCTCAGTGACGGACGTGCTATCCAAAATAGCACAGCTTATCGCAGCATCCCAGCAAACGACAGAATATCTGTCGGATCAGGAATAATCCGACGATGCTGGGCCAGTTTGCTCCGCTGATGCATCAGGTACGGACGACCGAACACTTCATAGGGTCTGACAGGATGGCGAAAGGGATTCGGACGATTTCGAGCTTTCCCTTTCGGAACAACAGAAGCTGCCATACTTTTCTTCCGGCGTTATCTTCCAGAGGTTGTTCCGTTGGACTAGAATGCTGCGATGCTGGATAAGAGACTAATAGCGTCATTGGACACAGAGTTTTTGATCGGTTCAGGGACATCGTCCCTGAGTTGCCGACACAGTCCAATAATGTCACTAGAACATTCGAATTATTGAATGACGTTATATATAAGCTTGCTACCAAAACACGCTGGTCTAGTTTCTTGTCCGCAAATGTTCTAATCTGCCTTTCATCAATTCTAGGAATAATTTGAAATGGCAGGACAGGGCATACTCATAGTTCCTCTGCGTCTAGACGACGAGGCTGAAGACTGGGAATTGTCTTTTTCGCCATCTATGTCAGTTCCAACCACGACGTTGGAAATGACAATGATGTCAAATAGAATTAACTTAGATGCTTTATCATACGTAGACCACCTTACTGAGGATATGATCCTTAATGAGATTTCTTTCAAGGGCAGTAGTTTTTCCATGTATAACTCCGCCCTTCAGTGGCAACCTGGAGTTGGTTAGACGTGACGCATCCCTAGCTACATCCACGCGCGTGGATAGTAAGGTGAAGAACTCTCTCAGAGTCGCTTCTGTCTCGGAGAAGCTTCTCTTCGACGGCAACCTTTCAGCAATCTATGAATTGCTCGATATACACGTTCTCTTGTCAATCAAGTGTAACAAGAGATTCAGACTTGGGCAAACATTCGGTGGTTGACTCAGAGAGTTCCACTGCAGTTGCCGGATCCGAGTTTTACGATTATGACGGATGTCAGTCAAACAGGTTTGGGTACAATATTGATCCCAACGGATTCGAAGTGCCAGGGTCTTTGGGTTCCGCAGTTTCTAGGCAAGCACTTAACTTCCAAGAAATGATGTTATTTTGGCTTGCACTACGTCATTGGATGAACATTATTCAGAAACGCATGTCCAAATCCTGTCCGATAGTACGACAGTAGTTGCGTATATCCGGAACCAGGGAGGCACTCATTCGGTTCTGTTATTCAATTTCACGGAAGAATCCTTCTGTTTGTTCTAGAACACCAAGTTCTGTTTCGGTCCGTCATATTCCGGGTCGTCTGATTGTATTAGCAGACTCCCTTTCACGTAAGGGTCGCTTGTTGCCGTCAGAATGGACTCTCAACAAACAGGTATTCAATCAGATATGCTACCAATGGGAGCGCCCAATGATAAATTTATTTGCGACACAACTCACCAATCAATTGCAGACGTATGTGTCACCATGTCCGGATCCCCGAGCATATGTAGTTAACGCTCTATCGATCTAGTAGGACGGAATGATAGGATATGCGTATCCTCCAGCGCTGCTGATTCAGCAAGTATTGCTAAGATAAAACATTCACAATACAATTCTGTTGGTAGCATCTCTGTCTCCACAGAGACCGTGGATAAATTTACTCAGGTGTCTGCTGTGGGACTTACCGCGAAAACTTCCTCCACGAGAGGATCTTTTTTCGCTGGGGAAATCGTGTCAACTTCATCGCAACCCGCAAGGTCTCAACCTTCACGTATTCTGTTGTGCGGTCCTTCTTGCACGGCAAGCATTGTACAGGACGAGCAGTGGACGCGATTTCTAACTGTAGGAGGACCTCCTCTTCGCTATACTATGCGGCTAAAGTGGAGGGTCTTCCGTCGTTGGTGTAGGGATCATTATGTTGATATTTTTGATCCCTCCATACCAGACATTGCAAACTTTCTAGTATACTTGTTTGACGAGATCAACTGCAGCCTGTTACTTTTAAAGGTTATAGGTCTATGTTATCTGATACCTATGCACTCCATGATAGTTTACAATTGAGTCTAATGTCTCTTTATCTAAGTTAGTTAGAAACTTTTTGATAAATAGACCTAGAATCCTTAGATTAATTCCTATACGGAATTTAGCTTGGGTTCTTATTAAACTAAAGTAACCATTTGAGCCTCTTGAGACAGTAGATTTCAAATTCTGGCCTTTTAAGACAGTAATTCTCTTAGTCTTCTCTTCTGCTGAAGAGTCAGTGAGCTTCATGCACTATCGGTGGACGATTCTCACTTTTGTAGTATCGGAAACACTATTTCCTTTACTACTAATGTTGGATTTTTGGTTAAGAATCAAGCTCCTAATAAATATCCGGAACCTATTGTTATTAAGGTCCTTCCTTCTTCGAACTGGCATAGGCCTTTACTCTGTCCGGTTAGAGCTTTATGTATTTATAAACAGATCTCAGTTTATCAGTAAGGACGTAAAGCTTCTTCTGTCTCTGATGCCTAATAGAAAGGACATTACGGTCCATTCTATTGCTAAATGGATTCAATTAAATATCGGTACTGCTTATGATAATCTATCTTTAACTCAGCAGTCTGTGCTTAAGATTTCGGCTCATGAAGTAAGAGCTCTTTCTACATCTTGGGCTTACGCAAATAGTGTTGCTATTATAGATTTAATGAAGGCTGCATATTGGTCTCAGCCATCCACATTCACGAATTTTTATCTCAGAAATATTGAGTCCATTTCTGGAGGCCTGCATTGTTTAGGTCCATTATCTGCTGCTCAGAATGTCGTTCACTTAACAGTTGCAGCTATGGTTATGTAGGCTTTCTGTTCCGGCAGTGACTCCGTCCTGCTGCCCTCTTCGCTCTGGGCTATTTGACCCAGGGCAAGGGGAAGGGGGGGGGGGGGGAGGGTGTTCCCTTGGGTCACCTGTTTTATTATGAAAACAAGGGGATACCTCCTCTGGAGTCAGTAATTCTGAGCTGTTACTGGGATGGTTTTAAAGTGAAAAGTTTATGTTTTAAAAATTCATTCATGTCATAGTTTTAAAGTATAGCATTTGAATATGTCACATGTCAAACGGGCGTTAATATACAATCCTCGGACACTTTTAAAGAGTATAAAGAGTCTCAATTCTCTGGACTAACTTTATTTATTGGCTGACTTTAAAAATAATTAGTATAAGGATTGTACTGGATGTTAATAGAGAACATGGATGTTATGATGCTCAATTATGGAAGGTGTTGTGTCTTTCTAATTTATCATAAATAAGAAAGATACATGTAAAGCCTAATACTCCTTTTCTCCTCGAGGGGATGAATCTATTTTATATAGTTGAGCTTATTGGATTTTCCTCTATGTCCTAGGCCCTCCAGCCTTTTTACTATTCAGCAATGTCTGGGTCATTGGTACAGTATAAAAATGTTAAAAAATTTATAGTAATTTATATATTTTTTATACTTACCAATGACCCAGACGGGGATGGCCCTCCCAGGAGTTGGGAACTCATACCTCCCCACTGAGTACATAGCGCTTACCAGGCACTGATTGTAAGATGATTAATGGCGCCAATTTCGGGACGTCCTTGACACTGCACATGCACAGTAGAGGCGAAGTATGGAGGGCCATTCAGGACATGATTTCTTTGGTTTTAGATGCAAATTTTGGGAGTTGGGGGGCAAAATTTGTGTTTGGCCCTAGATTTTTAAGAGTTAGCATCAGCTATGTCTGGGTCATTGGTAAGTATAAAAAATATATAAAATACTATAAATTTTTTAACTTTTATACTGTACCAATGACCCAGACTTAGCTGGTGCTAACTCTAAAATATTTAGGGCCAAATGCAAATTTTACCCCCCAATCCCCCAAATTTGCATCTAAAACCGAAAAATACATGTCCTATATGGTCCTCCATACTTTTACTCCACTGCGCATGCCCAGTGTCAAGGAGGTCTCGAAACTGCTGCCAAAAGTCATTCTTTGTTTGGCCCTCAATACAGTTACACTTCACTGTTATTTGTGCTTGTAAATCTCAGTTTTAAAGTTGCCAGACGCATAATTATGAGAGAAATGGTGGATATATGGTGGAAATAGAAGGTGGAGAGGAAAAAACAGTGGAAACAAATGTTCAGGGCTGTAACTTATATAATTATTTTACGAAATTATTACATGTTACCTATTTTCGTGGCATGACCTTATTGTGGTCATTCTTGCTGTGAATTTTCCATTGTTTAATCAGTGTTTCCTCTCTCCCTTTTCTTTATTCCCCCCTAGCTATTCTCCCATGCTTTTGGCTTATTTTTTGTAATGTTTATTACTAAAATTTCTTGGGAGTTTTGGCTTGGAAACAGAATTATTTTCTGTTTTTTCCCCATGTTTACGTCCTCACCCTAGGGGTGGTTAGGCGTTTTGGTCTGCATCTACCATCCGATGTTCTACAGTTTCTTCTCTGGAAGCCTCTGTTTTGCATCAGATAGTGTTTAAATTGGTAACTGATTTCGTGCCAGGTTTGTTTCAGAGCCTGGGGTCATGTTTCCGGTTTGTTGACACTTTTGCTTATGTTGACAACTGTTACGTCTGACAATGATTACTTGTCTTTTGCTTAATTTAGTTCATAGCAAGATACATTAATATTGTCCATAAGTGTTACATTAATTTTTGAAAATGATTAAAAAATTTTGTCCACTCTTAGGCTTTTTTGGGATCCTTTGGGCTCAGGGTTCCCATTGGGAACTTGGGCTCTTCTGAAAAATTTTTCAAAAATTTTTTTTTTTGAAAATTATTTTCTTTTGAAATGTTATAATGAATTATAATTATATTATGTATATTTATTTCAAGAGTTAGTGCGAGTAATATGATGGTGTATATTTTTTCTGGTTGAAAAAATATTCTTCAATCGTAATGCGAGGATATCTTCCTCTAATTCACAAGTTCATTGTGTTTCTTATAGTCAGTGTAGTCGCATTAATTCTTGCTCTTTGTGTGTTGATTGATATGACAACGTTGGAGACGTGTGTCACGGTATTTTGTTGTGGTGAGAGGTCCATTACGGTCCTCTCTCCGTAGGGTCACTATATATTACCAGTTTCTTTTTCAGAACTCAGAGTGATGTTTCCGTGATGTCTTCAATAAGTGTGTATCCGTCATTGCAATATTAGGGCTAGTGGGAAGTGCTCAAGGTATTACGACAATTACTGGGAGTTAGCTAGTTCTATCGAAGGCATTGTCACCCGCTAGTCCACCTGGTGTCGCGACCATTCACCAGGATAGAATGTCTCAGCACCTGGGTTAGTCCGTTGCGGTCCAGGGAAGCAGATTGGGTGATGCGAGCACTATAAAACTTCAGATGTGCACACCCAGCAACGACGGATCCGAGGATAGTACGGAGGAAGCCTGTCATTCCGATAGCTAGCTCGTCCAGGTCCCCTGAACCGCGAGCGAGAGAGGCCCCCTCTCTCTCTTGCATCAACATCTGCACCACGATGTTGTTGTATGTTGTTCGCTTAGTCGAAGCTCACGTCCACTCCTCCTGCTCCTCCTGCTCAGGACGCTCCGTCACATGACAGCCCTACGCGGCTGTTATATTGGCTTTCTCATCCTCGTCAACACACACGACCGCACCTTGGCTATGTGACCACAGATATACATGCAGGATTAAACGTTCCTGGTGCTCCTGCTTTGCCGACCAAGGAATCCACGTCAACCAGGTCACTACATCTGCTAGCCAAGGATCCGAGACCTTTCCAGTTGGGACGTTCGCATATTATATAAATGCAGGAATGAACGTCCCGGGAGCTTCCAGCGGATATTCACATAGGACCGCGGCTCCACAGGTCTCATAGGGTAACATGAACTAGGTATTGTTACCGTGATGCCTTCGTAAGTGTGCTTCCGTTGTCACAGTCAAATGAAGAGTTAGCGGCAAAGTGCTCATGTAGATACGTCATTTGCCTGGAGTTCCCTAGTAGAATCGATGGCGTTGGCATCTGCTAGCTCGCCCGGTGTCGCGACCATTCACCGAATGGCTCAGCACCCGGGTTCGTCCGTTGCGGTCCAGGAAGGAGATTTGGGTGATGCGAGCACTATAAAATACAATGTGCACACCCAGTGATGACGGATACGAGGATGTAATGGAGGAAGCCTATTAGTCCGGTTCCTAGCTTGTCCAGGTCCATCCGGGCTGCGAGCGAGAGAGGTCCCTCTCTCGTATTACAACATCTAGGCCCAGATGTTGTTGTATAAAATGTTCCTCAGTCGGAGCATACGTCCACCGCTCGGGACACCCTGTTATATAGACAGTCCGGAGAGACTGCTCTTTCGGCTTCCTCATCCTCACGGCAGCACATGCGACCGCACCTTGGCTACGTGACCTATGATATTCAATCAATTTCGCCGACCAGGGATTCTACGGCGACCAGATCACGCCATCCTGTGTAGCCAAGGATACAAGGCCTTCATTCTCTGGACATTCGCATATAGGAGGTATGCAGGAGTGAACGTCCAAGGAGCTTCCAGCGGCTAAATCCTATAAGTCTGCAGCTCCACAGGCCTCTGTTACGGACATGCTATTGCAGATAGCACAAATTATCGCAGCATCCCATCAACCGACAGTAACTCTGTCAGTTCAGGAATTATCCGAGGAAGCTGGGTTGGTACGTTCCGCTGCAGGTTCAGGCACGGACGACCAAGAATTTCAAGTGGTCCGACAGGATGGTGAAAGGGATACGGATGAGTTGTATTTTCCCTTTTTGGAACAACATAATTGCCGTAGAGTGCATCCGGCATTATCATCGGACGTTGTTCCTCCGGACCAAAATGCTGCATTGCCGGATAAGAGACGGATAGCGCCACTGGGCACAGAATTCTTAATCAGTTTAGGGACATCATCCCTCAGTTTCCGACATAGTCCAGATATGTTTCACGGACATTTGATCTGTTGAATGACGCTATATTTATATAACTTGCTACCTAAATGGGCAGGTCAGGTTTCTTATCGGCAATATGCTCTACATCTGCCTTTCATCAATTCATCGATTATTTTGAAATGGCAGGACAGAGCATTCTGAGAGTTCTCTGCTTCTAGATGACCAGGTCAGGAACTAGTATTGTTTATCTGTCGTCTATGTCAATTCCAACCATGATGTTGGAAATAACAATATCGTCTAGCAGGGACAGCTTAGACGCATTATCATACGCAGATCACCTTACCAGAACGTTATCATTACATCTCTAAGCAAAAAGAATTCTAGGATGTACAACCTCCTTAAGAGTTCTTTCAAGGGCCTCACGTAAAACTCTGGCCTTTTGTGGCATTATGGAGTTGATTGGATGTGACGCGGCCCTGGCTACATCCACGCGTGTAGATAGTAAGGTGAAAAACTCTCTCAGAGTCGCTCCGGTCTCCGGAGAGTTTTCTTCGACGGCAAGCTTTCCGCAGTTTATGATCAGTTAACTAAGAAAGCTTTAGACTCTCTGCTATTTAAATTTGCTTCCATATAGTCGGATTCAGCAGAGAAGAGTAGGACAGCCACTTCTG
This sequence comes from Pictodentalium vernedei, assembly GCA_031216915.1. Lineage (NCBI taxonomy): Eukaryota > Metazoa > Mollusca > Scaphopoda > Dentaliida > Dentaliidae > Pictodentalium > Pictodentalium vernedei. The sequence goes on along the minus strand of CM062288.1, from coordinate 121,436,969 downwards.
GGACGAATACATCCAAGGGAAGTTCCTATAGAGGTTCCCATGCGTCCTCTAGGTCTTATTCTAGAGACCGTCAGGGTAGCGACTCAGATAGGGGCTGTAATTCTGGCCGGACACCCCTAGGTCGACGAGGCAAGGTGCGGCCATAGAGGACATGACGCAAGCCTCGCAGGACCTGGAGGTAATGGTTTTATCCTCTATCGTGTATTAGTGAGCGGAAGACTGTCAAATTGGGTGAAGTTTCTTTCGCTCGATATGGACATCTTCTTGTCAAATCAAGTGAATAAGAGATTCAGACTTGGGCAAGTTTTCAGTGCTTAACTCAAGTAGTTCCACTGCAATTACCGGATCCGAGTTTTCAGTTTTGATGGATACCAGTCAAACAGATTGGGTAGTTTCATTGAACCCAACGGATTAAAGTGCCAGGGTCTTTTGTTTCCGTAGTTCCTTATCAAGCACACAAGCATCAAGAATGATGTCATTTTGGCTTGCGCTACGTTATTGGAGGAACTTTATTCAGAATGTTCATATGCTAATTCTGTCCAACAACTCGACGGTATTAGCGTATTTTCGGAATTATGGAGGCACTCATTCCATCCTGTTATTCATGTTAACGAATTGAATCTTTCGGTTGGTACTAGAACATCAAGTTCTCCTATTGGGCCATCATATTCCGGGTCGTCTGAACGTATTAGTGGACTCCCTTCACGGAGAAGCCATTTGTTGCCACCAGAATGGACTTCCAACAAACGAGTATTCAATCAGATTGCTACCAAGGAGAGTGGCCAATGATCGACTTATTTGCGACCCACTCAACAATCAGTTGCAGACGTATGTGTCATAATGTTTCGATCTTCGAGCGTTTGCAGTAAATGCTCTATCGTTCTTGTGAGATGGAATTATAAGATATACGTATCTTCCAGCGCCGTTGATTCAGTAGATATTGCTCAAATGTAATTATTTCAATGCAAATTCTGTTGGTAGCTTCTCTAGCTCCACTAAGACTGTGGATTAATTTACTCAGGCGTCTGTTGTGGATCATGCCGTGGAAGCTTCCTCCACATTTTGGTCCATTCTATGGTCAGATGGATTCAATCTACTATCAGTTCTGCTTATGATTATATCTTCATTCAGCAGTCTGGGGGGGGGGGGTGTTCCCTTAGGTCACCTGCTTTATAGTGTAAAGCAAGGGAATACCTCCCGTAGAGTCAGTAATTCCGAGTCGGTTCCGAGATGATTTTAAGGGTAAAGCCTATGTTTACTCATCTGTGTAATATTTTTTTAAAGTGTTGATTGGTGTGAAGTATCTGTATATATCACGTGATTAGTTGGGTGTTAATATACAATCCTCGAACACTTTTAAATGAGTATAGAAAGTCTCATTTCTCTAGACTCCTGTATTTATTGGCTTTCCTTTTAAAAATATTAGTATAAAGGGTTATACTAGATGTATCTCTCCTTTTCTCATTGAGGGGATAGGTCTGTGATAGGTAATTGAGTCTATCAGATTTCCCTTATGTCCTAGGCCCTCCAACCTTTTTACTATTCAGCTAAGTCTGGGTCATTGGTACAGTATAAAATTGTTAAAAAATTTATAGTAATTTATATATTTTGTTTACTTACCAATGACCCAGACGGAGATGGCCCTCCCAGGAGTTGGGAACTCTTGCCTCCCCGCTGCGTACATAACGCTTACCAGGCACTGGTTGTAAGAATGACTTTTGGCTGCAGTTTCGAGACCTCCTTGACACTGCGCATGCGCAGTGGAGTAAAAGTATGGAGGACCATATAGGACATGTATTTTTCGGTTTTAGATGCAAATTTGGGGGATTGGGGGGTAAAATTTGCATTTGGCCCTAAATATTTTAGACTTAGCACCAGCTAAGTCTGGGTCATTGGTTAGTATAAAAAAATATATAAATTACTATAAATTTTTTAACTTTTTCAAAAATTTTTAGAAAACCATTTCTTATCAACCGACCTTACAGTTGTTTACTACAGGCTTTCACTACAGTGGAAGACCCTAACTCGGATAAAATACTCTCTAATTTAATCTTTCCCAAGAGATTTGGGAAAGAAAAGTGGTGTAAAAACACCACACCAGGAGGGGGGGGGGGGGGTGGGGTGGGGTTGACGCTGTCGTTTTGGGGCCTCCCAACACAACCACATCTAGTGTGAGTTATACCCCCTCCATGGGGGATGTTCAGCTCCTCCCACACCCACAGAGGGTGGGGAATGCTGTCGTTTCGCAGCCTCCTGACATGACCGCATCTGTGAGAGTTACACCCCCTCCGTGGGGGATGTGCAGCTCCTCCCGCACCACGGGGGGTGGGAAACACTGTCGTTTTGGGGCCCCCCGACACGACCACGTCTGGTGAGAGTTATTCCCCATCCATGGGGGATGTGCAGTTTTTTACCATGGTGGATACTGCAGGAGCTGTTGGATTTCTGGTGAAGAGATGTCTGGTTCTGGGACTATGCACCCTCTCCAGTCGACATCTGAGGCTATCACTAGGGTTGTGACTCCTCCTTTGGAGGCCGAGCTAGGTAACTCTCTCCCCTTTTCCGCCAGTTCCTAACAGCTCCCGTCGTATATGCTGCTACTGCTGTTCCGTCTACAACGTCATCGGGCACCGTTTTAGCCGGCCTCGGCTTATCACTGCAGGGATCTGCAGTGATGTCTGTAGGGTGGTTGTGAGGTATCGGCCTCAACCTTCCCAGACTTCGAATCGGCAAAGCCGTTGAGCACAGCAGTTTTATCCCTGCAGGGGTCTGCACAGGTGTCTGGTGGTGTTGACGTGGGGTATCGGCCTCAGCCTTCCCTTGCTTCAACTCGGCGAAGTTGGAAGTGGCTGCCGAGAACCCCCTGCTGTGTCCTCTCGGTCGTTGAGCACAGCAGTTTTCGCCCTGCAGGGGTCTGCAGCGGTGTCTGGTAGTGTAGACGTGGGGTATCGGCCTTAGCCTTCCCTGATTTCAACTCGGCGAAGTTGGAAGTGGCTGCCGACCGAACCCCCATGCTGTGTCCTCGCAACCGTTGAGCACAGCAGTTTTATCCCTGCAGGGGGTCTGCAGGGATGTCTGGTAGTGTAGACATGGGGTATTGGCCTTCCCTGACTTCAGCTTGGTGAAGTTGGAAGGGGCTGCCGGCCAAACCCTCTACTGTGGTCTCTCAGCCATCGAGTACCTCAGTTTTTCTCATTGAATTTGGATGTTCATGGTGGGGTCACCAAGAGCTCCGTGGCGTTTCTGTTCACGCACTCTGGTCCCATGGCCAGTTTTGTGTGACCAACGCTTTTTGTGCAGCCTGGACCTTCTGTCCCGGCGACTCTCCTGAGTTTCCGCTCTGTTGATCCTCGGGGTATGTGATATCCCACTACACATCTGCCTTCAGATGTTTTCGGCTGCAGCCCGTCACCCCGCGTCGGGTGTATTTGAGGATCGTGACCCTTCACTGGTAAATGGGTCAGGAGTGAAGCCACTTTGTCAGTTCGTTCCCACGTCGTTCCGTTCCAACCGTCAGTGAGCTTAGGGAGGCCCTCTCCTTGCTCACTTAGGTTCTGTCCAAGAGCCTTTTCCGTTGCTTCCAGCAAGGCTACAAGTGGTTTCCGGGTACCCCCTGTGGCGCCGCCTCCCGGGATTGGAAACAGGTCGCTTTCTGATCCCCTGGTGTGTCTACACCATGGGAGGCATCGGCTGGTTTGCCCATGATGGGCTATGTGTCTTTTGACTCATGGGATGAGTCTGACATTCCTGACGTCGAGAGCCAACAGTCTTCTGACTTGGGGGCAGCTCTTGACTTTGTGTTTGGGTTCCTTCCAGTTCTCAAACCGGCAAACCAGCCGACAGTGTCAGCCCAGCTGTGATCGTCGGTCACACACCTGCAGCCTGGGGAGCAACATGCTTCTGGGCACCTTCGACCGTGCCTGTCGGTACAGGTGTTGAAGCATTTACCGCTTTGGACTCTAAGCTGAGTTCCAAGTCTATGAAGTCGACGTTCTTCATCAAGGTTGACACTTTTTGCCTCTAGTGCGTTAACGTTGACGGTCTTAGATTGGGACTCCAACTCCTCAGCCATATGGAGACTCTGGAGTCCAGGTTGGGCTTATCGAGAGGGATGCTGGAATGCGTTCTCTCTTCGATCACATCGACTCTGCTTTGCTGCTTATCTGCTCCCCGATGAGTTTGACGACAAACAGGTTTTTGTTTTGTGTGTGCTGTTCAAGGCGCTCATGCATCTTCTCACACACATGCCTGTTACACATCTAGCTTGGAATTAGTTCGCAGGTACGCTGTGCTGGATACAAGACATCCCCTTTTTGAGGGGCAGTGCGCTGCTCTTCAATCTGCCTCTTTCAGCAGGTCTGCGACTATTCCATGTTTCCATGGCGATGGTCTGGGATGGCACCCTTTGTCATTCCACTGATCTGCTGCTGCTTAGTCAGCTTGATCGGTCTTCTGTTGGAGGCAGGCGCCATCCAAAGGCTTAACAAGTACCCTTCTGATTCCTCTGTGAAGCTAAGGGATGATCCTCCTACCGCCACTTCTACTCACTCACAGGGTGGGGTAGCCATCAGCAGTAGTCGCCTCAATTTCGTCCCAGATTGAGGCACTCCACTAGCCATACAGCTTCTTACAGGGTCAGTTCCAGCTCCATGCTATTACTGCCCTTTCTGTCTGTGCGTCGCACATCACCATACGCCTCATCTTTCATTGTCTTTTACTAATGTTTGTGATGCTATGGTTTGATAGGACTAGGGATCTCTTCCTCTGTCCATGGTTCCAGTGCAGTTGAGTTATGTGTGGGTTGGTTATGTGATTCCCTCTATCCTATTGTCTATTCAGCCTGTAGTAAACATTTGTAAGGTAGGTTGATAAGAAATATAAATTTTATAGTAAATTTCCTTTCTTATTATACCTACTGCAATTGTTTACATGGAGGCCCTCCCGTCTTATTCGGTAAGAATCCTTCCTCCCCGCTGATCACATAACTCCTATGTTGGCGGACTCAAAAGAATGGTTTGATGACTGCTTGCGCACTGGTTAACGGAAGTCATGGAATTGTACTAAGAGAAGAGTGTCCCCTACTGGGTGTGCGCCGTTGGTGCTCGGCCCAGTTTTGGCTTATTTTTTCGTGGTGTTTTTACACCACTTTTCTTTCCCAAATCTCTTGGGAAAGATTAAAATAGAGAGTATTTTATCCGAGTTAGGGTCTTCCACTGTAGTGCAAGCCTGTAGTAAACAATTGCGGAAGGTATAATAAGAAAGGAAATTTACTATAAAATTTATATATCTGGTGACCCTTCATTGGAATGTTCCATGGACGGGTCATTTTTTTTAAAAAGTTGAAAAAATGTTTAAAATAATAAATTTTGATATTCTGTGCATTTGGTAAAAGGTTAACCCTAAAGGGCCTAATTCTGACTTTAATCACATTTTTCTACAGCAAAACAGGCGCCCCAACATGCAATTATTGGGTAAGCTTGCAAGTTACATTCATTTTAAAGTGCCATGGCAGTTGTTTCAAAACAAGTCTTGACTGCCTAAGACTTGCCAAGAAACAACTAAGGCATAGGATGTGGGTTGTCAAAGTAAAGCAAAAATGTATGAAAAACCTCCATCCCTTAAGGGTTAAAGATCAGTAAAATAAATAAATAACCTGCTTGGGGTGTATTATTGTTTTTTATGGTACAGTAGAATCCTCTTAATTGAATATCCATTTCGCCAGTGAAAATTATTCAATTAACAGGAGAATACAATTAACAGGGATTTGGTCAGTTTCCTGTGTTCTGGAGGTAAACTGAGCATTTATTCTATTATATCTTGTTTGACAGAGCTCTTAGAGCTCTGTCAAACAAGATATAATAGAATAAATGGCTGCATTGGATGTATGATGCCAAAAAGGTTGATAAATAAGGGGAATTTGGGGCATGTCACAGCAATTTTTTCGACATATTACAAAAATTTATATACAATTAACAGGAGTTTACTCTACAACCCATATGCAATTAACAGATCAAATTTGTACTGAATGTATGGTAAATGGTTTTGTGTTTGAAAATTATATTCAATTAACAGGGATATACAATTAAGAGATATCCAATTAAGTGGGCTCCACTGTATATTTTCAGCTCAAAATGTTGAATACATAGAAAAGAGTAATGATGGTGCTGATAATTTACTGGACAGTTTACCTGACCGACACACTTGGCCAAAAAGCATGCCATCTGAAGAAGCAGCTTCTGCGGGTTTAAATCCACAACAACCTGGGGAGTATACATCTAGAGTGGTAACTAGTCAGAATTCCAGGACCATCACTACAGCAACTTCACTTCCCAAACAAACTGTAAGTTGTACTTAGTGATTGCATATTATTTGCTTGTCATCAACATTTCCCATGCAATAGATTTCACACATTAGTTATTTTACAATTAACTCTTAACCTGCCGAGTATTTTTTTTTTAATATTTTTATCAAATCTTATTGTTTCAGCAGCCATGTCTAGATTTAATGAAAATATTTTTGACATTTAACTCAAAAATTGATTGGGCAAAACTTTGATTCAATTTACATTGGGTAAATTGAATTCAGAATTCCCAAAGTTCACTTATTCTAGTGGCAAGAGATTTGTCCAGTTGACCGATTATCAAAACTTGCTATGAATCGATTACTGATTATTTCTCTGCCAATTATGCTGATTCTGATGGTTGAAATAGGACACAGAAGAAAATCTGTTGGTGCCTGTTATACTACAAAATATCGTTGATAAATCACCAATTACGAAAGCTTAATACCACATAAGTTCTCAGAGTATGCATGTTTAATGCTGGGCAATATTAGCCAAAATAATATATGCATTATTATCTCAACTTTAACGTAGTAAAATTTGAGGTTATGTCATGGCCCATTGTCTTCTGTCCATCAACAATTCAGTACAGCTCGGGCTAGAGGCCGTATTTATGAACCGATCTTTACGAAACTTGGGTACTTTCGTTATCACCGTGGGACGAGAATGGGTGAGGTCCGAAATTCAAGATGGACACCAGCAGCCATTTTGTACCGAAATTAGTGCAATCAGTTTTTTGTACAGAACTTCTGTATGAAAGTTCTGATTTGAATAAATTTTTGTATGAATGTTTTACTTTAGTAACATGGAATACATCACATATAATACGGGGTTCTTTTCACATGCAGAAATTATGCAAATTAGAACTTTGTTGATTTATTCAATGCTACTACTTATACACAGTAAGTACACATGTCAATACGGCTCGGGGCTGTATTTATGAACCGATCTTCACGAAACTTCTTGGGTGCCTTTGTTATCACCTTGGGATGAGAATGAGTGTTTTGGGGTGCGGTCCGAAATTGAAGATGTCTGTCGGCGGCCATTTTATACCGAAATTAGGTGCAATCAGTTTTTTGTACAGAACTTCTATATGAAGGTTCTGATTTGAATAAATTTTTGTATGAATGTTTAGTAACATGGAATTCATCACATATAATACAGGGTTTTTTTCGCGTGCAGAAATTATGCAAATTAGATGAACTTTGATTTATTCAATGCTACTTGGACACAGTTTGTACACATGTCAATACGACTTGGACTAGAGGCTGTATTTATGAACCGATCTTCACAAATCTTCTTGGGTACCTTTGTTATCACCTTGGGACGAGAATGAGTGTATTTTTGCACTATAAACCAATGGCCCAGACTAGCTGGTGCTTAACTCAAAGTTATTAAGGGCCAAACGCAAATTTTGAACCCCCCCCCAATCACCAAAATTTGCTTGCAAGAACGAAAATTGAAAGTCCTTTCTGGCCGCTCCATACATTTACTTTCTGCATTTGTGCAGACGTCAGGAAGTGACCGGAATTGTCGCCAACATCATTCTTCGTTTGGCACAAATCAAAGCAAGAATTGGTTGATCCAAGGCTGTTATTGGATGATGGAAGTGTTCAACTGTGATTTTGACGTTCAGGGCTGTAACTTTATAATATTTATAAAATTATTTTATGTTACCCAATTTCGGGACATATGCCTGACGTCATCATTTTTAAAAATGATTATTCCACTGTGTGTTAAGTATTCCTTCCCTAACTTTCCATGAACCCTTCCTGTTAAACTCTTAAGCTTTTTGGCTGTTTTTTATTGAAATGTTTTATTAAATTTCTTGGGAGTTTAACATTTATTACAGAATATTATTCTGTTTCTACCCCAGGGTTACATCCTCCCCCTGCAGGTTTAGTCTTGCATCTTCTATCCAATGTATCGTTTTTCTTCGTATGAAGATCTAGCTTTGCATTTGATAGCATTTCAGTTGGTTCTGATTGTGGGCCTTTTTGTACAGCTGATGTCTTGTTTACATTGACATTATTTACTTTATCAGCATCCTCATATTTAGGTAGTTTCTTATATTCTATTACTATAATATACTGTAGAATACTGGATTATTATTCCGGTAGTGTAGCTCAAAAAATTTTGAATTTTGTCCACACTTAGGGGATGCCCTTGGGCTCTTCATGTTCCCTTTGGGAACTTGGGCGTTTTTCAAAAAAAAATTTTTTTTACAAAAAGTATTTTGAATTTAATTATGATTGCTGTTATTCATGTATCTCAGTTATATATATATATTGTTGTGGAGTTTGGAGGACTGATATCGACTGTTGATACACTCCTGCAGACTCTTGTCATTTTTGTATTGTACTGGGATGACTGATGTTGGAGTCGGGTGTCGTGGTACGTTGTTGGCGGTGAGGTTCTGAGGATCAGAGCCTCTTACCGCATTTTAATTCATTTTGTCAGTTTCTATTTCAGAGCAACATGAACATGGTGATGATATTCTGACACCCATCCAAGTGTGCTACTGCCGTCACGCTCTGTGCAGCATATAGAGCTAGCTGCAGTGCTCATTATTGCAAGAGTTAGGGCCTTTGGGTAAAGATTTTATTGCAAGCAGCTAGCTCGACCGGTGAAACGGTACTCCATCCGTGGCTGCCATGATGCCAGGTAAGTCTGTTGCGGTCTACGAGATGGATTGGGTAGAGCGAGCACTATAATATAAATAGCTCACCCAGCGACGACGGAAATAGGGAGGAAATCTGCAAGTTCTTGTACTCAACAAGGTCTGATAGACCGCAAGCGGGAGAGACCCCCTCTCTAATATAGCAATGTCTGGGGTCAGATGTTGTTTTGAGAAACTTGCACAAGCCGGAGCATATGTCCGCCCTCCACTCGGGACACTCAGTTTAGTCTGCAGCCGGGGTCGGCTTCAGTCAAGGCTTCCTTCGCTACATTTCACAAGGATGAAATGAAGTTTTCTGGTTGGAGACTTGCACGAGATAGAGCATATGTCTGCCCGTCACTCGGGATGCTCCGTCTAGTCTGCAGCCAGGGTCGGCTTTAGTCACGGCTTCCTCCGCTACGTTATTTAAGCACACACGACTGCATCCTAGCTACCCGACTTCAGATATCCAGCCTGCTGCACGAAGAAGGAACCACTCTTCGCCCGTGAAGTCAGACCATCCAGTAGCTAGGGAGACGAGGCCGTGATCATCGGGACTCTTGGAGAAAGGACCCGTTTCCGACACACTGTCCCAGGAGCAGCATGTGGCTAAAGAATGGAAATCCGTTGCTCCTCAGGCCTCAATGACGGACTTGCTGTCGCGGATTGCACAGCTTATCGCAGCATCCGAGCAAGTGCAGATGCAGCCTCCCTCAGACTCAGAATCTGAGTTGTCGGATGGTGCTGGGTCAGTCCAGTCATCTGTTCACGCAGATGCAATGGACCGAGATTCGCAACTGATAAGGAAGAGGATTACCCTTCCATTTCGGAACAGTACATTGTTGCGATGGCTTTCATCCATCAATACTACCCTGATTTTGTTCCGCCGAATCAGAATGCTGCGGCGACAAGAGAGAAACCACTGGCGTCGTTAGGCGCAGACTTTATCCCGACAAAGGAGGAAGTCCTTTCTTTTCCGGTTCAGTTTATGCTGGTGTCACAGGCTTTCGGCCATATAGACAAAGCCGTATTTATCCTCTTGAGTGTGAGGAAGAAGGTGGTTTCTTATCTTCATCTTCCATATACATGACATTTTTTGAACCACGTTTATTTAAAAACGGTCAGGGAAGATGTTCAGAGAGTTCTTCTGCATTTGGATGAGCAGGCCGGGTATCTAGAGGTATCCTTACCTGTATCATTCACTATTCGCTCAGACGCAATTGAGACGGCAATTTCTTCAAATAGAGCGAATTAGGACATTATGTCTTATGCAGATGACCTTAAAAGAGCTGTGGCGCAGTGTCTCAAGGGAAAGGAATTTTGAGGACGTTCATACCTCTCTTAGAGTTCTTTCCAGGGCAATTATGTATACCACGTATAACTGTGCCCTAACAGTGGCTAATCTGGAGTTAATCAGATGTGATGCTACCCTTGCATTATCACTGATAAGATGACAAGGTGAAAAGCTCTCTCAGAGTCGCTTCGATTTTTCAACGACTAGCTTTTGTTAGTCTATGAACAGGCTACTAAGAAAGCGTCTAGTGCTTTGCTTTTGAAGTCAGCGTATCAATGACCCGCTTCAGCAGACAAGAGTAAAGAAGGGCGTTCCAGACAAAAATCGTCAAAGGGAAACTCCTCACAAGGGTACAAGAAACCCTCTTATAATTACTCTGGAAGTCAACAGTATAGCAACTCGGAAAAGGGGCGTAGGTCTGATCGGGACTATAGGCCAAATGCCCCTAGGCGGACGAGACAAGGTTTTTCATGGGGAGGGCGTGGTTCCTCCTCCCGTAAGCCTCGCAGGTCATACAGGTGATGGTTTAGACCTCTATTGCTGGCCAGTTGGCAGAAGGTTATCAAGCTCCGCAAAAAACTGGATAACAATCACGGAAGTTCAGTGGGTGAGAAGTGTTGTCTCGGATGGCTTACGGCTATCATTCCGAGTAAAACCCCACTAACAAGTTGTCCGCGTGGGACAAATCTTCCATTAAATTCTTGCATAAGAGAGTTTTTCCTACCGAAGGTATAAGCTCTCTTATCAAGGAAGCAATGCAGGTCATGGAGAATCAGGTTTCTCAAGATTTTTACAATCACCTGTTCCTCGTACCAAAGCCAGATGCCTTGTTCTGACTGCTAATAGACTTGAGCTGGATAACAAGTTTATCATGGCTCTAAAAGTCTATTTATGGGGACCATTTGGTCGGTATAAGCGAGCGTTCGAGTGATCGACTATGTGGCAAGCATAGATCTAAGGATCCGTACTTTCATGTCCTGGTACATCCAGCATTCTAAAAGTACCTGCAGTCTGCCATACAAGGGAAGGTGTACCAGTTCAGAACAATATGCTTTGGTCTGAATCTGGCCCCTGGGTGTTTCACTCGAATAATGAACTCGGTAATGTCTTACTTACGTGCTCATTTGTCTGTGGTAATGTCGGCTTACTTGGACGACCTTATATAGGGATAAGGCAACAGAATTATTCATCAGAACGATGTTCAGAGTCTGCTTCTATTACTCCGATGTCTCCCATTCATTTTCGTTATGCCAACTAACGGAGAAGATTTTCCTAATACGTCATGAATCATCATGTTCATCTTTTTATCCGTCATATACTGGGTCGTCTGAACGTACTAGCAGACTCGCTCTCTCGGAAAGGTCGCCTGTTGCAATTGGAATGGATGCTCAACAAGCGAGTATTTGGACAGTTTTGCTACCAGAGGGATTGCCCCATGATAGATCCGTTTGCGGTGCACTGGAACAATCAGTTACCGTCGTTTGTGTCACCATGCCCAGACCATTGAGCGCATGCAGTAGACGCTCTGCCGATCTCATGGGGATGGATGATAGGATACGCGTATCCTCCAATTCATTTGATTCAGTAGATTACGTTTAAGATCAAACATTCTCATTGTGAATCCTACTAGTAGCACCTCTGTCGTCCCATGATAGATCCGTTTGCAGTGCACTGGAACAATCAGTTACCGGCGTTTGTGTCGCCATGCCCAGACCATTGAGTGCATGCAGTAGACGCTCTGCCGATCTCATGGGGATGGATGATAGGATACGCGTATCCTCCAATTCATTTGATTCAGTAGATTATGTTTAAGATCAAACATTCTCATTGTGAATCCTACTAGTAGCACCTCTGTCGTCACAGAAACCTTGGATCAGTCTTCTCAAGTGCCTGTTATTTGACGTTCCCCAGAAGCTTCCTCCATGAGAGGACCTTCTTTATCAGGGGAAGTTTTGTTCCTCACGTCCTTCTCCGCCCATAGTTGCATAATGGAGTCGGTTAGACGTGAGGTAACCATTGCGGTTCCTATATTATTTTATGACTAACACAAGAACGATTAAGTAATGCAGGTGAGGAGGGTTCAATATTACTTTGAATCCCCCACCCCCCCCCCCCCCCCACACACACATACACACACACACGCCAATGTGTTTAGAGGCGATTACCGGGCAAGACATAGTTTTCTTCCCGCAAGCCTCGTATAAGTTTAAATACATTCATGCTGCATTTCTTCACTCTTTGATTGGCGGCTGGGTCATGTTCTATGGCAGCCTCATGGGCACATCCACTTTTTAGTTGGATTGTTTTTTGTGATTATTTGTCTATATGTCATATACGAGTGCATATTTCTTCATAATTAAATTGCTAGTCTTTGGGTACCTCGGAGGCTGCATTACCAATTAACTGGTATTCAGATGATTACATGCAGGATTTTAATGCTCACGCGCATAATAATTATTAGGCTGATGCTCTATTGTATATTATGGACCTTTGAAATTATGACTTATTTCGGGGGCAATCCCTGTCGGAGCCTGTTAATCATACCTACTTCCATTTCTAGATCCAGGTTTGTATTAATGTCTGCACTCGTATATTCCTACGTTATAGTGTCATAGCTATCAGGTAGTACACGTCGGGGAGTATTGTTACTGGAATTTATTGTACATCTGAATGGGGTCGCCTGTGGTTAACTTCGGAAGTGTGTTTACTCTCCAGAGATCGTTCATTGTGGTTCAGTGGGACATGTGTATGTTATATATTATATCACCGGTTTTCAACCTATCTGCGTACGCCGTCTGTGGTGTACGTTATATAGCAGGCAATATTAATTACCGGGATCGTCGCTATAGCCGTAACTTCTGAAGTGGCGTTAACCACCATTTATTAATAATAAATTAATACCTGAGTGCCTGTTCGACGAATATTTATATTGTTTTTTGGTACCACTTTTACTGATTCCAGAGTGCTCCCCTCTTTCTTTTTGGAGTTTTTGTATGATATGCCTTCTCTATTACTGTATAGAGAGACATACATGTAATTCCTAATAATTTTATTTTCCTTTCACCTTGGATTACAGGATTGGAACTATGTTGATCTACTAATTCTGAAGTCCTAGGCCCTCCACCATTTTACGATTCAGCTAGTCTGGGCCATTGGTTTACAGTGTAAAAATATTATAAATTTACAGTAATTTGTATATTTTTATACTTACCAATGGCCCAGACTGAGAGACTGAGATGCCCCTCCCATGAGTGGGCACTCATACCTCCCCGCTAAATGTTTATGTAGTACTCTCTTCTACAAAGAATGATGTTGGCACCAATTCCGGTCACTTCCTGACCTCTGCGCATGAGCGGAGAGTAAATGTAAGGAGGGCCAGATAGGACTTTTAATTTTCGGTTTTACAAGCAAATTTGGAGGATTGGGGGGTTCAAAATTTGTGTTTGACCCTTAATAACTTTGAGTTAAGCACCAGCTAGTCTGGGCCATTGGTAAGTATAAAAATATACAAATTACTGTAAATTTATAATTTTTGGGTGCAGTCTGAAATTTCAAGATGGCCATTGGCAGCCAATTAGACAAACTTTGATTTATTCAGTGCTACTTCAGTAAGTGCACATTTCAATACATCTCTGGCTAGAGGCATCTAATTGTCACCCACCTTTACAATACTTTACCTGTACATTTGTTACAGGCTACTGTCAGTATTTATGTACAGACCTTTACAATACTTTACATGTACCTTTGTTATCAGGTCATTACCTAGATGTGTGTCATTGCTGTGTCACATTCTATACATGTACATGTCTTACACAAGTTGAGCTACAGTGTCATTGACACTTTCATTAGGAGTTGAGGTGGGGGTGAAGATTGTTATTAACGATACAATCACACAATATTGTTCTCTTGTGAAGATTGTGTTTATTCCCGTAAATAGTGTTAATACGGTTTTGTGTAAAAATACAATACACTTGGCTGTATTAACCAGGAATATACTGAGCACACATACTTTGTGTCTTAATTGAATAATAACTTTGATGTTAATGTGTGTTGTGAAGTTGTATGACGCACTGGTTTACAGATACACACGCGGCATGTCAGAATTTATTATTTAATGCTCATTTTTCAACTTGTTACCTCCCTTCATATGCTTCTCCAATGTTTACATGTCCTCTACAATCAACATTGGAGAGAAAAATCAAGGGAGGTAACTGAATTAGAAAATGAATTTGACAAACTGAAAACATGTTTGTGACTGTCATACAACTTACATGTTGTGTAACAATCATCTATCATAAAAAAAAGAGTGTTTTGTAGTATTTTCTCCAATTTTAATTTCTTATTGCATTGTGATGCTTGCATCATGAAGTACTACAGACTACCGGCTGAACACATTTTATTGACATGTATACATGTACCCAATGCAACGTTGTACAGCACCATGATTGAAGGCCAGTCACTACGATCAGCCGGGAAATGTTGGCGATCTCGTATCGATTGCAGATGGTGAATTCCATAAAATCTCAACTGTGCAAATCCCTAAATATTCTGCTATGCACTACACATGTTTTTAATGGGGAAACTTTATTGAAATGGCCAGATATCAAAGAGATTTTTAATAGTCAGTGTTAAATTTAGAATAACCACAAACTGCTGGTTTTTAACTGCCGATTGTCATAATCGGTCAGTGCCCCATAACCGGCCGGTTCCAATTGCCAATTTTGATTATCGGTTCATCACTACTGTCCAGGAATATCTGCCAGAAGCAGGTAAAGAGTTAATATAAATTTGTCAAATCTGTCATCTTTCTCAGGAGTTTACTTCCTTCAGAGCACTTTCATTTTTAGCTCAACTTTGACGAAGTCAAATTTGAGCTATTGTCATGGCCCGTCGTCCGTCTGTCTGTCCGTCCATCTGGCCGTCTGTCCGTACGTCAACAATTGGCTATGGCTCGGGCTAGAGGTCGTATTTATGAACTGATCTTTACGAAACTTCTTGTGTACCTTTGTTATGACCCTGGGACGGGAACGAGTGTTTTTAGGTGTGGTCCGAAATTCAAGATGGCTGCCAGTGGCCATTTTGTACCGATGATGCAAAAATCAGTTTTTTGTACAGAACTTCTGTATGAAAGTTCTGATTTGAATAAAGTTTTGTATAAATGTTTAGTACCATGGGATACATCACATATAATACGGGTTTTTTTCTCGTGCGTAAATTATGCAAATTAGACTGACTTTGATTTATTTAGTGTTACTTTCAGAGCTGTAAGTGCCAAGCTGCTATGGCTCGGGCTAGAGGCCGTATTTATGAACTGATCTTTACGAAACTTCTTGGGTACCTTTGTTATGACCGTGGGACGAGAACGAGTGTTTTTGGGTGCGGCCCGAAATTCAAGATGGCTGCCAGCCGCCATTTTGTACCGACGATGCAGAAATCTGTTTTTTGTACAGACCTTCCATATGAAAGCTCTGATTTGAATAATTTTTTGTATGAATGTTTAGTACCATGAGATACATCACATATAATACGGGTTTTTTTCTCGTACGTAAATTGTGCAAATTAGACTAATTTTGATGTTTTTTGGGGTTACTTTCAGCACTGTAAGTGCAAATGCCAATACGGCTCGGGCTAGAGGCCGTATTTATGAACCGATCTTTACGAAACTTCTTGGGTAACTTTGGTATCACCTCGGGACGAGAACGAGTGTTTTTGGGTCCGGTCCGAAATTCAAGATGGCCGATGGCAGCCATTTTGTACAAAATTAGGTGCAATCAGATTTTTGCACAGAACTTCCATATGAAAGCCCTGATTTGAATAATTTTTTTGTGTGAATGTTTAGTACCATGGGATGCATCACATATAATACAGGTTTTTTTCTCGTGCAGAAATTATGCAAATTAGATGAACTTTGATTTTTTCAGTGCGACTTACACACAGTAAGTACACATGTCAATACGGCTCAGACTAGAGTCTGTATTTATGAACTGATCTTCACGAAATGTCTTGGGTACCTTTGTTATCACCTTGGGACGAGAACGAGTGTTTCTGGGTGCGGTCTAAAATTCAAGATGGCTGCCAGTGGCCATTTTGTACCGAAATTAGGTCTAATCAGTTTTTTGTACACATCTTCTATACAGCTCAGACTAGAGGCCATATTTATGAACCAATCTTTACGAAACTTCTTGGGTACCTTTGTTATCACCGTGGGATGAGAGCGAGTGTTTTTGGGTGTGGTCCGAAATTCAAGATGGCCACCAGCAGCCATTTTGTACCAAAATTAGTGCAATCAGTCTTTTGTATAGAACTTCTGTATGAAAGTTCTGATTTGAATAAATTTTTGTATGAATGTTTAGTAACATGGAATACATCACATATTGTAAGGGTTTTTTTTTCGTGCAGAAATTATGCAAATTATATGAACTTTGATTTATTCAGTGCTACTTACACAATGTAAGCACACATGTCAATACGGCTCAGGGTAGAGGCTGTATTTATGAACCGATCTTCACAACACTTCGTGGGTACCTTTGTTATCTCCTTGGGATGAGAATGAGTGTTTCTGGGTACGGTCCAAAATTCAAGATGGCTGCCAGTGGCCATTTTGTACCGAAATTAGGTCCAATCAGTTTTTTGTCACAAGTTCTATACAGCTCGTATTTATGAACTGATCTTCACAAAACTTCTTGAGTACTTTTGTTTTCACCTTGGGACAGGAACGAGTGTGTTTTGGGGTGCCTTTGTTATCACTGTGCTATGAGAACAAATATTTTGGGGTTCAGTCAGACCCACTCTGGGACTCAAAGATTTTTTCTAGTTCAGCATCTGACTGTCACCCACCTCTACAATACTTTACCTATACATTTGTTACAGGCAACGGTCAGTATTTATGTACAGACCGTTACAATACTTTATATGTACCTTTGTTATCAGGTCATTACCTAGATGTTTGTCATTGCTGTGTCACATACTATACATGTACATGTCTTTGTCTTGACAAGTTGAGCTACAGTGTCATTGACACTTTCATTTACTGTTCTGATCAAGTGATGTATCAATATATGCCGCATACAATTATTTTAAGGTAATAGATGCAATTATAATAACTATATACATGAAATGGATATTTATGCTAGTATAGCACCTATAAATAAGAAAATAGCATTGATTGCACTGATAATAAATATCACTCTCAAAATGAGATGAGATTCTGTCTTGGATCTTATTATCCCCCTGCAAAGGAGGGATATAGTGAAGAGCTCCGCCCTTCTTTCTGTCCATCCATCCATCCAAACTTTGTTTATGGCATAACTTGAACAATAGTTAACAGATTTCAATTCTTTTTGGTTATGTCTCTCTAGCAACAATGTCTACATCAAGTGCAATGACCACCGATATCTCTTGAAAATTATGGAAGTTATGGTCCTTTGTTATTAAAATATTATGTAAATCTTGTTTATGGTGAACAATAAATTACCTGATTTCAATTATTTTCGGCATATGTCTCTAAATCAACAATGTCTATGTCAAGTTCAATAACCAGCGATATCCAATGAAAATTTATTGCCCTTTGTTTAATAAAAATATATCATGTAATGCTTGTTTATGGCATAACTTTAAAAATAAAAACGGGATTTCAATTCTTTTTGGTATATGTCTCTATAACAACAATGTCTACGCCAAATTCCATGACCAGCAATATCCAATGAAAATTATGGGAGTTATTGCCCTTTGTTAAAAAGTATCATTTAATGCTTGTTTATGGAATAACTTGAACATTAGTAACCAAATATCAATTTTTTGTGGTATATATTTTTTTGAGAACAATGTCTACCTCAAGTTCAATGACCACCATTGTCCGATGAAAATTGTCGGAGTTATGGCCCTGGTGCCATTTAGGCATCTTTTTCTTCTTTGCTCGAAACTTCATTTTGAAGGATTAATAGTAATTACATGTAGAAAAATTACTAGGACCCCCCCCCCCCCCCCCCCCACCCACCCTCTGGTCTGGTCAGGCGACACAAGGGTTTTTTTTGCTCAAAGATGGGTTTGGCCAGATTTAGAGGGATTTTACGCGGGAAAGGACCCACCTATGCCCCCCGCCCACCCCCTCACTTGGGGGTGTTTTTGGAGTTGACCTTTTTCCCAACACTTACAAGATCAAAATTTTTTATTTTAATTATTTTTTTTCAAATTTTTCCAAAAATTTAAACATAACCATACCATGTAATTTGTAAATTATGCAGGCAGATGTTGCTGATTCATAAGGTGAAAAGCTGAGTGTTTTCTGTTGGATAAGGGTTGAGGGCCAGAAAAACTTTCCATATTTTCCACTGTCGGTGAGATGACTTGAAGTAGTTTCTGATCAAGTCTTGGCTGTCTCGAATATCATGTGGAAGTCCTCATGGTTACATGTTAGGACACCTCATTGGAGGCCAGAACATTTAGAAACAGCCTTTTGAGGGTTAAACCACATAGCATAGCTGTATGGTTATATAATAAAATTTCACTGTGGTAACCCTGGGAAGTAGCGCAGTGTGTGCTTACTGTTTAGAGATAAAATTTACCAATAGAAACTGGTAATCAATGCTAGGTGGGGGGCGGCGGAGGGGGGGGGGGGGTAAAGCAGGCCTGTCGATTTGAGGCAAATGGCTGTTTGGGTTGCATGGAGGTTACCTAAAATCTAAAATGAAAAACATGTGAATGAAAAACGGGTCTTGCCAAATTATCACCGGTTCACACAAAATTTTTTCCAAGTTAAATTATCTAGTATGAATGAATGGTGGAATGATGTTGAGCATCACCCAGTTATCAGCTGCATAGGTGTTTGTTTGCATCTGCGTGAAGTGTAGCTGCTCTCTTGGCCATTTATAGGCCAACAGAGCAGCTATAGTTCAGGCAGATGCAAACACCTATTCTGATGGTTGGTTGATGTTCAACATCATTTTAAACTGTTGATCATCTTAAGGTGTAGAATAGATACAAAATCATGAAATGGCAATAATTCATGTCTCTGTCACAAATAGTGATTATGGATGCCATACTCTTCTGCAGCATGTAAGCTCATGCCAAGGTTAGGCTATAATTGCAACTAATTATACTCGCACTTTTTTTCAAAAAGTGGGGTATTCTGGATTGCACCTGTCCGTCTGCATCCGTCCATACTTCTGTCCGGCCGCACTCAGATGTCTGTCCGCATTATAACTTCAAAATTATTACTCAGATTTCGATGAAATTTTTATACAGATGTTCACTATCATTAGGTCTTTTAGTAGCATCAGCCATTTTGCTGTTGGAATATTTTTCCTGTGAGTTATGGCCCTTTGAACACACAAAAATAGGCTATTTTTTGTCTGTTCGCCTTGTATCTCAGGTTTGGCTTATTGTATCTCAATGAAATTTGGAATGAAGATTATTTATGGGAAAGGCTTTCAAACGAGTCTCTGATAATATTTCTTATTTGTCACTTATTCAACTTATGCCCCTTTTTAAGTTTTGAAAATTTGCTGTTTGTCTCATAAAATTGCCAATTTTTTGTCTGTTCGCCTCATATTTCAGGTTTAGGTTATCAGATTTCCATGAAATTTGGAATGAAGATTGTTTATGGGAAAGCTTTCAAATGAGTCATGTTCATGCAGTAAAACAAAGAAAATACATGCAAATCACCTCCCCACATGTGGCATTATGTCTTTGTTCTCTCTTATGTGGGTGGTCCGATCATCACTAGACTCATTTCTTCTCTTGTCATTGTTTGGTGCCCCCCCCCCCCCCCTGTTTGTATCTGAATTGCTGAAACACCGCTTCAGTATTGTTCCGAATGATTCATCAGAATATTGCCCATAGAGGCAAGAACTTGGCTATTATACAACAGTTCATATATCATCATAGCTGCAATACATATATATTTAGGTTACCTAACAGGTTACCTAGGTCAAGTATGGGGGAAAAAATGATAGGTTACCAAAGCTCAGATCAGGTGAACGATAAATGGGTTACGCAAAATTCTGAAAACAGCAGGCCTGGTAAAATGGGCAACAAACCAATCAGTGTGATGATGGCAGTGTAGCAAAAGCTAATGCAAAAGCTAATTAAACTCCAGTAAACAAACATACATAATAAAATGGAAATTTCCCTGTTAAATTGTGTGACATTCTTTTTTATAGAAGCCAAGCTCGGCAAAAACAAAAACTGTAACAGCCAAAATTTCTACAAGAGCTGATTCCACAGTTCGAAGTCACATTCTTGGTGGTACTGCAGGTGCGAGTCAACCAGGACTTGCACCACCCATGAGTTCTGTTATTGTAGAGAGACATCAGCCTGTTGTGAAAGTAAGTAAATTGAATAATACGTTTCTATAAAAAAAAAATTGTATCCAGAATAAGGCATTCACACAAGTGTTTCACTGCAAATGTTTTTTTGTTTTTTTTTATATATATATCACTCCATTGCAGAGTAGAAGCAGGTCCCCAAGATTCTTGAAAGTTCTTTAAATCAGAAATAAATATTCAAGACATTAAAATTACTTGAAAATGGCATATGGCACCAAGAAGTTCTTGAAAGTGCTTGTAAACAATGTAAGTTTCTAGCTAGAGCTCTGTGATGCTTATTGGATTCAGTTTGATGTGATGATAAAATGAAGATTTGATTCAATCCTTAAAAATTGGAGATTTTCAAATCCACGGGGTGGGTGACCAATCCAGTTAACAACCATATTAGCATGTGCCAGACAACAATGACAAGGACGAGCAGTGGATGCAATTTCTAACTGCAGGAGGTCCTCCTCTTCGTTGAACTATGCAGTGAAGTGGAGGGTTTTCCTCTGTTGCTGTCGGGATCAGTTGATAGATGTTTGTGATCCGTCCATACCAAATATTGCCAATTTCCTGGTCTACTTGTTTGATGATCTCAGACTGCAGCCCGTCACTATTAAGGGCTATAGGTCTATGTTATCAGACATTTACGCTCATCATGATAACTTGGCTATTGGATCAAATGCTTCATTGTCCAAGCTGGGTAGAAATTTCTCTATTGATAGACCTAGAACCCTCAGATTAATTCCTAAGTGGAATTTGGCTTGGGCTCTGTTGAAGCTCAAAGAAGCTCCATTTGAGCCATTAGACGTTGTAGAATTCAAATTCTTGACCTGTAAAACAGCATTTCTCTTAGCCTTTGTATCTGCTAGAAGAGTTAGTGAACTTCATGCTTTATCGGTTGATGAATCTCACTACTGTAGTGTGGGTAATACCATTACCTTTACTATGGAAGTGGGATTGCTGGCTAAGAATCAGACTCCAGACAAGCGGCCTGAGCCTATTAGGATTAATTGGACGACCATATACTTTTGGTGTGTCCAGTCAGGGCTATGCGCATATATAAACATCGATCAGATTTCATTAAAAAAGAAATAAAATGTTTCTTTCTTTCATTGATTCCTAACAGAAAAGATATTTCTGTTCATTCAGTCGCTAGATGGATTCAGTTGGCAATACGCATTGCCTTTGAAAATCTATCTTCGGATCAATGTTCAGTTAATAAGATATCAGTGCATGAGGTTAGAGTGCTGCAAATTTCTTGGACTTATTCTAACAGTATAGCCATTACTGATCTCATGAAGGCTGCGTACTGGACACAGCCCTTTACATTTACCATGTTTTACCTGAGAAATTTAGAGTCCATCTCCAGTGACCTTACATCTTTAGGTCCTCTTTCTGTTGCTCAGAATGTCGTCCTTTAATGGTCACATCTATAGTTATTTAGGCAGCCTGTTCCAGCAGTGACGCTGTTCCGCTGCTTTCTTCGTTCTGAAGTCATGTACCTCAGAACAAGGGGAAGGAGGCGGGGACGGTTTTTTCACTTATGATCATCTGGCTTTGTAGTGAAAAGCAAGGGAAGACCTCCTCCGGTTTTTGTAGTACTGAGTCGGTGCTGGGATGTTTTTAATGTGTAGCTCGGTGTGAAGCAACAACTATGTCTCATTTATGTACTGTTTTTAAAGTGTAGCTCACTGTGAAGCATTTGTATATGTCACATGTGAAACGGGCGTTAATATACAATCCTCGGACACTTTTAAATGAGTATAAAGAGTCTCCTTCTCTGGACTATCTTTATATACTACTCAAAGTTTGCTAAGCACCAAGTATTTCCAACTACCTGTTTTACGTTTTAGTTGAAATATTGTTATGAAAGGCCTAAAAAAATAAAAAATCTGTTTCTCAGGCCCTCCCACATGGTCATTTTGGCTGCCGCATGCTCTCTTTTTATAACCAATTTAAACTTAAAAAAAATTAAAATTAAATGGTTTATGTCTGATATTTTACCCATGTTAAAAAAATTGATGAATTTGTCCCTTGAGTGCAAGAAGGCTTTGCAATGCTTTAGCATTGCAAAGCCTTCTTGCACTCAAGGGATGAAATACACCACCACCTATGCTATTCTGTAGATTATGAGGCCTAAAACTTGAACCAAGAACATGAACTTTTGATGGCTAAGAAGTAATTACTGAAATAAAAAATAAAATAAAAAAACACTCGCCCGCATGCAATTTCACAAATAATGGCCTGAGAAACAGAAGATCTATTTTGTGTGGCCAAAAGTGTATATATTTTTTATTTAATTATATCTTTAATGATTTTAGCACAGAGAAATTAAGATTTTGTTTGTGTTTGACATTATTTTTTAGCTTTTGAATACGATAACCATGAAAAATGGATATTATTGGTAAAAGAGGAAATTTTTCAAATTTGCCAAAAAGATTATGGAGCAAACTGATATGGATTCAATATCGAGTATGAGACCCATTATTGTTAAGTACAGCTTGACAGCACCTTCTCATGCTCCCAATCAGGTTCCAGACGGTCATTTGTGGGATGTTGTTCCATTCTTGGATCAGCATGGCACCAAACTCCTGGACACTTCTTGGTTGGACTGGACAGACTGAAATTGAAAGCTGCAACTCATTCCAGACATATTCGATTGGATTGAGGTCAGGGGATCTTGCTGGCCAATCCATACGCTCAATCCCCTCCATCTGTCGGTACTCCTGGACAGCATGGGCAACATGACGATGGGCATTATCATCCATCGGAATAAATCTATCACCCACTGCACCTTCATACAATCTGACATGGGCATCCAGGATCTCATCAATATACCGCTGTGTAGTCAATGTACCATGGTCAAGGACACAGAGCTCTGTTCGTCCATCCCAGCTGATGCCGCCCCAGACCATTATTGACCCTCCACCATAGCGGTCATGCTCAGCAATGTTGGCTGCATGGAATCGCTCTCCTGGTCTTCTCCATACCCTAGAACGCCTATCGGTGTTGTCTAGGCAATACCTTGACTCATCTGTAAAAAGGACAGGTTGCCAATCTTCTCTGGTCCATCCAACGTGATCCATAGCCCATTCATATCATGCGTGGTGGTGGTTCTGGGACAGCTGAATGCGAATACATGGTCTTCTCGATCGGAGACCACCTTCGTGCAACCTTGCCCGGATAGTCTGCATCAAAATATTTACCCTGGATGCATTCTGAAGGTCACTGCGAAGCTGGGTTTCTGTGTCAAAGCGGTTCCTACGGACCTGAATGGTCAAAACCGGTCTTCAGCTGCAGATGTTGCCCTGTGTCTACCACCACCATGTCGTCTGACTGGTATGCCATACTGCTGCTCTGGCGATCACCGTATGGTGCATACCAAAGGCTTCACCAACCTGACGATGGTTAGCCCCTTGTTCCCTCATCCCTACCGCCCG
The DNA here is from genome assembly GCA_031216915.1 of Pictodentalium vernedei. Taxonomy (NCBI): domain Eukaryota; kingdom Metazoa; phylum Mollusca; class Scaphopoda; order Dentaliida; family Dentaliidae; genus Pictodentalium; species Pictodentalium vernedei. The sequence goes on along the minus strand of CM062288.1, from coordinate 121,412,926 downwards.
CCATATTTCTGCTTCAGTCAAATGTCTTCTTACATTTGCATTCGCCATATTCAATCATTAAATCGCAAGGGTTTGTGTTGAAATGAAGACTGAATACCCTACACATGTCATGTACATGTCGATAGTACATGAAAACATCATGAAAATCAAGGGGTACATGCTTTCCATGACTGTCACGAAAAGTCTGCCTGTCCAGAGAGCTTATGTAAACACTGGGGACCATCTCAATACATTCCTCAATCATATCCACCAAAAATATCGCAAATGTGTCACAAGAAACTTTCACAATGATGTGTCAAATATTTGGTGCTTAGCAAACTTTGAGTAGTATATATTGGCTTTCCTTCACCAAATTAGCATACTGGGTTATGCTGGCATTAAATGGAGAATAATTATATTATGTAATACTCAATTACATTTTTGGTGTTATGTCTTTCTCGTCTCTCGTAAAGGAGAAAGACATATAATTCCTATTTTCTCCTATTCTCCTGTAGGAGATATCCTTTACTGAAGTGATTGAGAAATTGGATTTTCCTTTATGTCCTAGGCCCTCCAGCCTTTTTATGATTCAGATAGTCTGGGCCATTGGTTGTTGTATAAAAATATTATAAATTCAAAGTAATTTGTATATTTTTATACTTACCAATGGCCCAGATGGGTATGGCTCTCCCATGTGTGGTCACTTATACCTCCCCGCTGTTTACAACATTTAACAGGCAATTATAAAAGAATGATGGTTGGCGCCAATTTCGGTGTCTTATTGGATACCGTGCATGCTCAGATCTGAAAAATATGGAGGACCAGATAGGACATTATTTTTTCGGTTTTGCATGCAAATTTGGGTGATTGGGGGGCAAAATTTGTGTTTGGCCCTGGATTATTTTTCGAGTTAACACCAGCTAGTCTGGGCCATTGGTAAGTATAAAAAATATACAAATTACTTCAAATTTATAAATGTTTATACTGTACAAATTATCCAGACATGGCTGGTGCTAACTCTTAAATTCTAGGACCAAATGCAAATTTTGCCCCCCCCCCCCCCCCCAATCCCCAAAATTTGCATCAAAATCCAAAAAATATATGTCCTATGTGGTCCTCCATACTTTTATCCACTGAGCATGCTCAGTGTCAAGGAAGTCTGAATTTGGAGCCAAATCCTCATTCTTTGTTTGGCCCTTCAATTAGTAACATATCACTGATATCTGTGCTTATAATCTCAGTTAAAATGATGCCAGGCACAAAATCATGAAAGAAATGGTGGATCTAAGGATGAAATAAGAGGATGAGAGGAAGAAACAGTGGAAGGATGTGTTCAGGACTGTAACTTATCATTTTTATGCAAAATTATTTCATGTTCCCTAATTTCGGGGCATAGGCCTGATGTTTACATTCTTGTTATGAAATTTCCACAGTTTGTTCAGAGTTTCCTCTCTCCCTTTCCCTTATACCCCCCTTGCTATTCTCCCATGCTTTTGGCATAATTTTTGTAATTGTTTTACTGAAATTTCTTGGGAGTTTTGGCTTGGTAACAGAATGTTTATCTGTTTTTCCCCATGGTTACGCCCTCACCCCATAGTTGTTAGGCATTTCGGTCATGCATCTACCATCCGATGTACTGCAGTTTCTTCTCAGGAAGCCTCTGTTTTACATCAGATAGTGTTAAAATTGGTTACTGATTTTAGGCCATATTTTCAGTGCCTGGAGTTTCCAGTTTTTATTCACTTTTGTTTTTGTTGACAATGGTTTCTTCTGACAGTGATTCCTTGTCTTCTATTAGTTCTACTCATAGCCAGATACATTAATATTATCCGTAAGTGTAACATTAATTTTTAAATATGTTTTAAAAAATTTTGTCCACACTTAGGCTTTTTTGGGATCCATTTGGGCTCATCGTTCCCACTGGGAACTTGGGCTCATCTTGAAATTTTTTCAAAATTTTTTTTTTCTTTTGAATTAATTTTCGAAATGTTTGTAATGGATTATTATTATTATGTATCTTTCTTTTCAAGGGTTGCTGCGAGTATGATGACTGTTTAATATTTTTTCAAAATGAAAGAATATTGTTCAGTTGTAAATCGAGGAAGTCTTCCTCTGATTCTCATGTTCATTGTATTTGTTGTAGTCTGTGTACTCACACTAATTCTTGCTCAGTGTGTGCCAATTCAGATGACAAACATTGGAGACATATGTCATGGTATATTGTTAGTGGTGAGAGGTTCATTCCGATCCTCTCTCCACAGGGTCACTCTAGTTTTTTCAGTCTCTTTTTCAGAGGAACAAGAACAGGGTGATGTTTCCGTGATGTCTTCAGAAGTGTGCTTCCGTCGTTGCAATAATGAGCTAGCGGCAAAGTGCTCAAAGGAATGCGGCAGGTGCCTAAGAAGTCCCACGTAGGATCGACGGTCACTTGTCGCCGCTAGCTCCCCTGGTGAAGCAATCATTCACGAAATGGTTTTGACGATGGGTTCGTCCATTGCGATCCAGGAGAGGAGAAGGGGTGTTGCGAGCACTATAATCTCGGATCACGCACACCCGGCGATGACGGATCGGAGGATGGAACGGAGGAAGCCAGTCAGTCCAGTAGCTAGCTCATCCAGGCTCGTCCAGGTCTGCCTGGACCGCGAGCAAGAGAGGCCCCCTCTCTCTTACAACAACATCTGGGCCCAGATGTTGTATGTACGTTCATTAGTCGGAGCATACGTCCACTCCTGCTCGGGACGCTCCGTCGCGGCATGTCTATTGGCTTCCTCATCCTCACGGCAGCACACACGACCGCACCTTGGCTATGTGACCACAGATATCCAGCCTGCTTTGCCGACCAGGGAGTCCACATCGACCAGGTCATGCCATCCGCTAGCCAAGGACACGAGGCCTTTCCAGGCGGGACGTTCGCATATGAGAAGTATGCAGGAATTAACATCCCAGGAGCTTCCCGTGGCTAAATTACGTAAGACCGTGGCTCCACAGGCCTCCGTGACGGACTTGCTATCACAGATAGCTCAATTCATCGCAGCATCCCTCCAGCCATCAGAAACTTTTTCAGTAAAGAAACAGTCTGAGGAAGCTGGGTCGGTTCGCTCCCCTGCAGAGTCAGAAAGGGACGACCGAGATTCTTATGTGGTCCTGGCGATGGTAAAAGGGAATCAGCGCAGCTGGAATTTTCCCTTTCCGAACAACTTAAGGTGGCCGTAGATTTCATCCGGCAACACCTTTTAGAAGTTGTTTCTCCAGACCAAATGCTGCGTTACCTGAAACTGAAAGCGTCACTGGACACAGATTTATTCGGCCGGAATAGGGACATTGAGCCTGACTTTCCGACCCAGTCCAAAAATGTCACAGACATTTGTACTTCTTAATGATGCTATATTCAAGCTAGCCTTTAAGACTGGCAAATCAGGTTTCTTATTGTCTCATGCTCTACAGCTGCCTTTCATCATTCATAGAAATAGATTTGAAACGGCAGGACAGGGCATGCCGAGAGTTCCTCTGCGTTTAGACGACCAAGCAGATGACTTGGAATTGCCATTGCCAGTGTCTATGTCGATTTATCCAGTACGCTGGTGATGACTATGTTGTCTAACAGAAAAATCAGTTTAGACGCATTATCTTACGCAGATCACCTTACCAGAGCGTTATCATTACGTCTCGAAGGAAAGAATTCCAGGATGTTCAAAACTTCCTTGAGAGTTCTTTCGAGGGTCATAGCATTTTCTACGTACAACTTTGCCCTTTCAGTGGCAATATGGAGTTAGTTGGACGTGACGCTGCCCTGGCTGCATCCACAAGAGTGGCTAGTAAGGTGAAAAACTCTCTTCCAGTCGCCCCGGTCTCAGGAGAGCTTCTCTTCGACGGTAAGCTTTCTACAATCTATAATCAAATTACTAAGAAAGCTTCAGATTCTCTGCTTTTAAATCCACTTTGAAAAAGTCGGATTCAGCAGGGAGGAGTAAGGCAGGCACTTCAGGGGCGAATACGTCCAAAGGAAGTTCCTATCGAGGATCTAAGCCTCTACGTCTTACTCCGGAGACCGTGAGAGTAGCGACTCAGATGGGGTCATAATGCTGGTCAGATGCCCCTAGGTCGACTGGGCAAGGTGCGGGTCGTGGAGGACGTGGTTTCTCCTCCCACAACCCTCGCAGGGCCAGGAGGTGATGGTCTAAACCTCTATTGCGTTCCAATGGGCGGAAGGCTGTCGAGATTCTTAACCAATTGGTTGTCAATTTCAGACGACCCATGGGTACAAGGAGTTATTTCCGAAGGTCTAAAACTGTCCTTCAAGGAAAAACCTCCATTAACTCAAAGTCCACTCTGGTCTCAGCGTCCGTTAAACGTTCAGAAGAGAGATTCGATCAGAAGTTCAGTCTCTTCTGGACAAGAACGCTATAGCCGTCGTAGAAAACCAGGAATCTCCAGTTTTCTACAGTCACCTGTTCCTGGTTCCAAGACCAGACGGCTCATTTCGTCCAGTTATAGATCTGAGCTGGATAAACAAGCTGATCGTGGCTCCAAAATTTTATATAGTGACCATCCAATCGGTCAGAGCGAACATTCGAGTGAATAATTATGCTATGAGCATAGATCTCAAAGATGTGTACTTTCATGTCATGGTACATCCGGTGTTTAGAAAGTTCCGAGCAATGATGCTCTGGTCTGAATCTAGTGCCCTGGGCCTTCACTCAAATAATGATCTCTGTAATGACTCATTTCCAAGCTCATTTGTCTGTGGTAACGTCGGCCTACTTGGATGACATTCTTCAGAGTTACGGCAGCAAGTTAACGCTTCAGACGAAGTTCAGAGTTTGCTTCAATTGCTCCGACATCTCGGTTTCATAGTAAACGAAAAGAAGTCGGATCTAGTGCCGTCTAGGTCATTCACCCATGTGGGAATGAGCTTAGAGACGCACAACATTCTCGTTCATCTGGCGTTAACCAGAGCGATATTAGTCAGTTGTTACGCTCGCTTTTGTCTTCACTCCGATGTAGTAACAGCGAGAGAATTCATGAGACTGACAGGTTTGTGCGGAGCCGCTGCGGATCTTATTCCGATGCGGCGGCTATGCACTCGTCCACTCCAGATATTTTTTACTCAGAATTGGAGTGTGAAGACTCATTCACTCGAAACGAACATCGTCTTGTCGAATCATGTGAAACATGAGATTCAGACTTGGGCAGATATTCAGTGGTTAACTCAGGGAGTACCACTACAATTGCCGGATCCGATTTTTATGATATTGACGGATGTGAGTCAAACAGGTTGGGGCACAACTTTGAGCCCATCAAATTCGAGGTGCCCGGGTCTTTGGGATCCGCAGTTCCTAAACAAGCACATAAACATCAAAAGATGATGTCAATTGGCTTGCGCTACATCAGTGGATGAACATCATTCAGAATTCGCATTGTTCAATTTCTGTCCGACAATTCAACAGTAGTAGCGTATATTCGGAACCAGGGAGGCACTCATTCCATTCCGTTGTTCAGTCTAATGGAAAGAATCCTTCTGTTTGTCCTAGAGTATCAAGTTCTTCTATCGGTCCATCATATTCCGGGTCATCTGAACGTTCTAGCAGACTCCCTTTCTCGGAAACGTCGTATGTTGACATCAGAATGGACTCTCAACAAACGAGTATTCAATCAGATTTGCTACCCATGGGATCGTCCTATGATCCTATGATAGACTTATTTGCGACGCATCTCAACAATCAGTTGCAGACATATGTGTCGTCATGCCCAGATCCTCGAGCGTTTGCAGTAGATGCCCTCTCGATCTTTTGGGATGGAATGATAGGATACGCGTATCCTCCAGCTCCGTTGATTCAGCTGATATTGCTAAAATCAAGCAACCTCACTGCAAGATCCAATTGGTAGCATCTCTGTCACCCCCGAGACCATGGATAAATCTACTCAGGTGTCGGTTGTGGGACATTCTGCGGAAGCTTCCTCCACCGGAGGACCTTCTTTCGCAGGGACAATTGCGCACACTGCCTCACAACTCGCTAGGTCTCAACCTTCACGTATTTCCGTTGTGCGATCCTTCTTGCACGGCAAGCATTTTACAGGACGAGCAGTGGACGCAATTTCTAACTGTAGGAGGACCTCCTCTTAGCTAAATTATGCTGCTAAGTGGGTTTCTCTTGATGGTGTAGGGACCATTCTATTGATTTTATGATCCCTCCATTCCAGACATTGCTAATTTTCTGGTCTACTTGTTTGACGAGATCAAACTGCAGCCAAATACTATTTAGGGTTATAAGTCTATGCTAACGGATACCTATCCTCATTATAATAGCTTACAGATTGGATCTAATGTCTCTTTATCTGAGTTAGCGTAAAACTTTTCGATAAACAGACCTAGAACCCTTAGGTTAATTCCTAAGTGGAATTTAGCTTGGGTTCTTCTGAAGCTAAAAGAAGCGCCATTTGAACCTCTTGATACAGTGGATTTCAAATACTTATACTATAAGACAGCTTTTCTCTTAGCCTTCTCTTCTGCTAGAAGAGTTAGTGAGCTTCATGCACTATCTGTTGATGATTCTCAACATCGTAGTTTTGGTAATACTATTACATTGACTACTAATATTGGATTTTTGGCTAACAATCAGGCTCCTATAAGTACCCTGAATCTATTGTTTGGCCTCTTCCGTCTCCAGACGGTCATAGGCCTTTGCTTTGTCCAGTCAGAGCTATGCGTATTTACATCGTAGATCTGACTTTATCAGAAAGGAACATAAGCATTTCTGTCTGTCTTTGTGGCCTAATAGAAAGGACATTACGGTCCATTCTATTGCAAGGTGGATTCAGTTAACTATCCGTACTGCTTATGATAAATTATCTTCATCTCAGCAGTCTGTGCTTAAGATTTAGCCGCATGAAGTAATAGCACTGTCTACATCTTGGGCTTATGCAAATAGTGTTGCTATTACCGATTTGATGAAGGCTGCATATTGGTCTCAGCCTTCCACATTCACAAATTTTTATCTTAGAAATATTGAGTCCATTTCTGGCGACCTGCGTTGTTTAGGTCCATTATCTGTTACTCAGAATGTCGTCCACTAAACAGTTGCAACTATAGTTATGCAGGCTTTCTGTTCCGGTAGTGACTCTGTCCTGCGGCCCTCTTTGTTCGGGGGTATTTGACCCAGAGCAAGAGGAATGGGGGTGAGGGGGGGGGATGGTGTTCCCTTATATCACCTGCTTTATAGTGAAAAGCATGGGAATACCTCCTCTGGGTCAGTATTTCCAAGTTGGTGCCGGGATGATTTTAAAGTGTAAAGCTAATGTCTATCTCATATATGTAATATTTTTAAAGTGTAGCTCGATGTGAAGCATTTGTATATGTCACGTGTCATACGAGCGCTAATATACAATCCTCAGACACTTTTAAAAGAGTATAAAGAGTCTCATTCTCTGGACTATCTTTATTTATTGGCTTTCCTTTAAAAAGATTAGTATAATAATAATGGGTTATACTGGATATTAATAGAGTTCATTGATGTTATTGTGCTCAATTATGGAATGGTATTGTGTCTTTCTTTTTTGGTATAAACAAGAAAGATACATGTAAAGCCTGTTCTCCTCTTCTCCCTGAGGGGATAATTCTGTTTACATGTAATTGAGTCTATTGGATTATCCTTTATGTCCTAGGCCCTCCAGCCTTTTTTCTATTCAGCTAAGTGTGGGTCATTGGTACAGTATAAAAATGTTAAAAAATTTATAGTAATTTATATATTTTTTATACTTACCAATGACCCAGACGGGGATGTCCCTCCCATGAGTTGGGAACTCATACCTCCCCACTGATTACATAACGCTTACCAGGCACTGGTGGTAAGAATGAGGATTTGGCTCCAATTTCAGACTTCCTTGACACTGAGCATGCTCAGTGGATAAAAGTATGGAGGACCACATAGGACATATATTTTTTGGATTTTGATGCAAATTTTGGGGATTGGGGGGGGGGGGGGGGCAAAATTTGTGTTTGGCCCTAGAATTTAAGAGTAAGCACCAGCTAAGTCTGGGTCATTGGTAAGTATAAAAAATATATAAATTACTATAAATTTTTGAACTTTTCCAAGTATTTGAATTCAAAACATAGTTCATGACTTATTGGAACAAGCTCATTCCAAATAGGAGGGTCACCATAAGCTGTTTTTGAAGTAAAAAATTACAAATTGTTAGCTTTTCAGCTTAACTTGACAAATTCAAGATAAGCAATTGTAGTCATGCGTGCAGAAGTCTGTGAGACTGTTCACATTTTCTTTGGCACAGGCTACACCCCGTAATTCTTGTCCAATCATCACAAAATGTCATATGCAGGTTCGAGGTCATGTCTAGATGAGAACGTTCCCTTTTTGTCGGGAGAGCCCGAAAACCTTTAGTAGAATATCCCATTTTTGTTGTGACCTGTCAACCCTGAAACCCGAAAACCTTCAGCACAGTCTACAGGTTGTATTTATGATGGGATTTCATTGTAACTCGGTAGGATGACTCAGTATAATGTCTAGATGGGAACATCCCCTTTTTGTCAGGATCCGTCAACCACGACAGCTGCACAGGCACATGACCTAGATTTGTTTAGCACAGTCTCCTGTTCATATTTATGAAGTAACTTCATTGTAACTTGGAAGGATAACTTGATATGATGTCGAGATGAAACTGTCATATTTTGGTCACGATCAGTCAGCAGTTACCGCCGCCTTGTCACTTGACATAGATTCCTTTAGCACTGCTAACAGGTTGTTTTTATGAGGAGATTTCATTGTAACTTGGTGGGTTAACTTGGTATGATATCTAGATGAGACTTTCTTATTTTGGTGATAACCATCACCTTAAATTTAAGAAAATATTGCAGATGTTTTTCTTTTTAATCTAGGTTCTCTCAGGTTCTGGAACTTGGCCTCAGAACAGCTTTGAATATTCTTTACTTCAACCACAAAAAGTCATTGAATATCATTTCTGAAATTGTGCCGGTACTCTGTATTTAACCCTCTGCACTCTGATGTCAAAATTACCCAAATTTCAAGCTGCAAATATTTTCCATAATGCAACTGGGAATTTCATCAATTCAGTCTTGTTTGACAGAGCTCAATGAGCTCTGTCAGACAAGACTGAATTGGTTAAATTGAATGTATACCTAACGAATCGGCCAGACCCAGCCCCGTAATTTACAAATTAAGCAGTTGAAAAATAGTATTTGTCAAAAAATTTCAAGAAAACTGTATCATGTGACCACCTCAGTAGAACGAGCTTGTCACGCTCATTCCAATGAGGGGTGACATGGTATGATTTTGTCAATTTTTTTGGAAAATTTTTAAAAACCAATAATTAAAATAATAAATTGGATATCGTGTGCGTTGCTTAGAGGGTTAACCCTTTACCAAACAAATTGGCCACACACACATAATTTTCAGATTAAGCACTTGAAAAAAAAAAATCTCGAACATGTCAACAAAACAATATTATATCACTCCTCATTGGAACAAGCTCATTGAGCTTGTTCCAATGAGGAGTCACATGATATTGTTTTGTTGAAATTTTGAAATTTCTTCTGAAAAATTTGAAAAAAACAATAATCAGTATAATAAGTTATCCTGTGCATTGGGTAAAGGGTTAAATTTGGGAACAAAAATGCATGTGTATTACTACAGATGACCAACACCAGGATCATAGTAACAATGTTGTTTTTCTATGCCAATATAATCAGTTTTTTGAAGCCAATAGTTCATTTATTTATTAATCCTCTTATATTTGTGATAAACGCAAGATGAATATGATAAATTTTAAGTAATTTGTATATTTTTAATGCTTACCAATGGCCCAGACTTAGCAGGTGCAACATCAATATTCTTAAGGGCCAAACACAAATTTTGAACCCTCCAATCCCCAAAATTTGCATACAATATCAAAAATTAAAAGTCCTATCTGGCTCTTCATACTTTAGTACTAACTCATGCACAGTACCCAAGAAGAGACCGGAATTGGCGCCAACATTATTCTTCCTATTTGTGTCTACTGAAGTGATAACTCAGAGTATGAGTGCCCACTCTTGGTAGGGCCATCCCCGTCTGGGCCATTGGTAAATATTAAAAATATACAAATTACTTAAAATTTATCATATTTTAATACTAAAACCAATGGCCCAGACTTAGATGAATCGTAAAAGGCGGAGGGCCTAGGACTTAAAGAATTAGCAGACCAAAATACAGCTCCTTTGCCTGCATTAGAACCCCCCAAAGTGAAAAGGAGCTTCAGATTTTAAGGAATTACCTACATGTCTCGCTATACCACAATATAGAAGACATCCCACCGAAATAAGGAGCAATATCCAATTAATTCCCTGTTATTTAGCAAAAGTGATTACGCTAAATGGGTGTAACAAGCCCACCCCCCAATTTTAAGGCTAGTCTGGAATAAGGCACTTAAAATTAGGAAAAGCATGTCCGAGAGTGAGAGACTAACACCCACAAACATATGCCATATATAATGAAACAGGCTGTCCATAATATCAGAATAATCTACAGACGATAACAGCCTAACTCATAGTTACACACTTATTACAAGGCCAGAAGAGGTAAGGAGAAAACACCCCCTGCCCCCATTTTTTTGAAGGAATAATCTTCAAAACAAAGAGATGAGCGGTCTGGAAACAGTGAAAAAGCAGTGCCAAATAATATATATATTTTTATACTGTACCAATGACCCAGACTTAGCTGGTGCTAACTCCACAAAAACCAGGGCCAAACACAAATTTTGCCCCCCAATCCCCAAAATTTGCATCCAAAACAAAAAGAAATCATGTCCTAAAGGACCTCCATAGTACGACTCTACTGCGCATGCGCAGTGACGCAGTCGTCCCGAAATTGGCGCCAAATATCATTCTCTGTTTGGCCCTTCATCAGTCAACATCTCACTGATCTTTGTGCTTGTAAATCTCAGTTTAAAGGATGCCAGACACGTAATTCTTGGAGAAAATGTGATTCTAAGGAGGATAGAAGGAGGAGAGGAAAAAAGAAGTGGCAAAAAATAATCAGGGCTGTACTTAAAATTTTTTGTTAAAATTATGTTAAGTTGCCTATTTTCGAGGCAAACGCCTCTTGTTGTCATTCTTGCTAATTGTTGCACTGCTTATTCAGTGTTTCCTCTCCCCTAACCTTCTAAAGTCCCCCCTTGCAATTCTCCCATGCTTTTGGCATATTTTTGAGAAGTTTCATTTCTAAAAATTCCCTGGGAGAGTTGCTTGGTTACAGAATGTTTTCTGTTATTTTCCCCATAGTTACGTTTTCACCCATGGGTGTATAACGTTTGTGTTCTGCATCTTCCATCTGATGTTCTGCAGATTCTCCCCTGGGAGTCTCTGTTTTGCATCAGATAGAGTGTAATTGAGGACTGATTCCGGGCCAGTTTTTTCAGTGCCTGGAGTCATGTTTTCTTCTGTGTTTACACTGTTTGTTTTCATTGGCAACAGCCTTTTTTGAGGGGGGCTGTTTGCCTTTGAGGTAGTTTATCTCATTATAAGATACATTTATATTTTTAAAATTTTTGACCACACTTTGCCATCGGATCCATCGGGGCTCAACGTTACTTTTCAGCAACTTGGGCTTCTCTGAAAAAATATTTTTTCAAAATTATTTTGTTTTGCAATTGTTTTTTCATTTATTAATGGATCATGTTATTATGTATCTTTGTGTCAGGGGTTTTTGCGAGTAACTAGGACTTATTGTTGTTCTTTCACAATGAAGGGAACTTGTTCAAATTGTAATAGGAAGAAATCTTCCTCTGACTTTCATGATTATTGCATAAATTGTAGTCAGTGTTCTCGCATTAATCCCTGTCCTGTATGTGAACATTGGGATGAGAAACATTGGAAACGTGTGTCACGATATGTTGTTTCTGGAGAAAGAGCGATGCCGGCTCTTTCTCCACAAGGTCACTCTACTCTCTCAGTTTCTATTTCAGAGGAACCAGAACAGGGTGATGTTTCCATGTTATCTTCTTCAAGTGTGCGTCCGTCGTCACAATTAAATACAGAGCTAGCGGCAAAAGTGCTCATGGAGATTAGACAAATGTCGTCCGCTAGCTCGCCCGGTGTAGCGTCCATTCACCGAATGGTTCGGCAGCCGGGTTCGTCCGATGCGGTCCAAGAGGAAATTTTGGGTGATGCGAGCACTATAAAAATAATAGATGCACACCCAGTGACGGCGGATAGTGAACGAGAACGGAGGAAGCCTTTTAGTCCGGTTCCTAGCTCGTCCAGGTCCAGCCGGGACGCGAGCGAGAGAGGCCCCTCTCTCGTACAACAACATCTGGGACCAGATGTTGTGGTACAAAATGTGTCTTTAGCGGAGCATACGTCCGTCGCTCGGGACGCTCCATTGTATAAGCAGTCCGCAGAGACTGTTAAGGCTTCCTCTTCTCGCCGGCGCACACGACCGCACCTTGGCTGCGTGACCTCCGATATCTTGCCAGCTTCGCCGATGAAGGATTATTCGGCGACCAGGTCACACCATCCGGCAGCCAGGGATTCGAGACCGATGGACTCCGGACGTTCGCATAGGAAAAGTATGCGGGAGGCATCTGATGCGGAGCTGCCCTCGGCAAAGCAGCGAAAGACCGCTCCTCCGCAGGTCTCGACGTCGGACATTCTAGTGCAGATAGCACAGCTTATCGCAGCATCCCAGCAGCCGACAGAGACGGTGTCGGATCGAGAATTATCCGACGGCGCTGGGTCGGTACGCTCCGCCGAAGCATCGGGGGCGGACGACCGGGAACATCGGGAGGTCCGACCGGATGGTGAAAGGGATACGGATGAATTGGAGCTATCCCTTTCGGAACAACACAAAGCTGCCGTAGACTTCATCCGGCACTTTCTTCCTCAAGTTGTTCCGTCGGGCCAGACTGCTGCGCTTCCGGACAGGAGAATTATAGCGTCATTGGACTCTGATATTTTTATACTGTACCAATGACCCAGACTTAGCTGGTGCTAACTCCACAAAAACCAGGGCCAAACACAAATTTTGCCCCCCAATCCCCAAAATTTGCATCCAAAACAAAAAGAAATCATGTCCTAAAGGACCTCCATAGTACGACTCTACTGCGCATGCGCAGTGACGCAGTCGTCCCGAAATTGGCGCCAAATATCATTCTCTGTTTGGCCCTTCATCAGTCAACATCTCACTGATCTTTGTGCTTGTAAATCTCAGTTTAAAGGATGCCAGACACGTAATTCTTGGAGAAAATGTGATTCTAAGGAGGATAGAAGGAGGAGAGGAAAAAAGAAGTGGCAAAAAATAATCAGGGCTGTACTTAAAATTTTTTGTTAAAATTATGTTAAGTTGCCTATTTTCGAGGCAAACGCCTCTTGTTGTCATTCTTGCTAATTGTTGCACTGCTTATTCAGTGTTTCCTCTCCCCTAACCTTCTAAAGTCCCCCCTTGCAATTCTCCCATGCTTTTGGCATATTTTTGAGAAGTTTCATTTCTAAAAATTCCCTGGGAGAGTTGCTTGGTTACAGAATGTTTTCTGTTATTTTCCCCATAGTTACGTTTTCACCCATGGGTGTATAACGTTTGTGTTCTGCATCTTCCATCTGATGTTCTGCAGATTCTCCCCTGGGAGTCTCTGTTTTGCATCAGATAGAGTGTAATTGAGGACTGATTCCGGGCCAGTTTTTTCAGTGCCTGGAGTCATGTTTTCTTCTGTGTTTACACTGTTTGTTTTCATTGGCAACAGCCTTTTTTGAGGGGGGCTGTTTGCCTTTGAGGTAGTTTATCTCATTATAAGATACATTTATATTATCCGAAAGTGTCTCATTAATTATTTTATATAATTTTAAAATTTTTGACCACACTTTGCCATCGGATCCATCGGGGCTCAACGTTACTTTTCAGCAACTTGGGCTTCTCTGAAAAAATATTTTTTCAAAATTATTTTGTTTTGCAATTGTTTTTTCATTTATTAATGGATCATGTTATTATGTATCTTTGTGTCAGGGGTTTTTGCGAGTAACTAGGACTTATTGTTGTTCTTTCACAATGAAGGGAACTTGTTCAAATTGTAATAGGAAGAAATCTTCCTCTGACTTTCATGATTATTGCATAAATTGTAGTCAGTGTTCTCGCATTAATCCCTGTCCTGTATGTGAACATTGGGATGAGAAACATTGGAAACGTGTGTCACGATATGTTGTTTCTGGAGAAAGAGCGATGCCGGCTCTTTCTCCACAAGGTCACTCTACTCTCTCAGTTTCTATTTCAGAGGAACCAGAACAGGGTGATGTTTCCATGTTATCTTCTTCAAGTGTGCGTCCGTCGTCACAATTAAATACAGAGCTAGCGGCAAAAGTGCTCATGGAGATTAGACAAATGTCGTCCGCTAGCTCGCCCGGTGTAGCGTCCATTCACCGAATGGTTCGGCAGCCGGGTTCGTCCGATGCGGTCCAAGAGGAAATTTTGGGTGATGCGAGCACTATAAAAATAATAGATGCACACCCAGTGACGGCGGATAGTGAACGAGAACGGAGGAAGCCTTTTAGTCCGGTTCCTAGCTCGTCCAGGTCCAGCCGGGCCGCGAGCGAGAGAGGCCCCTCTCTCGTACAACAACATCTGGGACCAGATGTTGTGGTACAAAATGTGTCTTTAGCGGAGCATACGTCCGTCGCTCGGGACGCTCCGTTGTATAAGCAGTCCGCAGAGACTGTTAAGGCTTCCTCTTCTCGCCGGCGCACACGACCGCACCTTGGCTGCGTGACCTCCGATATCTTGCCAGCTTCGCCGATGAAGGATTATTCGGCGACCAGGTCACACCATCCGGCAGCCAGGGATTCGAGACCGATGGACTCCGGACGTTCGCATAGGAAAAGTATGCGGGAGCCATCTGATGCGGAGCTGCCCTCGGCAAAGCAGCGAAAGACCGCTCCTCCGCAGGTCTCGACGTCGGACATTCTAGTGCAGATAGCACAGCTTATCGCAGCATCCCAGCAGCCGACAGAGACGGTGTCGGATCGAGAATTATCCGACGGCGCTGGGTCGGTACGCTCCGCCGAAGCATCGGGGGCGGACGACCGGGAACATCGGGAGGTCCGACCGGATGGTGAAAGGGATACGGATGAATTGGAGCTATCCCTTTCGGAACAACACAAAGCTGCCGTAGACTTCATCCGGCACTTTCTTCCTCAAGTTGTTCCGTCGGGCCAGACTGCTGCGCTTCCGGACAGGAGAATTATAGCGTCATTGGACTCTGATTTTTTCGAGCGGTTCAGGGACATCGCTCCCGAGTTTCCGTCGCAGTCCAATAATGTTGCAAGAACATTTGAATTATTGAACGACGCTATTTTTAAACTTGCTTCCAGGACAGGGAAAGCAGGCTTCTTGTCCGCAAATACTCTCAACCTGCCTTTCATTAATGCAAGGAATAAATTCGACACGGCAGGTCAGGGTATACCGAGAGTTCCTCTGCGTATGGACGACGAGGCGGAAGACTTAGAGCTATCATTACCGTCGTCAGCTTCTATTCCAACCGCAGTGTTGGAAACAGCTATTGCGTCTAACAGAGCCAATTTAGATGCCTTATCTTACGCAGATCACCTTACGAAGGCGTTATCACTGCGTCTTCAAGGGGAAGAGTTTCAGGATATACAATCCTCCTTAAGACTTCTTTCAAGGGCAGTAGCTTATTCCACGTGTAACTCCGCCCTTTCAGTGGCAAATCTGGAGTTGGTTAGACGTGACGCAGCCCTGTCTACATCCACACTAGTGGATTCTAAGGTGAAGAACTCTCTTAGAGTCGCTTCGGTCTCAGGAGATCTTCTCTTTGACGGCAAGCTTTCCGCTATTTATGATAATATTAAAAAGAAAGCTAGTGATTCTCTGTTGTTTAGATCCGCTCCTAAAAGGTCGGATTCAGCAGACACGAATAAGGCGGGCACTTCTGGGTCTTATCCGCCCAAGAGAGGTTCCTATAGAGGTTCCGGTGCGTCCTCTAGCTCTTATTCGAGAGACCGTCAGGATAGCGACTCTCGTTCGGGACGTCCTTCAGGCCGGGACAATCGGTCGGACGCCCCGAGGTCGACGAGGCGAGGTGCGGGTCGTGGAAGACGTGGTTTCTCCTACCGCAGGCCTCGCAGATCCAGGAGGTGATGGCTCAAACCTCTATCGCGTTCCGGTTGGCGGAAGGTTGTCGAGTTTTTCTCAAGAGTGGGCGTCGATTACGGACGACCCGTGGGTGAGAGGAGTGACTTCGGAAGGTCTAAAGATATCCTTCAAACGAAAGCCTCCATTAACTCGAAGTCCAAAGTGGACTCATCTTCCGTCAAACCCTCAGAAAAGAGACGCTCTGCTATCAGAGGTGCAGTCTCTTTTAATGAAGAACGCGGTAGAGGTCGTAGAAAACCAGGAATCGCTGGGATTCTACAGCCATCTGTTTCTGGTTCCGAAACCAGACGGCTCGTTCCGTCCAGTCATAGATTTGAGCTGGATAAACAAGCTGATCATCGCTCCGAAGTTTTATATGGAGACGATTCGATCGGTCAGAGCGAGTATTCGGGTGAACGATTATGCAACGAGCATAGATCTCAAAGATGCGTACTTTCACGTCATGGTACATCCGACATTCCGAAAGTATCTACGCTTCGCAGTCCTAGGAGTGGTGTATCAGTTCCGGGCCATGTGCTTCGGATTGAATCTAGCACCCTGGGCTTTCACTCGGGTAATGAACTCGGTAATGATCTACTTCCGAGCTCATTCGTCTGCGGTAACGTCGGCCTACCTGGACGACATTCTTCAGAGGTACGGCAACGAGTTAACGCTTCAGAACGATGTTCAGAATCTTCTTCTACTGCTCCGACGTCTCGGTTTCATAGTAAACGAGGAGAAGTCGGATCTGGTGCCGTCCAAGTCATTCACTCATCTGGGAATGAGCTTCGAGACGCACAACAATCTCGTTCGTCTGCCGTTAACCAGAGCGAAATTAGTCAGTTGTTACGCTCGCTATTGTCTAAATACAGACAAAGTCACAGCGAGAGAATTTATGAGACTGATAGGTCTGTGCGGAGCCGCTGCGGATCTCATTCCGATGGGACGGCTACGCACACGGCCTCTTCAAATTTTCTTGACTCAGAATTGGAGTGTGAAAATTCATTCGCTCGATGTAGACGTTCTCTTGTCAGATCAAGTGAAACAAGAGATTCAGACTTGGGCAAACATTCAGTGGTTAACTCAAGGAGTTCCGCTGCAGTTGCCGGATCCGAGTTTTACCATTATGACGGATGCCAGTCAAACAGGTTGGGGTGCATCATTAATCCCAACGGATTCGAGATGCCAGGGTCTTTGGGATCCGCAATTCCTGTGCAAGCACATAAACATCAAGGAAATGATGTCAATTTGGCTTGCGTTACGTCACTGGATGGACATTATTCACGATGCTCATGTCCAAATCCTATCCGACAATACGACAGTAGTGGCGTATATACGGAATCAGGGAGGCACTCATTCAGTTCCGTTGTTCAATCTAACGGAAAGAATCCTTCTGTTTGCGTTGGAACATCACGTTCTTCTTTCGGTCCGTCACATACCGGGTCGTCTGAATGTGCTAGCAGACTCCCTTTCTCGAAAGGGTCGCTTGTTGCCGTCGGAGTGGACTCTCAACAAACAAGTATTCAATCAGATTTGCTACCAATGGGAACGGCCAATGATAGACTTATTTGCGACACATCTCAACAATCAGTTGCAGACGTATGTGTCCCCGTGTCCGGATCCAAGAGCATTTGCTGTAGACGCTCTATCGATCCCTTGGGACGGAATGATAGGATATGCGTATCCTCCAGCGCCGTTAATTCAACAAGTATTGCTAAAGATAAAACAATCTCAATGCAAGATTCTGTTGGTAGCATCTCTGTCGCCACAGAGACCGTGGATAAATCTACTCAGGTGTCTGTTGTGGGACCTACCGCGGAAGCTCCCTCCACGAGAGGATCTTCTTTGGCAGGGGAAATCGCGCCAACTGCATCACAACCCGCAAGGTCTCAACCTTCACGTTTTTCCGTTGTGCGGTCCTTCTTGCATGGCAAGCACTTTACAGGACGAGCAGTGGACGCGATTTCTAACTGTAGGAGGACCTCCTCTTCGCTAAACTATGCGGCTAAGTGGAAGGTTTTCCGTCGTTGGTGTAGGGATCATTCTGTTGATATATTTGATCCCTCTATACCAGACATTGCTAACTTTCTAGTATACTTGTTTGACGAAATCAAACTGCAACCGGTTACTATAAAGGGTTATAGATCTATGTTATCTGATACCTATGCACATCATGATAGTTTACAAATTGGATCTAATGTCTCTTTATCGAAATTGGTTAGAAACTTTTCGATAAATAGACCCAGAACTCTTAGATTAATTCCTAAGTGGAATTTAGCTTGGGTTCTCCTTAAATTGAAGGAAAAGCCATTTGAACCTCTTGGGACAGTAGATTTCAAATTCTTATCTTATAAGACAGCTTTTCTCTTAGCTTTCTCTTCTGCCAGAAGAGTCAGTGAGCTTCATGCACTATCGGTGGATGATTCTCATTATCGTAGTGTTGGGAACACTATCACCTTCACTACTAACGTCGGTTTTTTAGCTAAGAATCAGGCTCCTAATAAATATCCGGAACCTATTGTTATTAAGGCTCTTCCGTCTTCAGACGGGCGTAGGCCTTTACTCTGTCCTGTTAGAGCACTACGTATCTATAAACAGAGATCTCAGTTCATCAGAAAGGGACGGAAACGTTTCTTTCTGTCTTTGATGCCTAATAGAAAGGACATTTCAGTCCATTCTATTGCTAGATGGATTCAGTTAACTATCCGTACTGCGTATGAAGATTTATCTTCTTCTCAGCAGTCTGTGCTTAAGATTTCTGCTCATGAAGTAAGAGCTCTTTCTACTTCCTGGGCTTATGCTAATAGTGTTGCTATTACAGATTTAATGAAGGCTGCTTATTGGTCTCAGCCATCCACATTTACTAATTTTTATCTCAGAAATATTGAGTCCATTTCTGGAGACCTGCATTGTTTAGGTCCGTTATCTGTTGCTCAGAATGTCGTCCACTAAACAGTTGCAACTATAGTTATGCAGGCTTTCTGTTCCGGCAGTGACTCCGTCCGGCTGCCCTCTTCGCTCTGGGCTATTTGACCCAGGGCAAGGGGAAGGGGGGGGGCGGGTGTTCCCTTAGGTCACCTGCTTTATAGTGAAAAGCAAGGGAATGCCTCCTCCAAGACAGTATTTCTGAGTCGCTTCCGGGATGGTTTTAAAGTGTAATATTAATGTTTAATTTCATTCATGTCTTATTTTTAAAGTGTAGCTCGGTGTGAAGCATTTGTATATGTCAAGTGTCAAACGGGCTTTAATATACAATACTCGGACACTTTTAAATGATTATAAAGAGTCTCAATTCTCTGGACTACTTTATTTATTGGCTTGTTTTAAAAATAATTAGTATAAAGGTTATACTGGATGTTAATAGAGAACATGAATGTTATTGTGCTCAATTATTAAGGGTAGTGTATCTTTCTAATTTAAATATTAAATAAGAAAGATACATGTAAAGCCTAATACTCCTTTTCTCCTTAAGGGGTTACCTCTTTATTTTATAATTGAGCTTATTGGATTTTCCTCTATGTCCTAGGCCCTCCAGCCTGTTTACTATTCAGCTAAGTCTGGGTCATTGGTACAGTATAAAAATGTTAAAAAATTTATAGTAATTTATATATTTTTTATACTTACCAATGACCCAGACGGGGATGGCCCTCCCTGAGTTGGGAACTCTTGCCTCCCCGCTGAGTACATAGCGCTGACCAGGCACTGCCAGTAAGAATGATATTTGGCGCCAATTTCGGGACGACTGCGTCACTGCGCATGCGCAGTAGAGTCGTACTATGGAGGTCCTTTAGGACATGATTTCTTTTTGTTTTGGATGCAAATTTTGGGGATTGGGGGGCAAAATTTGTGTTTGGCCCTGGTTTTTGTGGAGTTAGCACCAGCTAAGTCTGGGTCATTGGTAAGTATAAAAAATATATAAATTACTATAAATTTTTTAACATTCGTCTAAAAGGCACCCGGCTATTAATTATTAATTTATTTATTAATTTATTGGTGCTTAATGCCTCATCAGCAGCTAAGGTTATATATCATGGTGATTCCGGTTATTAAAATCGCAAGCATCCAAACGTATGCCTCATTTGGAATATGTACATAGGTCGAAAACCGGTGATATAAATATGTACAACCTTAACTTGTCCAATTGAATCCCAATGGAAAGTTATCTAATAGAACTTTATGTTTCTTAGCCAACACACAGGCGTTCACGTTCAGGTGTACAATTCCAATAATGAACCACCCAGTTGTAACAGTACAATTATATGAGTGTAGGAATAAGTCTTGTGTACCACTTTACGGTTGAAAACTGGATTGCGAATATGGAACGGGATACGATTAAAAAGCCTATTATGGACCATCCCCAATAATTCATTGTTTCCTATGTCTGTTAAAACCAATGACTGTTTAAAGAAAGAATTTATCACTCCGAATAATGAAGTAAAAAATTGTGATTGTATGCATAGATGGCCTGTTGGAAACTCCATAACTAATCCAACTTGCCCCAAAATTCTCATAAGCTCTATAGTAATGCAGATCCAGAATCAAGAGAATCTATTCCGTAGTAAGTCTGCCTAATAATGTATACATATTTGCATGCAATGAACAGAATCCTACCTTAAAACGAAGTTAATGCGATTAACCTGATGAATAGACTCATACGTCATAAAAAAGCAGACAGCTCTGAGCGTAACTACTCAGAGAAGACTAGTTGCCACATTTGGAGAATGTCGCCCAGATAACTGACATGCCTGCCATACAGGAACACGAAGGCTAGTAATATCAACCAAATGTATTCATGATAGAATTTAGAATCCAAGAGGGGGCGCGTTCGCTCAGTAGGTAGAGGTGCAGGCTGCAAGCCGAGAGGTCCTCGGTTCGAATCCCATCTGCGGCAATCACGGTTTGTCCTTGGGCAAGACACTTCACCCCCATTGCCCACGTGGGAGCATGGTGACGCTGTGTACTAAGGCATTCTGCACGTCGATGGTGCACCTGTCTTCAACCAATGCTAACCCTGCTTGTGTGGAGTTAGTATGTTGGGGAACTGACAGTTGCTGGGTGGTTCTCTCC
Source organism: Pictodentalium vernedei (assembly GCA_031216915.1). Lineage (NCBI taxonomy): Eukaryota > Metazoa > Mollusca > Scaphopoda > Dentaliida > Dentaliidae > Pictodentalium > Pictodentalium vernedei. The sequence continues at coordinate 121,391,735 of CM062288.1, read as the reverse complement.
GGGTACTCTGGCTTCCTCCACTCGTAAAACTGTCGAGGTCATGATTAGCCATTGTGCAGAAATATTTGACCTTAAACACCAATAAATAAATAAATAAATAAATAATAGAATCCAAGAACAGTTACTGTTCAGGAATGATATGCTCATATATCACTTATGAATGATCAACCACAGGAAGCAAACCAACTAGATTAGCTGGGCCCTTGATGTCGCCATTAGACCACAACCCACCCGCCAATCGAAGAGCAATGAAAGGCATGCATATAATTGAATGCATACAAGGCTTACAGGAAGAGCACTACGTCCTGCCCAGTAATCGCCTCTTAACATATTGGTGGTGAGGGGGGGGGGGGGGGGGGGAGGGAGGGGGCATTCGGCAAATAAATCATATCGAACCCCTGTCACCCACAATACTTAAATCGCTAGATAAGTAATGCCGACATAGTAATATTAAGGCTTGGGTCAGTGACAAATTCCGTTTTTGGTTTAAGAAAAAGAAACTTCACACTACATTCCCAAGCTATACTGCTGCTGCTGTTCTCAATAAAGAGTAATACAGCTAAAAAGCTTGTAGTTAGCCAAAGCAAGCATAATGACACTAACCTGGCTCGCCTCGTAACGCTTTACTGTTAGTTATCTAGAATAGTATAGAAACCATATGGCTCCTTCCCGTCTGACCGACTCCATAATGCCACAAAGGACAGAGGGGGATGTGATGAACATGGCACTATTGCAAGGAATATACCCACTGAAACAGCGTCGACATATCCCTTCAAATCAAGACAGTATGCCATGTCGTTACATAATACACCATATAGACATAATATCCAATCATCAAGTGGAAAAATAATCCACAACATTAGATTTGATAAAAATGAAAGCGGGAGACGAAACTATGCTTTGGTACCCGATCACAAGAAACCTAGATGAATGCCTTGCATCTCTTACCGATTATAGTAGGAATATAATCTTGAAAAGGAGTTAACTATAGGCATTTGAAAGAACACTCATTAATCACAATAGGTTAGTATGGCCTTGTCAATAGGGCTAAAATCCTCAGACAACTAACAAAAACAATACTGCTAAGGAGGGAACAAACTCTTCTCATGTAACGGTACCTTGTCTGATAGGACAGTGGTCTCAGCCTGGCTGAAGCAGCTGAAGGTCTTTCTATTCGAGAAGACAATTAAATGGCTGTTAACTGCGGCCCAAGGAGCTCACTAAAGGAGACTTACAATGCTAGCTGCTAAGGACAGGGATAAAAACACCGCTCAACTTCTAGCTGAGCTACTAATGTGTCAACAATAAGACTAAAGTCTATGACACTTAAGAAAACAACACCGAGAAGGAAAAGAGCACTCTATTCCTTTAGGTGTTCTATTCTCAAAAGACAGCGGTCTCAGTCTAGCTAATTGAGCTTAGAAGACTTCATCCCCGTGAAGCCAGATATCTCAGTGTAAATTTTGCGACTTTAGACAGCTCACTATACAGAGACTTACAACGTTAGTCGTTCAAGTTAAAGGAAAAAAGGGCTGCACTCCATTTCATTTTTATAAGGCGTCAACAAAAGGCCTAAAAGCCCCAGTCACCTAAGAATACAACATCGAGAAGGAAACAACATACTTTTTCCTTTTAATGGCTCTAATTCCAAAGAGATAGCAGTCTCTTACTAGATAGCATAGCTAATAAGTCTTCATCCGTGGAGACAGATATCTGGGTGAAAACTGCGACCTTGAAAGCTCACCAATCAGTGACTTACAACATTAGTCACTCAAGGTAAGGAATAAGGATGGTTTGTAAAGATCAAAATTCCAAAGAGTTGGTAGTCTTAGGCAGCTAACGCAGTTATTAGTCTTCATCTCCATGAATACAAATATCTGTTTCACCTGCAGCCTTGGAAAGCTCACTAAACGGAGACTTACAACATTAGCCGCAACGTATAAGAAAAAGACCGCTATAACAATATTAAGGTCACTATGACATTAGCCGCTAATGATACATAGACACAGACCGCTCTTTATTCACATAAGCCAAACTAAGGCAACAGCAATAGGACTAATTGCCAGTGATGCCTAGGAATATTACACCGAGAAGAAAATTGTAATTCTTTCCTTCTAACGACTTATTCCAAAAAGCTAGCGGTCTCAGCGTAGCTAACAGAGCCTAAAAGTCATATGTCGGTGAAAAACAGATATCTGTGTGTAACCCTGCGGCCTTAAGACAGCTCACTAAATGGAGACTTATGATGTTAGCCGCTAATGTATAAGAAAAGACTGCTCTAACTGTACATAAGGCTACTATGGCATCCACTATAGCACTAAATGCCTCTGGCGCCTAGGAATACAACACCGAGAAGGGAAAGGCGTACTTACTCCTTCTAACGGCTCTATTCGGACTTCGGTGGGGAAGACTGGGAACATCTCTGTGGAACAGCATGAACAGGCGAAGTTGGATAGCTAGTCTGTGGTTTAACGTGCTTCATCGATGAAGCAGAGGAAGAAGCCATAGCTGCAACTGGCCCTGGCTGTAGTGTGGAAGGGGCGTCCCGAACCGCAAGCGTGAATGGGCGTCCCAACTCCCACAAGTTTCTCGAAACGAAAACAGTCAGGACCGACTGCTGACGGAGCGGAGAGGGATCTACTGCTCATGGTCTTGCTCCAGACCTTGCCGAGCATTCTGTTCAGAAACTTGTAGGCTTCTACCCCTTAACATGCTTTTTCATGGAAGTAGAGTAAGCTGTAACAGCAGCCAACTCCAGCTGAAGTGTGGAAGGAGCATTGCCCTGACTCATAAAAGTTTCTCACAATGGACAAACAGTCGACACCGACTGCTAATGGGATGGAGAACACTCTCCATCTCGCGATCTGGCTCCAGATCTTGCTGAGTATTGAGAAACTTGTTGGGTAATCCCCTTTGCGTGCACTTCCATGTAAGAAAAAGAAGAAGCCATAACCGCAACCGATGCTGACTGCATTGTGGAAGGAACATCCAATGCATTTTCCGAGTCATTATAGTTTCTCGCAATGGACACAGTCGACTCCAACTGCCAACGGGACAGAGAGGGTTCTCCAACTTGCGATCTGACCCCAGATCTCGCCGAGCATCCCGTAGAGAAACTTAAAGGCTTCTTCTCCTTACTGCCATCGTCGCTGGGTGAGCTTTATATTATAAGGTGCTCGCTCTACCCACATTATACTACTTGACCGCAACGGACCTACCCGGCATCTCAATTCCCTTAAAAGGGCCAACCACTGCACCGGTCGAGCTAGCTGCATGCAGAGAATTAAGCTACTCCGGCTTTAATCCTGTTCATTTATATCATGAGCACCTTGGCAGCTAGCTCTATTTTACTCCTCAGAGTGGGGCTCATCAGAGTGCCACAACAGCAGCACGTCACAGACAGGTGTCAAAGTACCATCACCACGTTCTTGTTCCTCTGAAAAAGAGACTGAACGACTAGTATTAGCCAATGGTTAAGGCTTCACTGCCCACCACAGAGGTTGACACCTGTTTCCAACATTTGCATCCCATAGTACAAGTATTGAAGGAGTAGTACCGTGACTATCGGCAAACAGCAAGCCTACATTCCGAGGCTTCTTGGACTTACACTAAATATCAATTATTATAATGGCCACAATAATAATGAAGCCAAAAACATAAGTCCGCTGCATTCCCAAAAATAAACATCACAAGGATACATAACATAGACAAACAAACAAAATTTCGAATAAAATTTAAAAAAAAAAAATTTCCACAAATTTTGAATAAAGCCTAAGTGCCCCAAGGGAACTTCATGAGCCCAAAGGCATCCTGATAGAGCCTAAGTGTGGACAACCACTAACTAATAAAAGCTAACCTACCGGAATAAGACATACTATATAGATACTATATATAATAGTAAAACTTTGATTGTTCAAAACTAAACATTGAATTAATACGAATCAAAAATGTTATTGAACAGACAACAATATCAAGAGGAAAAAATGGAAACTAACCAACAACAGACACAACAAAGGCCCAGAGTCAGTAACCGATTAACAACCACCTGATGCAAAGCTAGATATGAAGAAAAAACTATGCATCTGGTAGAAGATGCAAGAGTACAAAAACGTCCTGAACCGAAATAGACAGGACATAAACATAGGGGATAAATAAATTTAATAACAAATTCTTCAATAAAAATGCCAAAAGAGCTTGGGAGTATAATAGGAGGGTTCAGGGGAGGAAAGGGAAATAATAGTAACAAAACAACAGTGGAGTCATATTATAATGATGACGTTCAGAAGCAGATCACGAAATTGGGGAACATGAATAATTTACATAAAAATTACAAAGTTACAGCCCTAAATATTCGAAACCACCATTATTCACTTCCAGCATCTTGTCACACTGTTGATCCCATAAAACCATCATTGATTTGTGTCTGGCATCTTCAAAAATGAGAATTTGAAGCACAGATGTAAGTTCATTTGTTACTGACTTTGGGTCAAACAGAAGAATGATGTTTGTGCCAAATCCGGTCTCTTCCTGGGTACTGCTTATTCGCAAGTAGTAAAGTATGGAGGGCCAGATAGGACTTTTAATTTTCAGTATTGTATGCAAATTTTGGGGATTGGGGGTTCAAAATGTGTGTTTGGCCCTTAATAATATTGAGGTTGCACCAGCTAAGTCTGGGTCATTGGTTTTAGTATTAAAATATATATGTGAAAAAAATCTGGAACATGATCTTGACCAGACAGTCATATCGGTTGGCTACCACTTTATCTAACGAATCACCCATAGCACCCATGTAATTTGCAAATTTAGCAGTTTGAAAAAAAAATGTTTTAAAAAAAAATTTAAAAAAACATATCATGTGATCTCTTATTGAGTTTTGTTAAAAACAAAATTTGAAAACTTGAAAAAAACCCCGAAAATTCAAATAATAAATTTTTATATCCTGTGCATTGGACACAGGGTTAATGTCAGTTACAAAATATTTTAGCAATAAATTAACCTTCTTGTCAAATTCTTTACTCTGAAAATTCATTGTCTTTCAAGTAATATGTAAAAGCTTGCTATTATCTGGAGTGGATGTGTTTATGGCACTTGCAGAATTTTCTCAGGAATCTTTGAAGCAATAAAAAAACTTGTAGTTCGAACATTTTCCCCCAAACATGTACCCAAGAAGACATATAAAGACTACTTTATGTCTCCATGGAAACCATGGAAAGTGAAGGAGTGCTGGCTTATTGGTAGAATATAAATGATAGTGAATGCCTGGGATGTGAGTCCTCTAAAATGGGCAATAGTTGAAAATGATTGCTCAAACTTGATGTAATAGTTGTTGCATAGTCGTGTTAAAGCTAAAAAGATGCTAAGAGTGAATTTAAACTTTTATTTTATTTTTGTAATTTTTTTTTTTTATTTATTATTTTTCAAGTATACAAGTTTTCGTAACATGTTAAATACAATTAAACAAAAGAACATGTGAGGCAAAGAACTAACTTTTAAATGCGTTAAACACAAGAGAGGAGATAACAACCACACACACAAGAAAAAACTAGATCCAGATCTGACAGTCCTGTGCTCAAAGCCCAGGTAGCCATGAAAGGCAGGTGGTCCCTTTTGGTGATTTGGTCAAACAGAGTTGACGTAACACAAGTGATTTTTGGACTATGATAGGTGATCTATGCCCGTCGCCATACCCAAAGACATGAGTTTAGTGTTGGGCACAGGTCATCTGTTATAATGCTGAAAGGTTCATTCACATTGCAACCCCTAGCGTTTGTGCAAATGTACTGTGGAACCACCACATCCCACAGCCACTGGGGCCAGAAGCGTGAAACCGACCAACTAAAATCTTTTCAGTATGTGAAATGGGAAGTTTCTGGTTATGTTTTAATTATGCTTATGAGACTAATTTTTTTATGGCATTCTTTTTCGAGAGAGGGAGACTATTTTTTGTCGGATGGACCTGGTCTCGACATTAAGTCTCCGCAATCAAAATCCCTGGAGAGATGCCATATCGTACTACAGTGAGGTTGAGGTGGAGACCATTTCCGATAAGCGTGGGTATTAAACGATTTATATAAAAAAATAAACAATGCATGTTATGTAAGAATTGGTGATATACTGTCTCGTTTCAGCCTAGTTCTGTTTGCCATGTTGGCGGAGTACATATGAATGGAGTACAACTCTATAGTGTTATATCTTTTAAGAATTTCCCAATATACTATAAAGGTTGGAAGACACTTTTCCCTACTGCTTGAGTAGATATACTTCTTATAGATTATTAGTCACATGTCCAGCGGATCACAGGATTCCATTGCCGAAATTGTCCCTAAGATGATATAACAGTTGCCTGATTGAGGCTCAGCTGATGTCTTTGATTTAAACTCTCCAGCATTAATATAAGAACAGTTTTGGAAACTGCGCTATCATAAAACGAGTGGAATATTGTTTCTTTTGCTTCTCCGCAAAAAAGAGCAGAGTTCTGTTTCCGAAAGACAGATTTTGAACAGTTTTGCATTAGTCGCTAAAATTCTATGATTTATTTTGAATTGAAGATTTTATAAATAGCTGTCGTCTGTTGCACGGAGGGCTTGTCTGTGTTAGTCTGTCACGATTATTCAACTGTTGCGGTAGTCGAGGGGTTTTTTTTTTAGTCGATCATCGTTCATTTTTAAAGTGGTACAAGTCACATTAAAATTGTGCTGTGTAATGAGATAAATTAACAAATTGTTAACCTTTGAAATGTTTCGCCATAGTTACTTGTAATGTCCCATGGCCTTTGTTTTCCACATTATTGTGCAGCAATGTAATTTTGAAAACACTGAGCTTTGCCATTTGATCAATCCCTGTCCCTGTAGAATTAACCAGCACCTGTTGATCAGTACTAAAGAGTATCGTTCAAACGGTGTATCTTTTAATAATTGCAGTTTGGGAAGTCACTGCAGTGTAAAATTGCTGGTCTTGTACACTTGAACAACCCTCTTTGGAATAATTGGAACCGCGAAAGTGAGAAAATTGTCACAAGACCCACAGCAGTAACTTCACTTGTATTACTAAGTTGTAACTTGTGTTGGAGTGGAGAGGGTTTATATTCGAAATTTCTGTATATTAGTTACCGAAAAGAAACATTTGCACAAATGTTCTTCTGTTTTAATTCTTCAAATCAATCGGAGTCTGCCAGAGATATTCCGGTGTTTCTATTTTATCTCGATGCAGAAAGGTACACATTCAAACATCGTCAGTTTTAAATTTATTCTGTAAGTATATTAGAGATTGTTGAATTCATTGGAAATGACTATTAATCGACTAACCATTGAGTAATGCTGGCGATTAGTCGGCTATGAAAATTGATAGTCACGACTGCCCTAGTCTATGTATGTATTTCCAATCTTCTTCACTTATGGACTCTGATAAAGAGTGATTCCATTTTGTTAAACTTTTTATTTCTTGGGTGGGGGGGGGGAGGGAAGGGGTGAGGGAGGGGGGGTGTTCTTTATCCCTTTACCCAACATAATGGCCAGAGCAGGCCAGTGCTATTCACAGAAGTCACCATTCAATTTTTATTATTTTTTCATTTACTGTTTCAAAAATATCGCTTATGACCCCTCAATGGAATCAGCTCATTCCAATGAGGGGGCATAAGCTGTGATTTTGATGCAAAAAATTAGTTAAGATTTTGTTTGCCGTGTCATCTGCCTTTCATGATGGGTAAAGGGTTAAAAAAAAAAACAGTCATTAGTATGTTTTGTTTTGTTTTTTATTTCAGCAAACTGTTGGAAAAGCTACAGCCAGCAAATATCCCCGTTCACAAACTGTGACAGCAAGTCAGAAAACTGGGACAGGGATTACACACAGGAAGATTGCCGGACAGGCAGGTGTTCTTACAATAACACCAAACATACAATCTATAAAAGTGGTGGACTGATTAAAAAAAGGGAATTAATATGATTGAGATCTGAAATAGTTGTGATATGTGATATCTGCTGTGTGAACATGAAATGCATTTTATTTAAAGTACATCAGTCACTATCCTGTTCACATAATGACACAAGCAACTCCTCATTTCAAATGAAATCTTTGCACAAAGAAATCGAAAGGGCTGCCTATGTTTGTCATCAGGGCTTTCACTTGAAAGAGATCATTGACTTCTGCTGGAAAAGTTGGGATCGGGATAAGGGTAGATTATTTTGGTAATTAATATCCACTGGAAAGCATGAATTTCCATGAGACTACTGTTATAAGAGAGAAGCAATAAATAACTGTATCACTTTTGTGAAAATCTTCAAGAATAATCATGATTTATCTGTAGCTGTCTGATCCACAGGGTACCAATTGCCCCTACCCCACACACCCAGAGGCATCGTGAAGATGACTGATTGGGGATGGATAGTAAATCAGATTTGTCCCAGCCAGCTCAAGGCATGGCTTGATGAGGTAATCGGAATACTATCAGTCCGTCGGGATTATAATTAAAAAACTTAATACTTCTTTAAAATTTATTAGTGAATAAATAAAATATGCATGTGGTAGTCATGATCAAGCCTGGAAATAAGCAGACTATTATCTGCAGAATGGGGTCCCCAGAGGGTGAATTTAGTGATGCTACCCTGCACAGCAGGATAGCATCACTACATTTACCATCTGTGAACCTCAGTCTGAATCAAGGTCTCATGCCTAAACAGAAAGAGGAACTTGGAGGATGTATTGGGGGATTCTAGCCCACTGTATGGGACACCATCAGCAAATCCCAAATTCACTCTCTGGGGACCTCCATCTGCTAATGACAGGTTGCATATTTCCTAGTCGTGATGCAACGTCTTATTTAATTAGGACACACTAGAAGACAAATAGGTAAAAGAGAAAATGTGACAATAAAAGCATGAAGTATTTGCCCCTTTGCCAGATAGACTAAGTGACGAGACTCCAAATGGGTTACCCAGGGACCGATCAGGACTATTTAAAATACGCTCTAGCCTCGGAGCCTATTTTTTCAATTCATGCGCCAGATTTCAATTTACGGAGTCACACTGCTGTTTGTAACACACACCGCAAGTATGTAATAGCTCTCATCGTTTTCATTGAGTACACTATAGCAAACATTAATCTTCACTGTGGTTTCTGATCAAGTTTTGGCTGCCTATTTAGGCAGCCAAGACTTGATCAGAAACCACAGTGAAGATTAATGCTTGGTAATTAAGACTTGAAGTATTAACTTAAGCACTCTACAACAATGATAAATGATAATCATATATACAATACATGTAAGAGTGTCTCTCTCAATTATCCAGCGAAAGAATATCAAAATATGATCTGAGAAGTTACGCGCCAACTGAGAAGCCTATTTCTGAGATTTAAGAGCCAGGTCCTGATGTTTCAGAACCAAATACGCACTGGCGCATGCCCAGGTCGGTCCCTAGTTACCAGTCCAGTTCCTTCCTATTAAGATAGTGTAATCAGTTTTTGTGCTGCGCAGTAAAATCATTCAGTCATTTTTTGCTAGGACTTATGGTTCTGTTTTCTGGTTTACAAGTAAAACTGGAACCGAACCAGAAAACAAAACAAAAAAAACAACTAACTGCTTTAATCTTTGGTGGCCTCTAACATTTGTTAGCCTTGATAAGACAAGATGCATACATGTGTTAACCCTTCAGGATGAAAGGGACAAAATTCAACTGTTGAACCAGGTTCATTCATGGAAAAAAGGATCCTGACTTAGGGCTTAGGTTTCGAAGAGAATCTGACATGACAACAGTCAGATGACCTCACAGTGTACTCTTTAGCAAACTCTCCATCCGTATGTTTCAAAAACAATCCTTTTTTATGAGATTTTCTTTTTTGAGAATGATTTCTTTTAAACTTTCGAGAAAAGCACAAATTTTCAGGGAAGAATTGGCAGAGTGAAATAAGGGATCCAGCTCTAAGAATTAATATCATTGGACCACTCATTGGAACAGTGGCTATATTGACCAAGCACAAAGCCCCTTAGATCTCATTTAAAGAGTCAGTGAACAACACATACAAAATTAGGAACAGGGATAGATAAAATGCAACAGCAATGAACTAGAAAAAATGGAAGCTGGAAAATTTCTGGAACTAAATGAAAAGTCAGATTTCCAGCAATCTGTCAGAAATTTTGTTGTTCCGTCGGACATAGACAGAACAGCATTTGCATTCAAACTATCATTTTTTATCGCATTTAGGCTGTGGGATAATATTAAGTGAGAAGCCGAAGGCTTCAAGTTCAATATTATCCCTTCGCCAAAATTGATTGAGTACAGTCAAAAATGACGGTTTGAACTGTGTATGCTGTTCTGTATTTATTGCACACCTACAGTTTACTAAAAAATTATTAAGCGATTTTAGTGGAGGGATAATATTGAACTCGAAGCCTTCAGCTTCTTTTTCAATATTATCCCTCTGCTGAAATCGATCTAGTGTGTTAAAAAATGACAGTTCGAACGTGTATGCTGTTCTGTATTTATAGCAGCCTATAGTTTACTAAAAAAATATTAAATCACAAATTATTGCCGAAAATAACCCAAAGATAAAAAAAAGAAATAGTTAAATAGTTCGCACACGTGTTCCATATTGTTCAAGGACAATACAAAAAAATTTATTGGTCACTTCGGTTTTTGCAGAAAAAGCATGTATTTTATGAAAATAAAAACATAGGAGTGCAATAAAAATTGTTATTGCTCAAATGCCATTTTCTCTCAAAGACACAAATTTAAAAAAAAGTTGACTATTTGAAGAAATCACAATTTTCATTATGCAAAAATATCTTTGTGTTTCTTGTATCTGTTGTATGAAAGCACTCATAAGTAGATGACAATCAGGGAGTCATGTACATGAAGTAAGTTTGTGCATTATTATTATTTTAAAGAAATATGATTTATAAAACACAGACCCTGTTGAGCAATGCCTTGGGCACAAGTTCCCTAAAGTGGGCAGTGTATTTATTTATTGGGGTTTAATGGCACTTTTGATAGACAGGGTCACCTTGTGTCGGACAAAGTGGAGGAAGCCAGAGTACCTGGAGAGAACCACTGAGCAATGGCAAGCAACTGTCAAGACTGCCCAAAATACTAACTCCACATAAGACAAGTGCACCATTGGCGTGCAGTATGCCTTAGTACACAGCACCACCAAGACCCCACGTTGGCAATCAGGATTAATGCAGTTAATGGACACATTTCAGTTACCCCTGGTGTGGATTGAATAGTGGACCTTTTGGTTTCAATTCCAATGTTGTAACCACTGAGCCACCCTGCTCACTGGCATTGTATAAAAACCAATTGGCTAAACATGGCTTTATACTTGTGTTTTGGTCATGATAAAATGGTAGATGCTGAAAGTGACCTTAAACACAAATAAATAAGTGGAAACATGTGTTATCTCCAGAACAGTAGTACCTTGTTAATTGAGAGACACTTGAAAACAATGCAAGGAGTATTCAGTGATGAAAAATAAAAAAAAAATTAGGGACCTTTCACATTAAATTATGGAGAATGAAATAAGTGGTTCTGACTTCTTTCCAAAATATACCACAACTCAAAAAAAACCCAGTTTTAAATTGAATTCCTTTCAAATGCCAATCCTCTTTTCAAAACATCATTGATCAAAGAGAAATTAATGATTTCATGTTTTCTTTCTTTGGTGGGTACTTCTAAAAAAAAGAACCACCAAGAATTACAAGGATAACGAATAGTGATTTTCATCCATTTAACCCCAAAGCACGCTATTGTGGTCAGGATCTCAATACGTCCTAACTTCAATGTGCATTGAAAATATTAATTGGTCTTCCCCTAAAAAAATAATATGGCCTCTTCCAACTGATATCATTGAAATGACATGGAAGATACCAACTGGGTTTAAACAGTTTATTATCTGTCAGAGTCAAGTTCATTATATTGGAACTTCAATTTGGGTTAATAATTCCTAGGTTTTCACGGAACTGGGAACAGGATTTTTTTAAATAGAAAATCCAGGAAATTATCGCTTACATACAATAAATACAACCAGCAGCAGAGATTTGTGAAAGTGAGAATGTAGATAAAATTGGGGATGGTAAAAAATATAGCGATGTCATCAGTTGGTTTTATCAAAGAGCTATGAGCAAAAAAGCCTCAAAATGTAAAAAAAGAATGCAGATAGTATGGGGGGGAAATACAACTGTTGCTACAGCCAGTGAAGCATAATTCCAGTTTCTGTTCTGCCCTTATTAACCGTGAACAGAAATTTTGGGTATTGGAACAGGAATTTCCAGTCTTGAAGTAAACCCTAACTGAAATGCCAACAAATAGTTTACATTAGAAATTCAGACCATTTCTAATTAATGATGTTCCGATTAATCGAGTTCATCAAGCATTGCTCGTTTGGACCTTTATTTTGATTAATCAAATAGATATTCGCGTACTCGAGTAAAACCAAGTAAAACTTAGAAACTCTGGAAGCTGAGAAGTGGTACAAAAAGCATTGCGGAGATCTCATTTCCAGAAGACACGGTGTCGCTTACGACATGAAAAACTGGTTTGTATTTCCATAACATATCACCTGTATATGCGGTACACCACTGCACATGAGTTTAATAGATCAAACTTCACTCACAATTCACATAAAAATATAACAATAATAACACAACTTGAATTTTAATTAAACTAGGAAAGCTCTTTCGTTAATTTATTCTTCCCTAAACAGATGAGGCCCAGTCTCAAAAATCAAAACAAGTAAACAATATGGCAGACAAACTTGATGATGCAGATAAAATTTCGGATAAATTATACAATTATCCTGAAACAAAAGGAGATCTCTCGTATGGACCCACTTAGGCTTTCATAAAAAAAAAATGGGTCTGTCAAAAGCGATGTGCAAACACTGTCGTTGAGTTTATACCTTCAATGGTGACTATCAACAGTCAGAAAATGCTTGCTTTTCAGTCCAACTATTTGGACCTGGAACTTTTCTGCCATGGGAGATTGTGAGTTGAGCTGAGATTCCGAGATATTTATGAGCACTAAAATTAGTCTAATGTATTTAATAATGCCTTTTATTTTGAATTAAAATAAAGAAACAAAATTAGAGAGGCATGGGAATGGGGGGGGGGGGGGGGGGGGGGGGGTGGAGGGAGTGAGAGTTTAAAATTTAACACATAGATCAAGTTTTACGATGCACATTATGGAAGCCATTATTAATCGATTAATAATCGATCATTGATCGGTTGGTGCAACCGATCATCGATTATGGTTTTTCATACCGTTTTCCGAACACTTTTTCTAATACATTCGAACCCTGTTAATTAAATAACCATGTTGCCAATGAAAATTATTCTATTAACAGGAATATTCAATTAACAGGGATTGTGTCACTTTCTTATATTCTAGAGATAAACTTCGCATTTATTCTATTATATCTTGTTTGACAGAGCTCTATGAGCTCTGTCAAACAAGATATAATAGATTAAATGCCTGTATTTGATGTACTGAGGCCATATAGGTCCATAAACAAAGGAAAACTGGGGAGAGTCAGGGTAATTTCTCGACAGATTACAGGATTTTTTATTCAATTAACAGGAGTTTACTCTATAACCTATATTCAATTAACAGGTCAAATTTGTACTGGAGGTATGGTAAGTGGGTTTGTGTCAGGAAATTATATTCATTTAACAGAGTTGCTCAGTTAAGAGATATACAATTTAGTAGGCTCCTTTGTGCATGTGATAAATATGTAAACAATTTGTCAACATTGAATATGAAGAAAGATTTTTTAAATATACATGTAGAAACATTTCTTGTACATTGGTGTATACACACACTGCATTCTTGTAACTTCTGTGTGTTTTGTAAATTTTGTTTGTCAAAATATATCATATTCTATTATTTATTGAGAGAAGTGTTGTTGCATTTTTGACACTTGATCTATTTTTGTTTCTAAAATAAAAAAGAAATTTGGATACTTTCAATTCAAGTTTCAAATTGCTCCACATCAACTTATTGTAAGTACCGGCTCTCTAACAGTAATTCATCCATCCATCTATCTGACGATGTGCTTATCCATCACTCCATTGTTTGAGCCATTACTTCATAACCCTTTAATATCTAACAACTTTCAAAAAATTTCAACAAAACCATATCAGGTGACACTCTCATTAAAATGTGCTCTTTGAGCTCATTCCAACATGTGGATTTGGTGAAATATTTTGAAAAAGTTGAAAAAACAATCCAGTGTGTTGGGTAAAGGGTTTTAACCAGGAAACATTTTTTGACAATGTATCTGTTATATCTGTTTTAGGTCTGCAACTCTAAGATCAAGGTGACAGTGGACAGACTTGTCATTTTCAAAATAGGAGGAGAGCAATGGTGGCCCACCTTAAATGAACTTTGGATGGCCATTTTTAGCACACCTTAATTTGACACAAGGAGAACCACTGGGGTCTGTTCTTGAAATTGGTAATTTGACCATGGCTTTGCATCTTATTGTTTGGGTTGTGCTTAGGTGTAAGGTCTCACAAAGACTAACTATCAGTAAGCTTTACCTAAGTGCACGATCTCATATTAAGATGAGCAACACCAATCACCACTACTTTACAAACTTATGTGGTTCGCCTTGGTGTGGCAAGGATGGCAATTAACATCCTCGCAAATTTTAGTTTAGTAGAGCCATTGAGGGCGAGAGCAGTCACCCTTCTTAAAATGACATGCCTGCAGTGGAGGATATGAAATCAAATCAGTTGTTGTTTGTCTGGTTAATAACTTGGTATAGTGGAACCCCAGAAATTGAATATCCACTTTGCCAGCGAAAATTATTCAATTAACATGAACATTATACTGGAATTACCTTGTCCGCACACGACTGTCCATACACATAACTTTCTCCAGATATTTTCTGACATTTATGGACAAATCTGCTTGAAACTTGGTATGAATGTTCACCACCATAGTTCGAGTCAGATTATTTTTAACAGAATTATGCCCTGTTTTGACTTGAAAAGGCAGGCCTAAAATTTTGTCCAGAGATTTTCTGCCAGTGTTATGCCCCTTTTCATCATAGAATGTCTAAATTTTATTCAAAGATTTTCTCAGATATTTATGGGTTGATTCCTTTGAAACTTGGTATGGATGTTCACTACCATGGGATCCTGTGCAACTGCAATTATAGTTTTTTGCCAGAGTTATGCCCTTGTTCATCTTAGAATAATCATAGTGGTGGGACAGTCACACCTCTAGATCATTTCCAGGAAATTTTAGATCAGTTTGCATTTTGAATAGATTCTGTGACACATATTACATTTAACTTCAAGCTCTGAGTCCACCAGTCTGATTCTGTTTGGAATTTTATGCTGTTATGGCCTATTTGTTTATCCAAATTCTCTGTAAATTTGTGCACAGATGACCAACCGTTGATATAATGTGATGCAACTTTACTTACACAGTTATACAGATATTCTTTCCTGATACAGTTATAGATATCCCAATCAATAAGTATTTAATTCCCATTGAAAACATGAAGATTTTAACATAATTTGTGGATCTACTTGGCATAATCATAAAACTAAGGCTGTGGTGAGCCTTCATTTCTGATTGTAATGTCATAAAAATGTCAATCAAATTTAGTCACGATTCCGCAACATTTTTAGCAACATTTTTATTAGCTTTGATTCACAAAAAATAAATCTTCATGAAATTTTTCAGATTCAGTCTGGAATATATCAGTTGGTAGAAAAGTGAACTGTAGGTTCACTTTTCCAACCCACTGAAATATTCCAGACAAGTGTATCTAAACAAATGATTAATTCCGTTCATGACAAAATTATGAACCCTAATTTTAAATTTATAAGGCCTAAAAAATTTAAAAATCTATTTCTGGGGCCCTTCTCCATGTCTTTTTGGCTACCGCATGCTTTCATTTTATAAGCACTGCAGAGTAAAAAAAAAAAAAAAATAGTTTATGTCTGATTTTTTACCCAAGTTAATAAAATTGATAAATTTGTCCCTTTAGTGCAGCAAGGCTTTGCAGTGCTAAAGCATTTTAAAGCCTTCTTGCACTCATGGGATGAGATACACCACCACCCATGCTGTTCTGTTGATCATGGGCCCTAAAACATAAAACAAGGCAAGAACATGAACTTTTGATGGCAAAGAAATAATTACAAAAATAAGAAGAAAAAATGCCCGCCACAAGCAATTTTACAAAAAATGGCCAGAGAAACAGAAGAGATATTTTGTGGGGCCTAATATTAAATTTTTTTTTTCATTATTTCTTTATCAAATGTATTCCAAACACGTTCAAGAAAATTCAATGTCAGACAAACCAGTGAGATGTCAAAGGGCACTTTTTTTTAACAAAAACAAAAAATTGTTTTTAAGGTTATTTATATTGAGAAATGAAATCCAGTGTACCATATTAAATCAGCAGGGTTGAATGTCTGGCCTAAAGACAAATATTTGTTTACTGGCAATTCTGCAGTGTTCTGTGACCATTTGATGGTAATACTGGTTCTAGGCCATAATAGCATCTAATGTTTTACAAAATTAAACTTACTGGTAGCCGGCGAGCTTGATTTAATGCTTCATTAGATTTAACAGGTTCATATACTACCCTGGAAACAGAAATATGAACAAAACTGTTTCCAGGTCCTTGAAGCAAAGCTCCTGGGAAAGTGCCATTTGTTATGCCCCCAGCATCTGGAGAAGCCTCCACTGGGAACCTGAGAAAGTGGGAAAGTGCTTGTTTTCTCTGGCAAACAAGCTCTGTTTTAATGGTGTAAATCCTCTAAAAGGGGCAATATGGGTATAAACGATTTATTTATTTAATCTTTTTTGTTTTACAAGGATTGGCGGACAAGTTATGCAACTTATATTAGCGCCTCTCCTTGGCCATGGCGTAGGTGTGTGGGATGACCTTCATAGCGGCAACTTTGAGGCCTAGCTCTTCTCGAATACTACAAAGGGATCTTTAGCCTGCACGGAGTGTGTGTCTCTCCGATAGGACGGTACGCTGTGACAGCATCAACCCCACAATTGATGCTGACAGAGAGTGTTCAGACACCTCGAGAACTTTCCCCGACCAGGGATCCATCCCGGAACCTCTGGCATGAGAGACCAGCGCACTTATCCACTAGCCACCACTCTCATAAACGATTTGCTGAACTTGACTTTATATCCATATTGTGGTCACGATTAGCCATTGTGTCAAAATATGTGACTGTAAACACCAATAAATAAATAAGTAAATTTGGCCTTACCATCCAAGTTTGAACTTAACAGTGATGAGAGAGCTCAGCTAATAAGCTGATTTCAGCTAATATATTATTAAAATGCTGGAATTTTATTTTCTATAAACTTACATGAAAATGGTCTTGAAGACCATTTTCATGTAAATTTATAGAAATAAAATGTCTACCCAATTATACCCTAACTATATCTCATATTTTCTGAAGAAGCATAATTTATATCAATTTTCTGGTTAAAATATGGGAATTTCAGTTATTTTAGTTGCTTTCCACTCTCACCCCTGACTTATCGACAGAGTGAAATGTACAGTTTGCAGTCGTTAGGTAATATGGTATTGTGCCCACTCAATATGACCTTCATATCAACTGAAAAGTACAGGAATTTTCAGAATTTAGTACAGGAAAAGTACCAGAAGAGCTGTGAAATTTTGCCAAGACAAATGTCTCCTTCACTATCTATCTCACTATTTATAAAAGTCCTCACATTTCAACAGCCAAAGTTCATTTGTTGTTTTGGAGACAAGACTGCCTAGACTGATGTTGATAGGTTGTCTGTCTTATACAGTGGCGTCCTTCTCAGTGTCTGCACTAATTAGTCTCTTTATTTTCTCTGGTTTCAGTTTTCTTAGCAAGGTTGTTTTTACGTGGTTGGGTCGTCATCACAACGCACAACGCTCCTCCTTTCTTGATCACATTCAGGGAGCATGTGTTCCAGGAAATACACGAAGGAGGCCATTGTAACAAATTTATTAATGAAAAACCAGATGTGAGAAAAAGATGAATTACTGTAAAAACAACTCTGCTGTTGCATGGTCCTGAGTCCAGGGTCTTCAATCCTATTTCCCATTTGATAACTGCCTAACAGGGACACACATTTCTTTTCGTCGGGAGTGGGGATGGGATCCAAAATTCTCAGACAGACTAATAAAATTTTAAGTGATTTTATGTTGGGAGCCAAATTTCTACCGTTTTGCACTCAACGAGGTCAGTTGGAGAATATTCAGTCCAAAAAATATACATTTGAGTGAAAATAACAATAATTGTCCTTCCAGTTTGCAAACACGAAGCTTTACCAACAAAACTTCTTGCAATTTTCCCAACACACCAAAAATTTTCCAACTGATTTTTTTTAGGGGTAGGGTGGTGGTACAGCGCCTCTCCCTGTATCTACGCCATTGTTGCTGTTGCCTTTAATATACTACTCAAAGTTTGCTAAGAACCAAGTATATCCAACTACCTGTTTTACCTTTTAGTTGAAATATTGTGATGAAAAGTATATATATTTTTTATTTAATTATATCTTTAATGATTTAAGTACAAAAATTAAGATTTTATTTGTGTTTGACATTATTTTTAGTCCCCCACGGTTTTACCGTTTAGGGGGACTATTGGATTGCACTCCGTCTGTCTGTCCATCTGTCTGTCTGTCTGTCCTCATTTATGTTACCACCTGTATCTCATATATGCTTTGACGCTGTACTTTCATTTTTATACGATTGGTGACACATAATAGGAGGATGATGCACGTCAAAAAATTTTTGAAAACAAATTCAAGATGGATGACTGGCGGCCATTTTTGTCATCATTTTTTGCTCCATTAGCTTAACTTGACAAAGTCAAGATAAGCTATTGCCATCACACATGCAGAAGTCTGTTAGTCTGTTCATATTTTCCTTTAGCACGGGCTACACCCCCGCAGTTCTTGTCTGATCATCACAAAATTTCATATGCATGTTTGGGGTCATGTCTAGATGAGAACGTCCCCATTTGGTCGTGATCGGTCAACCGGTATGGCTGCCCGAGCCCAAAACCCAAAAACCATTAGCACAGTCTACAGGTCTTATTTATGAAGGGATTTCATTGTAACCTGGTAGGATGCCTCTGTAAAATGCCTAGATGAGAACGTCCCCTTTTGGGCATGATCTGTCAGCTGTCATAGCTGCCTAAGCTCAAACCCAAAAACTTTTTGCACAGTCTGCAGGTCATGTTTAATATGGAGGGATTTCATTGTAACTTGGTAGGATGTCTGGATGAGAATTTCCCCATTTGGGCGTGATCTGCCAATCACAATGACTGCCCGAGCCCAAAATCCGAAAACCTTTAGCACAGTCTACAGGTCATATTTATTGAGGAATTTCATTGTAACTTGGTGGGTTGACTTCATATAATGTCTAGATGAGAAAGTCCCCTTTTGGACGTGATTGGGCAACTGTGACGGCTACAGGGGCCCGAAGCCCGAAAATCTTGAGCACAGTCTACAGTTCATATTTATGAAGGGATTTCTTTGTAACTTGGTAGGATGACTCCAAATAATGTCTAGATGAGAACGTCCCATTTTGATTGCGATCATTCAACCTTTATGGGTGCCCGAGCCCAAAAACCTTTAGCATAGGCAAAAGGTCATATTTATGGAAGGATTTCGTTGTAATCTTTTAGGATGACTCTATATAATGCCTAGATGATAACATCCCCTTTTGGTCATGATTGGTCAACTGTGATGGCTACAGGTGCCGAAGCCCGAGAACCTTGAGCACAGTCTACAAGTCATATTTATGAAGGGATTTAATTGTAACTTGGTAGGATCACTCCAGATGATGCCCAGATGAGATTGTCCCCTTTGGTTGCGATCATTCAACCATGATGTCTGCCCAAGCCCAAAGCCCGAAAATCTTCAGCACAGTCTACAGGTCATATTTATGAAGGGATTTCATTGTAACTTGGTAGGTTAACTTCATATAATGTCTAGATGAGAACTTACCCTTTTGGACACGATTGGGCAACTGTGAAGGCTACAGGGGCCCGAAGCCCGAAAACCTTTAGAACAGTCTACAGGTCATAATTATGAATGAATTTCATTGTAGCTTGGTAGGATGACTCCAAATAATGTCTAGATGAGAACATCCCCTTTTGGTCGCGATCTTTCAGCCTTTATGGCTGCCCGAGCCCAAAGACCTTCAGCATAGTCTGTAGGTCGTATTTGTGGAAGGATTTCATTGTAACTTGTTAGGTTGGCTCCATATAATGCCTAGATGATGACATCCCCTTTTGGTCGTGATTGGTCAATTGTGATGGCTACAGGTACCCGAAGCACGAAAATCTTGAGCACAGTCTACAGGTCATATTTATGAAGGGATTGCAATGTAACTTCGTAGGATCACTCCAGATGATGCCCAGATGAGAATGTCCCCTTTTGGTTGCGATCATCAACCATTATGGCTGCCTGAGCCCGAAGCCCGAATACCTTTAGCACAGTCTACAGGTCATATTTATGAAGGGATTTCATTGTAACTTGGTAGGTTTGACTTCATATAATGTCTAGATGAGAATGTACCCTTTTGGACACGATTGGGCAACTGTGACAGCTACAGGGGCCGAAGCCCGAAAACCTTTAGAACAGTCTACAGGTCATAATTATGAAGGGATTTCATTGTAGCTTGGTAGGATGAGTCCAAATAATGTCTAGATGAGAACGTCCCCTTTTGGTCGCGATCATTCATCCTTGATGGCTGCCCGAGCCCAAAAACCTTTAGCATAGTCTATAGGTCGTATTTATGGAAGGATTTCATTGTAACTTTTTAGGTTGACTCCATATAATGCCTAGATGATGACATCCCCTTTTGGTCGTGATTAGTCAACTGTGATGGCTGCAGGTGCCCAAAGCCCGAAAATCTTGAGCACAGTCTACAGGTCATATTTATGAAGGGATTTCATTGTAACTTTGTAGGATCACTCCAGATGATGCCCAGATGAGATTGTCCCCTTTGGTTGCGATCATTCAACCATGATGGCTGCCCGAGCTCGAAGCCCGAAAACCTTTAGCACAATCTACAGGTTATATTTATGAAGGGATTTCATTGTATCTCGGTAGGTTGACTTCATATAATGTCTAGATGAGAACGTCCCTTTTTGGACACGATTGGGCAACTGTGACGGCTACAGGGGCCCGAAAACCTGTAGAACAGTCTACAGGTCATAATTATGAAGGGATTTCATTGTAACTTCGTAGGATCACTCCACATGATGCCCAGATGAGAATATCCCCTTTTGGTTGCAATCATTCAACCATTATGGCTGCCCGAGCCCGAATACATTTAGCACAGTCTACAGGTCACATTTATGAAGGGATTTCATTGTAACTTGGTAGGTTTGACTTCATATAATGTCTAGATGAGAAAGTCCCCTTTTGGACACGATTGGGCAACTGTGACAGCTACAGGGTCCGAAGCCCAAAAACCTTTAGAACAGTCTACAGGTCATAATTATGAAGGGATTTCATTGTAGCATGGTAGGTTGACTTCATATAATGTCTAGACGAGAACAGCCCCTTTTGGACACCATTAGGCAACTGTGACGACTACAGGGGCCTGAAGCCCGAAAACCTTTAGCACAGTCTACAGGTGATATTTATGAAGGGATTCCATTGTACCTAGGTAAGATGACTCCAAATAATGTCTAGATGAGAACGTCCCCTTTTGGTCGCGATCATTCAGCCTTGATGGCTGCCCAATCCCAAAACCTTTAGCATAGTCTATAGGTCATATTTATGGAAGGATTTCATTGTAACCTGTAAGTTTGACCCCATATAATGCCTAGATGATGACATCCCCTTTTGGTCGTGATTGGTCAACTGTGACGGCTTCAGGGGCCCGAAGCCCGAAAACCTTGAGCACAGTCTACAGGTCATATTTATGAAGGGATTTCATTGTAACTTCGTAGGATCACTCCAGATGAGAATGTCCCCTTTTTGTTGCGATCATTCAACCATGATGGCTGCCCAAGCCCAAAGCCCAAAAACATTTAGCACAGTCTACAGGTCATATTTATGAAGGAAATTCATTGTGACTTGGTAGGTTGACTTCATATAATGTCTACATTAGAACGTCCCCTTTGGACGCAATTGGGAACCTGATGGCCACAGGGGTCCGAAGCCCGAAAACCTTTAACATAGTCGACAGGCCATAATTATGAAGGGATTTCAGTGTAACTTGACAGGATGACTTGTTTTGGAATAATTTCACTGTAACTTGGTAACTTTCGTTGATATACGTTAACTGTGAGGGCCACATACATTAACTGTGAGGTCATATTAACCCACCCCTCAGCTCTTCAGAACAATGTACACCTCATATTATTTTCATCAAAAACATAGCATACAGGGAACAGAAATGAACATATTCCCAATTATCACAATTCTTGTCTTATTTCATAATCCTTTCATAAACATTGAACATTTTCCTTTTCATCAAACACAACACACAAGTTAAGCTACAGCGTCATTGACACTTTCATTTTGCTTTTTTTGATGTTACCATCTGTATCTTAGTTTATGTTACCACCTGTATCTCATAGATGCTTCGACGCTGTACTTTCATTTTTATGCCATTGGTGACACATAATAGGAGGACAATGCACGTCAAAACTTTTTGAAAAAACATTCAGGATGGCCGACCGGCGGCCATTTTAGTCATCATTTTTTGCTTCATTTGATGTTACCACCTGTATGTTAGACATGTTTTAATATATTTGTTTCAGTTTTCTAACATTGTTCATGGATGCTATGAGGATGATGCACGTCAAAATTTAAAAAAAAAAAATTCAAGATGGCCGGGCCATGTTTGTTCATTTTTTGCATTCTCAAGTTACGTTATCACCCATATCTTGGAATGTTTTGAGATATTAGTTTTAAATTTTCAACATTTGTCAGACACCATAGCAGAATGATGCATGCCAAAATCTTTTGAAAAAGAAATTCAAGATGGCCGAATGGCAACCATTTTTCTTAGACATATTTTGAGCTACTACTTTCAGATTTCTAACATTGGTCAGAGATGCTAGGAGGGTGATGCAGGTCAAAATGTTTTGAAAAAAATTCAAGATGGCCGAAATCTTTTGAAAAAAAAAATTCAAGATGGCTGAATTACAGACTTTTTGGTTGTCATTTTTTTGCCATATTTGACGTTATCACATGTATCTTAGTCGTGTTTCAAGCTATTACTTTCAGATTTCTAACATTGGTCAGATATGCTAGGAGAATTTCTAACATTGGTCAGAGATGCTAGGAGGAGGATGCACGGCACTAGGAGGGTTTCTAACATTGGTCAGAGATGCTAGGAGGATGATGCACGTAAAAACTTTATGGAAAAAATTTAGAATGGCCGAAGGACGACCATTTTCATTGATTTTTTGTGATCCTATTTTACGTTTACCACCTGTATCTAATAGATAGATGCTTCGAGACTGTACTTTCATATTTATACCATTGGTGACACATAATAGGAGGATGATGCACGTCAATAATTTTTTAATAAAAATGCAGTATGGAATGATTACATTGTTGTTCCTGTTGTTAAATGGTAGGTGCCTGAGAACAGATGCGTGATGGGAGAGAGAGGATTTCAATTCCCACTTGCTGTTGAAATCTTTTATCCATTTCATAACGTGCAACTTATTTTTTAAATGCCCAATAGGCCTAACAAAATAGTTTGCATGTTTTATAGAACAGACCATCCGCCGTGGAGGGTCTAGAGTCTGATTGCCTGCGATCGGCGCTGCACTTGTTTAGTTTTTGAATACGATGACCATGGAAAATGGATATTGGTAAAAGAGGAAATTTTTCAATTTGCCCGAAAGTTGACGGAGCGAACTGGTATGGGTTCAATATCAAGTATGAGACCCATTACTATTAATTACAGCTTGGCAACGCCTTCTCATGCTCCCAGTCAGGTACCTGGTGGGTCTTTGAGAGATGTTGTTCCATTCTTAGACCAGCATGGCACCAAACCCCTGTACACTTCTTGGCTGGACTGGACGGGCTGAAATTGCAAGGTGACGACTGGCATTATCGTCCATCGGAATGAATCTATCAACCACTGCACCTGCATACAATTTGACGTGGGCATCCAGGATCTCATCAATATACCGCTGTGTAGTCAATGCACCACGTTCAGGGACACAGAGCTCTGTACGTCCATCCCTGCTATGCCGCCCCAGATCATGATTGACCCTCCACCATAGCGGACATGCTCAGCAATGTTGGCCGTATGGAATCGCTCTCCTGGTCTTCTCTATACCCTTGAACGCCTATGTGTGGTCTATGCAGTACCTTGACTCGTCTGTAAAAAAGGACAGGTCGCCAATCTTCTCTGGTCCATCCAACGTGGTCCATGGCCCATTCATATCGTACCGGGCGGTGGTTCTGGGACAGCGGAATATGAATACATGGTCTTCTCGATCGGAGGCCACCTTCGTGCAACCTTACCCCTGATGCATTCTGAAGGTCACTGCGAAACTAGGTTGCTGTGGCAAAGCGGTTCCTACGGGCCTGGATGATCAAAAACCTTTCTTCTTCTGCAGATGTTGCCCTGTCTCTGCCACCGCCATGCTGTCTTACTGGTGTGCCACACTGCTGAAATGCTGCCCAGGCTCTGGTGATCACCGTATAGTGCACACCAAGGACTTCACCAACCTGACGATGGGTAGCCCCTGGCTCCACCATCCGTACAGCCCGCCACATTTCTGCTTCAGACAAGTGTCTTTTTACATTTGCATTTGCCATATTATTGAATACCCTACACATGTCATGTACATGTAGACAGTACACGAAAACATCATGAAAATCAAGGGGTACATGCTTTCCATGACTGTCACGAAAAGTCTGCCTGTCAAGAGAGCTAATGTAAACACTGGGGACCATCTCAATACATTCCTCAATCATATCCACCAAAAATGTCGCAAATATGTCACAATGATGTGTCAAATATTTGGTGCTTCGCAAACTTTGAGTAGTATACTATATTTATACTTTCTACAGACCATTTGCCACAAATGTTTTAATTTTGGTACAGACCTATATGTACCATTTTCCGAAAGTATAAATTTAAAAAAAAAAAACACTAGAATGCTCACAAAACGAGATTCGTGTAATATATGGACCCATTGTCCATATCACCCCAACATCAACGGTCCATATTACCCCGATGTAATTCATTATAATGACGGGGCTAACTGTTCATTAATCAAAAAAAAATTGCTGAGTTTCGATGGCTATCTTCGAAATAGCTAATCCGTAATTATGAATTACTAATCCGCAATCAGATATTCTTTTGGGTGTCTACAGGGGCCGATTATAGGGCCCATTCCCAATGGCATTTTCTCTCAATTCAAACCCCAAATTTACCAATCCCAGTCCTTATTCAAATAAAAGATGAACCATTCCTTAATCTCTGAAGGCCAAATTTTGACTTCCATCACTTTTTATAGCAACAAAACAGGTACTTCAGCAGGCTCTTTTACATGCATTTGCAACTTTCATCCGAAGAACCTTGTCAATTGTTTCTAGACAAGTTTTGGCTCTTTATATAGGTATACTACTGCTATTTGATCGTGAGAGGGGGGTGGGGTTAGCTAGTAGTGTTTATGCACTTGTTGAACAGGGATGGCAAGACAGGTAATAGCAGCAGCAGATCCAAAGAAGAAACCATCTGCTATATAGTAGCTTCGACACAAGGGAACAGTGCTTACAGAGCCATTTTCAGAATTCTTCTGTAGTCTGGCTTTGCTTGTAGAATCCATTTTCCCCGAGATGGGTCGAAAAATGGTACGCGGAGTCATTTGTTTCGAGCGATTACTCCATAGTTCATTTGCTCGATAGCTCATAAGTTTCAAGTCGTCAGAACGTAACCTATTCCAGTCAATGCACGATTGATTCTTGGAATCGTTTTAAACAGCCATACGAGCTCTTGCATCAAACAATGGTATGTCAGCGGTTGGGGCTTAAATAAACAGTGATTTGATCGCGACCAGATCAGAGATAGCTAATACGTTAGTAGTACTGTTGATAGACTCTGGTACAGGCAGTTAGTGGTACAAGCTAGCAAATGATATAAGACTATTGTCATATTGGGTAAAAACAGTTGAAGTTTATCATAGGGTTGGTCGTCGAAGTCATGGTAGCAGACAAAGGTAGGACTACTAGGAGTTAGTAGTGAAATGGTTAACCGGATAATCGGTTTGAAACCGGTTACCTACCTAACCGATTTGAGACAAAAAAACGTCAACCGGTTATCTGAAATAGCGATAGTGATCGTTATTCCACGGTTAAAACGTAATAAATCTGCCGCTTCTTTGGGATAGATTACACCTCGAAGCAGCGCTGTATATATTGAGAAATAATCGGCTTTGGCTTCAAGACTTCGTTAATGATTGGCAGTTTCCGTGAGTACTGAGTAACGGCAGAAACTATTCCGTAGTATGTATACAAACGAACGTTGTCGAGTACTCGACAACGTTCGTTTGTATACACACTACGGAATAGTTTCTGAGAATACTGCTTTCCAATTCGTATAGTTTTGATCCCAGATTCGGTGAAATAATGGCTACGGATAACCGGATATTAACCGGTTATAGCTCTCGGTTAATCGGTTGTGAAAATGAGCCAACCGTTTCAGCCCTACTAGGAATTAGTGATTTCAGCAGCAGTGGTTTAGAAACCAACCCTAGAGCCCTAGCAATAACAGGGTTGTATGTATAATAGATAATAATTCATCGGGGAAAAAGATTAGAAGTGACACTGATTGACAGCTGTCACCGCAGAGCTGAGTTTAGTGACAAGAGACAATGATAGCTACAGGAGCTATAGTGGTCATCTGAGATGGTATAGTAGGGTAAAAATAGAAGCAGGAATAGAAGGTAATAGCAGAAGTGCTCGTACTAGGAATTATTGAGAGGGATAGCTTTTAGTGCACTTGTAGACCAGGGATGGAAAGACTGGAAGGTTGCAACAGAAGCCTAGAAGTAGAAAGCATTGTGTTCTCTAGCAGCTTGTAGAATCCTTATCTTCGAGGCAAGGGGAAGCGTCGTGCGAGGAGTCACTCTTTTGAGAAATTGCTTTATAGCTCATTTGCTCGATAAGATATTCGAGTCGTCAGAGCAGAGCCTGTTCAAGTCACTGTTGGATTGAATTCTGGACTTATTCGATCGCGGACTATTTCCTGTAATTCGAGTCGTTGTGGGTTCGTTTTCAATAATTCGATTGACTCCCATAAAATGGTATAGCAAGGAGGCTTTGGAAGGGTTAACGGGTTTAGGATAAAATAGACCCAATAGTAGCGAACTGTTCATATACTACTCAAAGTTTGCTAAGCACCACATATTTGACACATCATTGTGAAATTTTCTTGCGACACATTTGCGGTGTTTTTGGTGGGTATGATTGAGGAATGTATTGAGATGGTCCCCAGTGTTTACATTAACTCTCTTGACAGGCAGACGTTTCGTGACAGTCATGCAAAGCATGTACCCCTTGATTTTCATGTTTTCGTGTACTGTCTACATGTACATGAGATGTGTAGGGTATTCAGCCTTCATTTAATCACAAGCCCTTGTGATTTAATGATTGAATATGGCGAATGTAAGTGTAGGAAGACATTTGTCTGAAACAGAAATGTGGTGGGCTGTAGGAATGGTGGAACAAGGGCTACCCGTCGTCAGGTTGGTGAAGCCCTTGGTGTGCACCGTACGCTTACCACCAGAGCCTGGGCAAGAGTTTAGCAGTAGGGCACACCAGTCAGACGACATGGTGGAGTCAGAGACAGGGCAACATCTACAGCTGAAGACCGGTGTTTGATCATTCAGGCCCATAGGAACCGATTTGGCACAGCTACCAAGCTTCGCAATGACCTTCAGAATGCATCCGGGGTAAATGTTCCGACGCAGACTGTCCTGGGAAGGTTGCACGAAGGTGGTCTCCGATCGAGAAGACCCTGTATTCGCATTCCGCTGTCCCAGAACCACCGCCAGACACGATATGAATGGGCCATGGATCACGTTGGATGGACCAGAGAAGATTGACGACCTGTCCGTTTTACAGATGAGTCAAGGTACTGCCTAGATAACACAGATAGGCGTTCTCGGGTTTGGAGAAGACCAGGAGAACGATTCCATGCAGCCAACATCGCTGAGCATGGCCGTTATGGTGGAGGGTCAATAATGGTCTGCGGCGGCATCAGCTGGGGTGGACGTCCAGAGCTCTGTGTCCTTGGTCGTGGTACATTGACTGCACAGCGGTATACTGATGAGATCCTGGATGTCCACGTCAGATTGTATGCAGGTGCAGTGGGTGATAGATGCATTCGGATTGGCGATAATGCCCGTCCCCATGCTGTTCGGGAGTACCGACAGAGGGAGAAGATTGGGCGTATGGACTGGCCAGCAAGATCCCTTGACCTCAATCCAATCGAACATGCCTGGAATGAGTTGCAGCTTGCAATTTCAGTCCGTACAGTCCTACCAAGAAGTGTCCAGGAGCTTGGTGCCATGCTGGTCCAAGAATGGAGCAACATCCCACAAAGGACCATCTGGAACCTGACTGGGAGCATGAGAAGGCGTTTTCAAGCTGTAATTAACAATAATGGGTCTCATACTCGATATTGTACCCATATCAGTTCGCTCCGTCAACTTTTTGGCAAATTTGAAAATTTCCTCTTTTACCACTAATATCCATTTTCCATGGTTATCGTATTCAAAAGCTAAAAGATAATGTCAAACACAAATAAAATCTTCATTTATGTGCTTAAATCATTAAAGATATAATTAAATATAAAATATATCCACTTTTCATAACAATATTTCAACTAAAACGTAAAACAGGTAGTTGGATATACTTGGTACTTAGCAAACTTTGAGTAGTATATTATACTACCATATCAGACAACCAAACATACTATGGCAATAAAATATTACCTTGCATTAACTACTACCAATAACAACCCCTGGATAGTAAAAACATAAGGTGAGTAAGTGGTACCATGGGCTAAGAGTAGACCAATTTGGATATAGAGAGTCCATTCTATACTACTGTACTGGACGCTGCTAGGCCCACTCTAAAACACCGCATGACCTAGTATTACATACTAACTTTAGCAACCACAAACAGCGTATGAAACATTGGGTAGATTAGGTAGAAGTTCTTAGAGCTAATGATGAAGTGAGTAGACCAAAACGGGATACAGCAGACTGCCCACACTATAATACCATTTCACTCTAGTAGGAGAAACCTGACAAACCCTGATCCGAACAACGTCGGGCTGGTTTACACATCGGATATCAACAACGATCAACGTCTCTATGTTGCTGCGTGGTCATTTTGAAGTCACGATGTCATTTGTAACGTCAATTCTTTCTAGAGAAAACTTTCCAAAAAACCCACCTTCTCCGGGGGGGGGGGGGGGGGTCAGGAAAAAAACTTTGGACACAAGGCACAAAAAGTTTTTTTTTCAGACCCTTGGGCACCCACCCACTTTTTGAAGGAAAAAGAATTTTTCCATTTTGAAATTTGGTCCCCACCCCCTAAAATTATAGTAAATCACACATAGACTGCTTTGATTGGCAAATTTAACAAGTATTTTTGTTGGGACATGGTTTGTATTGTTCCAGTAACCATTCCCTACATTTAATCTATCCACAACCAGCAAATGGAGATATAACAGAATTCTCCAGAATTTGCAACTTGAATTTGGTCCCATTTCTTTGCAAGTTTATGAATTTATTCAAACTTTCTCAGACACTGACAGTCAGTGTATACCTGTAATCAGGAGAGTGTACAGCATATACTGGCATTCCACCTTAACAATATTAAAACAGGTGTGAATATGTTGAAAAGTTTGATGTTTTACCTGATTTTGTATTTGCTGCTATTTCTGTTATTTCTTTCTGTTTCTACCCATTTTTTACACTCGATTTTAGTTTCATCAGTCTAATCTGAATTTATTGAGCATTAACATCTGCACAATTCGTGGAGACAGTGAGCTCAATGTTGTATTGAACTTGTCAATAGTTAATATGAATGAGGGGTGATTCTTTGATATCGGAAATCCATCCCTCATAAACTGCGCTGTTGCACCTTGGCCAATATGAATAGTGTTTCTTTTGATGGAGCGGTTAGTAAGCTTTGGTTGTTTCATCTTAGCGAGAAAAAATGGTGACCACGTGAGTTGAAAAGGTCTACCATATCTCTCCAAACTTGGATAGAATGCATTATGGAAATTTTGGGGGCTCTGATGTGTCGAGTGACGCCCCTGTGATATATATTTTACGCAATGAATGTCAGTATTATCCTATAATATATTGGTGGCTTTTCATTCAACTCAGACGCTAGAAACCAATTTGCTCAAAATCTGTTACAGGACCAGTGATAGAAGAGTCACCTTCCAAGTAGTTTTTGCAACATTCAGCTTGATCTCACCGAAACATAATACACATGCATATCCTCTCTGACACAGATGATCCCAACACACTTTATTCTATGATTTCATTTTATTCTTTGTTACAGCAGACTGCTATAGTTTATTTTAAAACAAGTTAATTTTATTTCTTTTTTAAGATAACCCAGTCAGGTGTCTTATATGTGTTTGCAAAGTTTTCAGACCTCACATGCCAGGTTTCTCTTTAGACATCCAGTATCTTCCTCAACATGTGCTATACACTATGGTCCAGTTTAAATGGCTGAAATTAATATTATCTCTACTGATTCCCTATTAAAAACTGTTTATACCATTGTATAAAGAGTTTAACAGGGAATTAGTTTCTCTGTTGATAAACTCTCTATCAATAAGATAAGAGTTTCCGTTGTCAATAACCCTCTATGAATAAGATATAATGTCCTGACTATTTGATGGTTCAGACTTTTCTGTCAGTATATCACAAATTGAAGGGCATTGGTTAGAAGGCTACCCACTAAGCCGAAGGCTTGAATGATCAATAACCCTACATATTGCTCATACATATACTATTCAAAAAAAGTAGGGAATATTTGATAAAAGTGAGATATATGAAGAAATTTATTTTTATTTTCATCAAAAAGACTGTTGAGGCATTGCACTGTGACATCTGGTGAATGATTTCAGCGATAGTTGGGTGTCTGATCCGACATGGCATACTCCTCACCAAACGTCCAATCAGCTTGACTGATGTTATTCCATTCTTCCTGCAGTGAGGCGGGGAGTTCAGGGACATTGGTAGGGGGCTGTTGCCGTAAGCGCCTGCCAAGCCTATCCCAGACGTGCTCGATTGGTGAAAGGTCTGGACTTAGTGCCGGCGAAGGCAGTGTAGTGATGTTCTGCTCCTGGGGGAACTCTGTAGGGACACGGGTCCTGTGTGCTTTTGCATTGTCATCTTGGAAAAGGAATCGACGGTCGTGACGTCGCGCAAATGGCACCACGTGAGCTGCTAACATGTTGTTAAGGTAGTACTTCCCTGTGACACGCCCTTGGATGACATGTAATGCTGTTCTGCTTGTCATGGTTATGCCTGCCCACACCACAACCGATCCACCACCAAAACGATCGTGCTGTCTAACGGTTACGTCATGGCATCGTTCGTTCCGCCGCCGCCACACTCTGTTTCGCCTATCGTGGAAGTCGAGAGCGAACCTCGATTCATCGGAAAACATGACGTTGCTCCACCGACGATTGTCACGGCGCTGTCGTGCTCGACACCGATTACGTCTTGCTGCGATGTGACGTTCAGTCATACGTGGAATTATTCGAGGCCGGCGAGCGTCCAAATTCCAGCTGTGTTGGCGATTTGGATAGTCTGACCACTGACTCGCATATCTGTCGCTCGGTGCAGCTGCTGTCCAATTTCTGAGGCACTTTGATGGCGGTTACGTAATGCTGTGGTTCGGATGAAACGATCCTGGACGACCTGATCGACAACTGTCATCAACATTGCCTGTCTGGCGGTAGCGTGACCACAACCTGTTAATCACCGATTGAGTAACGTTGAGAATTTGAGCCACTGTAGTCTGTCTGTTGCCAGCTTCCAACATGCCAACGACACGTAAACGTTCGTCGCGTGTCAGTCTTCGCATACCTCAAAAGTTACGTTTCGACCAGAAACTATTTATGAACGAGTTTATACCAAGAAAAGAACGATGAGACCTCCGAAAAGCCCGTCCAGAACAAATGGAAATTTCAAAAAGTAACCCAGATATTAACGCGGCGCTCGTGCGAAAAACCTGCACGAAGTTTTCGTGGGCCGGTGACATTCATGATCCACATAGTATATATACTATTCAAAAAGTAGGGGATATCCAAACTGATGTTGATATTTTCGGAAAATGGTATTGGATACGCGTGATTGGACACATCAATATGTTAGCAAGTTTAGTGTGGATTATGAATATCATGGTACTGGTACTGATTGAAAAATGACATTTTCCCAATTGGAAATCGAATCTTAATGCCCACATACTGTCCATTCGCTCCCCTGAAGCCCACCCAAAGAACGAAGTATTTAACGTTAGGCTGCACTAAGTGGTTTCGACGTTGCCCACAGTAGGCTACGTCCGCTGTGTTATGTTTGGTTATACAATACCCCACTCTCATCCTAATTTAACTCATTTTGAAACGGTTTACGATATCCTTCTCAATTTACTTTTACTCCTCATACATTTTGCGCCCAACATAGCAACATGAATTCCACGATCTTTACCCACGGGAGAAACCAACCAGGTTGTACATGAGGCCTAAATCCCCCTCCCCCCCCCCCCCCCCCCACCCTTCTGTTTCGCTCGCCATTTTTCTGTCTGAAACACAAGCCATGCCGCCCGGGACATTGGAGGCTGCCCCCCCCCCCCCCGCACCCAACTGATAAATGCAAAACAGTTGGTACATAATCTTCTATATTGATGTTGTGCTCGCTTATCCGGCCCCTTCCCAAACCCTCTTCTTCGGGGATCCAACCGCCATATCGGGGCTTATCTCAACATGATATACTTCTGAGGCGGTATATGGATTATCTATTTCGTAATTACGAATTAGCTAGTTCGTAATTAGGTATTAGCTGTTCCATTATTGCGGATTAGCTATTTCGAAATTACGAATTAGTCTAAGTCGTAACTACGGATTAGCTATTTCGTTATTACGGATTGGCTAATCCGTAATTATGTATTAGCATTTCGTAATTATCAATTATTTATTTCATAATTACGGATTACTCAAGATCCGGAAAGCAGAAGTGTAACCGGGTCGGGAACGAGTCAGATATGCCATGTCTCTACATGATATACTTCTGTCCCTTCCTCAACCCTCTTCTCCTGGGCTGCTGTCCCAAACTGAAGATTATCTGAACACGATATACTACTGAGGTGAAATTTTCTAATGCGTAATAACGGATTAGCTATTTGGTAATTATGGATCAGCTATTCAGTAATTACGTATTACCTATTTCGTAATTACGAGTTCCGTAACGACGGATTAGCTATTTCATATTTACAGATTAGTAATTCATAATGACGGATTGGTTTACCGCAAGTACGAATTAGATAATTCGTAATTAGCTAGTTAAGCCTAGTTTTGAAGAAATATGCCCCAAATAGCACAATTTGGAGACGTTTTGCGACTCAAAAGATGTCATGAGCCTATGAAATTTCAATAATTGATGCCCAGGGCTGCAGACGGTAGGCTTTTTAGGGGCCACTGGTCCGGTGGGCCTGAACGCATCAATCATCTTGCTCAATTTCTTGCGATGTGTACTGTTACGCGTCGCAGAAAAGGGGAAGTTACTCAAACTTCCTAATACAATGTGTTTCTGGTTTCCATGTTCTCAAACAAAATTTTATCAGAACAGAAAATATATTAGTTATATTTATTTTTGGTGCATCCACAGTAGCTATAATACATATTTACATATAACAGTGTGCATTTAAAATATATTTTTTCATTATTTTAATTAAACTGGAGGTGCAATTTTTAACACCTATTCGATCACCGAATGTGAACGCAACCTATTATTATACAGATAGTGCGATAAAAACCAAAATTTAAGACCATTTCATTTTCATTCATTCTTTTTCATTCACACATCTGACTTCAGAGCGTGAACAACACCTAGATAGCGATGGAACTACCAGATCGGTTAGTGAAAACCATTTCAGCTCTGGGCGTCTCATGCCCTATCTCCTGGACTATCCAGGAAATAGGCTTGAGCGTCCACCTGAAAGTGGAATATGAAATTGTGAAGCCAACAACAACAACACCAACCTCTTCGGGGAGAGGTAGCACGTTTGGAGAGAGGATCCCCTCTCCCACTGGTCCTCACCCGAAGGGGCACGGAGGCCCTGAAAAGAGACACAAGAAAAAGAAGAAGAGCCCATCGACCAAGCGCAGGGACGCCCAGCGCTTGGAGGCCTTCCGGAATAGGAAGAAAGAGTTGAGTGAGGGGGTGGAGGCTCTGGAGGCAGCCGCCAGTTCCCCTCCTAGTCCCACTGGTACACCCAATCAACTGCCGGCTCCTGAGCCGGTACAGTTGGATGAGGAACATCCAGTGGAGACTGAGGAGGAACTGGAATTTGTTTTTTCACCGCCTCCCACCCCTCACTCCCCTCTTCCTTCGCTTCCGGACAGCCCGGGCAAGGGAGACTCTGCCAACCAACCAACACTGGCCGCACTGATAACACAAGCAAGGGAACTGAGGGCGCAGTGTAATAAGCTCCAGGAAAAGTGCAAAGATGGTGATAAGCGCTCGGATGAAATCTCCAGAATGGCCAAAGATCTCATTAACAAAAGAAACCAGCAAGACCCGACAAACTCATCTCCACCACAACCACCACAAGATTCTACAAACTCTTCTCCATCACAACCACCTCCAAAGAAGAAGTCCCGCAAAAAACATAGAAGAGGATAAGCTGCTTCCTTCTACATTGCTCCTTTGCCACGCCCAGACAATCAAAATCATCTACAGTCACCGAGGGTCGAAAGGGGCTTGTTCCCCATATCGTCCCTGCGCGCCTTCGGCGCGCAAAACCATTCCTTTCGAAAATTAAAGAAGCATCTTGTTGGTTGTACTGCGGGACGTCTGTCGGATCTGACCGACTCATTTATTTGAGCCCATGTCCATATTTGGGCGAATTACAAAAGATTATTTCAGAAAATGAACGTCAGGCGAAATGGTACTTTTCGTACACTTTCCCTCATTGGCCGAAGTCGAGGGTTCGTAGAACATTATCATACAATACAGGAAGGGACGCGGTGGCTCAGAAGGTAGAGGTGGAGGCTGCAAGCCGAGAGGTCCTCTTTCCGAATCCCACCAACGGCGTTGTGTCCTTGGTCAAGACACTTCACCCCATTGCCCAGGTGGGGGCATTGTGGCGTTGTGTACTGAGGCGTACTGCACGCCGATGGTGCACTTGTCTTCAACCAATGCTAACCATGCTTGTGTGGAGTTAGTAGACCCTATATTGGGGAGCTGACAGTTGCTTACCATTGCTCGGTGGTTCTGTCCGGGTACTCCGGTTTCCTCCACCCGCAGAACTGTTATGGCCTTGATTAGTCATTGTGCAGAAATATGTGACCTTAAGCACCAATAAATAAATACAATACCAGGATGAGGAACGTGAGGTTAGACCTTCATGGGGTATTTTCTCGCAGCAACGCATGTCATTATACGATGGAAGCGGGGTGCCAAAGGCTAGTCGCTTGTTGGGTAGCTGTGATGAAAGTTCAACGGGGTGTGGTAATTTAATACCCAGATGTGGGTATCAGGGCCAGGAGAAAATACATTGTTGATGTCTAACCTCATGTCCCTTATATACTCATTTCGTGATTGAAAGAAAATGTCCTACGAACCCATGAGTCCAGACTATTTATTTATTTACCGGGGTTTAACGACATTTCTGTCAACCAGGGTCGACTCATGTCGGTTAGTTAGCTCAATTTGACAATGTCACGTATGAGCTATTGGGATGGGTTGCAATCCGTCGCCCGACCGTCCGTGCGTTCCTGTCCCTGCACAATTCCGTTAGCACACCCTAGAGACCACAGCTATCACTCGATCAGTTCCAAATAACATACATGGCTTTGGGGCAATGTCTAGATGGGACCTATAATATTTTCCTGAATTTTGTTGAAAAATATGTCCGCCAGTGGCCGTCTTGGACTTGGCATATAAATTGTCAACAATTCCATTAACACACCCTACAGGCCGCACCTCTCACCTGATTTTTTTCAAATTTTTTTGTAACTTTGGTATGATGTCTAGATGGGAGTTATCAAATGTTTCTGCATTTCGTTGAAAAATATGGCCGCCACCGGCCATCTTGGATTTGACATATTAATTGTCAAAATTGTCAACAATTCCATTAGTACACACAACAGGGTGCATCCCTCACCCGATTTATTTCAGATTTCATATGTAGCTTTGGCGTGGTGTCTTTTCTGTAGAAACTTGAGTGAATGACGTGGCATTACTGGATCTTTCTATTTAGTAGAAGTCCCTTCTTGGACAAGATGAGCTGCAGTGTCATGGCGCTTTCATTTTACGGTTGGAGGAAACTGGAGTATCCGGGGAAAATCACAGAGCAGCGGCGAGCAACTGCCTGACTCACCAGCCTAAGAACTCAATACAAGCAGAGTTAGCAATGATTGAAGACAAGTGCAACATCGACATGCAGTACGCATTAATACACAGCCCCACCGTGCCCCACATGGGTAATCAGGATTAAGTGCCTTATCCATGGGCACAACGCAAATTACCTCTAGTCCCCATCGAACCGTGTGTCTTCCGGTTTGAAGTTCACTGCTTTAACCTCTGGCCCACCGCGCCCCCTAAGATCGATCTATGAGAGAAAAAATACCGCGCCCAAGCAATATGTTCTCGGCTGCTAGTGGCATTTGTAGGATCATCAGTAGAAGAGGCCAATGGCGTTAGAAGAAGTTATTGTAATGCACAGAAAACGTAGGCGTAACGGGGATACAAAATGGGGCCTGTATTTGTAGTACCGCTATTTAATAGTGCACACGATAAAAGGCAGTAGTGGTACAGGTTAGAGATGACAGTAGGTAATAAATGCCGATTCTAGACCACTTTCCAAAAAACCTGTACACGTACATGTACGTGTACCGCCATAGGGATGCAATGTTAAATCGTGTACAGAGTGCAAAAAATGTCGTTTTTTCATGGTGGTCCAGAATCGGCAATTTTTTTTAGGCTCACAGATCGCACTTTTGACTGTTCAAACATCCGTTGGCGAACGTGTACATTCAACACATCGCTCAAAAGTGAAAAAAATGTATGAAATTTGAAGAAAATGTAAATTTCAAAAATTTTCTCAACGTTCCCATCGCGGATCAGACCTTCGATCTATCGTTGGTGAACGCTAACAAAAAACGTTTTGCCGATTCTAGAACAGCATCGAAAAAGCGGTTTGCCGATTCTGGACCACCTACGTTCGCTGACGGCTGTTTGAACGGTCGATGGTGCGATCCGATCGGTGAAACCTATTTGCCGATTCTAGACCAGGAAAAATCGACCTCAGAACCTTTTCTCGACGTTGGCCAACGGTGAAAAGTGAGTGTAAAGTGTAGTCACTCATCGAGTATTTTTTTTTTAAAAATTTAAAACCGATTTCGGCCTCCGGTACATCGAAAAAATGCGGTTTGCCGGTTCTGGACCACCACCACATTCGTGATCGCGTTTCGGACGGTATAGGGTACGATCCGATCAGTGAAAATGATTTACCGATTTACATCGCAAGTTTTGTGAGGTGAATCGTGATAGAATCAAAGGGTAAAATTGCATTCCACTTAAATGGATTTTAAGAAGTAATTGAATTTTAATTGACTCATGTCTCGGTTCAAGAGACATCAATAAAAACACCTTTTGACAAGACACACTTCTAAATTGTTCCTATTCACAAAAGTGCATCTGTTTACTTCAAACGGTATTTTGTTCTATTGATGATAATTGTTTTTGTTTACTTCAAAGAGTATTTTGCTCTTTGATGATATGGAGGTGAGAATAATCGCCGAGGACGCTGCATTATATCAATGGTTTTATTTGTGAATGACTTTAAGTATGTTACGTATTAAATCAGAAATTGTGTTCAATGTGCTGTTTAACTATGGCTTTTTCGACTGAAACGATTCCCATGTAAAAATATAGAAGAAATACCGTTGCTCAACGTGCGAGTACTAACGCGGTTTTAACCCATAATATTAAGAGATATTCATGAAGTATTATTTTTTCCATATTTTCTTTTTTACAAAAAAAATTCTCGCCAGAGAATTTTTTTAAAAGATTTTTCAACTCTTGTTTTTTGACTGAAATGATTTCCATGTAAAAAATATAGAAGAAATATACGTGGTGCGAGTACTAACGCGGTTTTAACCCAAAATATTACGAGATATTCATGGAGTATTATTTTTTCCATATTTTTTTTTTTGCAAAAAAATTCTTGCCAGAGAATTTTTTTAAAGATTTTTCAACTCTTGTTTTTTGACTGAAACAATTTCTATGTAAAAACATAGCAGGAATACCGTTGCTCAACGTGGTGTGAGTACTAACGTGGTTTTAACCCAAAATATTATGAGATATTCATGGAGTGTTATTTTTTCCATATTTTTTTTTTGCAAAAAAAATTGTCGCCAGAGAATTTTTTGAAAAGATTTTTCAACTCTTGTTTTTGACTGAAACGATTTCCATGTAAAAATATAGCAGGAATACCGTTGCTCAACGTGGTGCGAGTACTAACGCGGTTTTAACTCAAAATATTCCGAGATATTCTAAGAGTATTATTTTGAGAATGACTTCAAGCATGAGGAAAATAACTACCTGTATGATTTAACACTTTAAAACGTTGTATTTATAGATGTTTATTTGAGACTAACTCTAAGTTTCTCATTGTCGGAAATAACTGTTGATGTGATCTTTAACACGTTCGAGGGCAAAAACGCATTTATCGTGTAAAATGTTTTTCATCAACTGGTTTTAATTATTATATTAAAGACAGAAGATTTTTATTTACTTAATACATAAAACATAAAAATAATTATACATTTAATTTTGAGAATAATAAAATAACTCACATTAGCATACTCTAAAGGAAATATTAATAATTTTAAAAACGAAAAAATGTTTTTACACATCACAGATTCCAAGCGTAGAGATCAACTTCTCAACGAATATGAACGTGCTAAGAA
Source organism: Pictodentalium vernedei (assembly GCA_031216915.1). NCBI lineage: Eukaryota > Metazoa > Mollusca > Scaphopoda > Dentaliida > Dentaliidae > Pictodentalium > Pictodentalium vernedei. The sequence goes on along the minus strand of CM062288.1, from coordinate 121,352,540 downwards.
GAGTATTCAATCAGCTGACAGAAGCAGACGATTGGGAAAAATGGAATTAAAACTCGAAACCACAAAATTATTTAAACCCGTGACGGAGGTTCAGGAACGAAGTAAAAAGGAGATCGTTGACGAATTGAGGTCCTTAAAAGAAAGTTCTTTGAGAATGGGTTCGTTGCCTGGCAGTTTTACGAGGGGGTTTTCCTTTCAAAGATAGCTGGATTACGTTCCCATGAGGATCGAAACCGATGTGAGTGAAAGCGACAATACAGCTTCGACTATCACCACTGATAGCGTTGCATCGTCTGAGTAGTAAGAGAGATCTGTTGTATGGAATTTATAAGGATTCTGATGGAAGAACTTTTGTAGGCGACACTGAAGTGCAAGAGGATGATGATAATTTAATCGTCGGTTCGAATAGGTATGAATTAACACCTGGACTGTGCAAATTGCTCCTTTTTTGACAAGCCTGGAGATTACACGGATTACGGACAATTACGGCGACATTCTGGTTCAGACCCATGCCATGAAGAGAAATAACGATGCCAGAGAAACGAGACCCAAAGCCAATAGAGGTTACACGTAGACGAAGGTGGTGAAACCCATATGTGATATGAATAAGAAGTTCGTCGAGTCGGTGACTGGCAAAGGGGTGAAAACCACTTTTCTTCTGAGCGATTCTGACGCTCTGTCTCAGAGATTGAGATTGTTGATGGCAAGTAGACGTGCTGGTAACACTGGATTAGATAATGAGATAGTGAGCATATGCGACGAATAGTTAAGGCAAAAGGTTTTGAATAAACACGATTATAAAAGGCTGATGAACGAATTGAAGGATTGATATATATATAATAAGTAGAGAGAAACAAACAAACAAACAAAAATATATAAAATAAAAACAGTAAATTTTACACTAGAATAATAAAAAGTATTTAAACAACAAATGATTTACCAGTGAAAAAACAAAATATATATTATAAAATAAAAATATGTTGGTGATAAAGAACAGGGGATACATCAGAATTTACGTTCAAGGCGGTTCTGGCATCGTCGATTCTATAATGCGCGCATTCACGAGCGATGCAGGTAGAAAACTCGCATCGACCACATTTGAGGTCGGTAAGAAGACGGCTTTGCATGCTGGTAAGAAAGCCACTTCCAAAGCTAGTGGTAGGATAGCTTCTGTGGCTGGCAAAAGGGCAGCCGATGCATTGATCGACAAGTTGATCAGTCCGCCGGCGAAGTGAGCTACGTTAGAGCGATCGCCGAAAAGTTGGAAAGATTTTAAGGATGCTGTGGCACCCATACAAGATTTAGCCAAAATGACCAGTGGATCTGGATTGAAGAGAACTCGCGACGGTGTAATCTAAATAAATAATAATATTTATAAAAACTGAGTTTGAAAAAACATAAATTGTGTTTGAAAAAATCTAAAAATAACAAAAATAAACAAAGATGAACATTAAAGATATGTCTTGGAATGACACCACGACCAAGAGGTCGAATAACGAGTTCTTTTTTCCCAAAAGCATAAGAGGCTTGATAGTGGGAAAATCAAATTGTGGAAAGAACAATCTGTTGATGAATCTGTTGTCGCAACCCGACTGGTTGGATTACGACAGATTATTCGTGTTTGGCAAGAGCTTGTTTCAACCTGAATACAGATTGCTTCGAGAGTGCATGGATCGTAGATTGCCCAAGGACGTCATAGCCAGAATCTTTGACAGTAGGGAGGAATTTGACAAAAGTGAAGCTTCTCTTTCGACCATTTTGGACGGTGCAGCGATGGAATTGATGGAGAGAAATGCGTCTTCGAACATCAAGTGTCGATTTTATGAGAACGCTAGCGACGTTCCGGATCCTAGGGAATTGAAATCAGAAGATAAGAATCTCATGATTTTCGACGATCTGCTTTTGGAGAGACAGAACCAATGTGAATCGTATTACGTTAGGGGTCATCACAGCAATGTGGACTGTTTCTACCTGTCGCAGAATTATTTTCGATTGCCCAGACAGACGATAAGGGAGAACACTAATTTACTGTGTCTCTTTCGCCAGGATCTCAAGAATCTCAATCACATCTACCGTGATCACGTCGCAAACGACATGAGCATGGCAGAATTCAGGAGATTCTGCAAGAGGGTTTGGGATGGAGGACTTTACAATTTTGCCGTGATCGATTTGACTAGCGAATTTAATCGCGGAAAATATCAGTGCGGATTCGACAAGTTTTATGTTTCTGATGATAATAAGATAGAGAGCGAAATAAAATTAGAAAATAATAAAATCATCAAATAATTTAGTTTTGAAAAAATAAAAATAAAATTAAATATAATGTTCGAACAAGGAAAATTGTTAGAACGGATAGCCGAGAATACGGCTGCAAAACAATCCATTCAAATCATGGTGAGTGGCGATTTGACTCGATTTGCGATGAAATTCGAACCTTCCATCGAATTGAATAGAGAGAAAAGATACGAGATGGCGAATCTGGAGACTTATTATTCCTTTCCCAACGTCACCGAAAAGAATAACTCGTTCAAGTATTCCAACGGAGTGGATTGGTTGGAGATTCAAATTCCCAAAGGAAGTTACGACATAGATGATTTGAACAATTATATTCAGACGTGAATGAAGACGGATGGAAAGGGAAGCAACAAGATCAGACTCACTCCCAACCCTAATACCCAACAGACGATGTTGGATTTGGAAGATAATTTTTGAGTGGATTTCAACATGGACGATTCTATAGGCATGATGCTGGGATTTGATCGAAAGATGTATTGAGGCCATGCGGCATCTGAAAATACGGTCGACATTCTCACAGTCAATAGCATTCTGGTGAACGTGGACGTGATTGCTGGAAGCTACGTGAATGGTAGCACTCAACCGACGATCTATTCCTTCTTTCCACACATGTCACCAGGTTATAAGATTGTGGAATGACCTCGAAATGTAGTTTATCACCTGTGATTTTAGACACGTTGTATAGTCTCAAAACCACGTTGACGGATCAAAATGGTGAACTGTTAGATCTTCGTGGAGAGAGGGTGACGATACGATTTCACATAAGAGAAATATAAAAGCAAAAAAAAAATATTGTGTATATATATAAATAAGAAATAAAATAAACGCAATATTAATTTACAAAAATTATTTAATATATATATAATTATCATTAAAACCAAAAAAAACAATTGAACAAAATATTTTTAAAAAAAAGAATTATGACACAATACGTGGTTAAAAACGTGAACATATCCGCAGGACAGAGGAAGAAACTTAAGAGAGCTTTAACAACTCGAGGCGAGGCAGTGAGATTCAAATTCACTCACGAAGATCTGGAGAGTGGCGGTCAGGATTCGACCGCCTGGACCAGAAGTCAAATCAAAAGGATGGAGAAAGCGATTTGTGATGGAAGAGGGTTGACGGTGAGAATGAGTATCGGTCAGTTGAAATACAATTTGAGAATGAAAGGCGGTTTCCTACTGCTGTTGGCAGGAATTGCTGCAAAAGCATTACCCTTTGCCGCAAAAGCATTACCCTTTCTCGGAAAGACTCTCGGCATTGGAGCTCTCTCAGGACTCGCGAGTTCGGCAGTTGAGAAATTAATGGGTGGTAGTGGACTGTTTTGGAAGAAGGGAGGAGCCGTGTGTCGCGTCCACATAGACGACAGTGGTGAAGGATTGTATCTAGAACCCGTTAGAGGTGGCAACTCTTTGAGTGGAAACGGTCTCTATCTGAAGAGTGGACGGAATGTTGAGTGACTCGGTAAGGGTTTATTGTTTGGTGAGAATTCGCCGTTTAAGAATATACTGATTTTGAGTATGTATTATAATGTAAAAAAATTATATAATTATATAAAATATAAAAATTTAAATCACAGAAAGTATAAAATAATATAAAATGGATAAAAATGTGGAAAAACAATTAGACGATAATGATGAATATCGCGAGATAGAGTGCAAAAAAGATGTGGAAAAACGATTAGATGCTAATGATGAATATTGCGGGATAGTGTGGGAAAAAGATGTGGAAAAACAATTAGACACTAATGATGGATATCTTAGGAAAGAACTGAAAAAAGAGTGGGATAGATGGTTGAAATTTAAAAGAATGAGATGTTTTCCACCGCCACCACTACCTTCTGAAGAGAATGGTAATGATGTGTGTGTTACCAAGAGATGCACCACATTCGTTCATAATTATGATTCGGATAAACAAATGTATTCTCATAAAAATGTAATATATCACAAAAAAAGAAAAGAAGAATCGATGCCAAAATTGAGAAAAAAGGAAACGTTATTATAATATATATGGGCGATAGTGAAGAAGAAGAAGAAGGAAAACAAAAAAAATACAAAAAAAAAGTAATGAGATCTAGAGATGATCAACCTCTCTAGATCTCATTACTGTTTTTTTCCTTCTTCTTTGCTAAAAATCAGTCTATCTATTATTAATATTTCCAAGTCTGTTATTAGCATGTTGACGGTCGTTTCTTCTCCTTTTTCGAAAATGTGTTGAATGTTTATCTTTACCTTTTTGAGTTTTTTTTACATCGGTGAACATGCTCTCACCACCCGATTTGTTCACAAGTTCGAGAGAGATTTTTGGATATATGTAACTTCTGTAGGGCAACGACAAATCGTCCTTGTCAAATTCTCTATCTTTGGCGATGATGATTTTCTGTAGATCGCTTTGGTACTCGTAAAACAAATCGAGTGTGGCTTCGTCCAATTTCAAAGGCATGCTATATTTGTTGTGTTTGTGCTCTAAGCCCTTCGTCTCGACCTCGTTCAATTCGATGGTGTCATGTCGTTGTAATCTATAGATTTTATAACCAAATTTCTCACAAGTTTCGACTCGTTTTAATTTCAATTCGCATATTTTAGGTGTTGTTGTCATGATCGATTATTTGGGGTTTTTTTTGTTTTATGAATTATTGCAAATAATATATATTTTTGAATTTTGTATTTAAATAATAATTTGTTAAAAAAGTTGTGTTTTTTTTTTACTCTGTATATATATATAAAAAAAGTTTTTTTTAATTTTTAATTTCTTTAATGTGAAAAAAAATTTTTGTAAAAGTTTTTTTCTCTTTATATATAAATAAAAATTTAAATTTAATGTCCTTTTTTCTCATATTAATTAAATTTTTTTCCCGTTAAGGAACATAAAAAAATCAATTAATTTCATTAAAAAAAATTTTTTGGGAAAGAATTAAAACATATATATATAAAAACAATTTTAAACTTTTAACAAATTATTATTTAAATACAAATTCAAAAACATATTCTTACAAATGAATCAAACAAATAAAAAAATGGAAAATTTAAATGAGAAAACCGTACCTCAGTTAAACGAGATTTGTAAAAAATTAAAAATTCCAAATATCAGAAATCATAGAACCAAATCAAAAAAAAATTGAAGCCATACAGGAATATCATTTGCGAAACGATGGAAAGAAAAAAAATCGAAAGATCAGAAGTGGATAAACTTAAACAGACTCAAATTGCGAAAAAAAATAAGCCGATGACAGTAACGCCTGACGATAGAAAATGAAAAGTGGAGCGTGATGAAATTAGAAAGATCATGCAAGAGGAGATACATAGTTTGCTTGATGAAAAGGCAAACAAAATGTTGATAGCAACAACGTCAAAAAATGCTTCGGTTGTGAAAAATGAGAAGAAAAAAAAGATAGTAAAAGATCGAAATGCCGACGTCGAAAAAAAAAAAAAAGTTTCGGTTGTGAAAAATAAGAAGACGACAAAACGAAAAGCCGTTGAAGAACTTCAAGTTTCAAAAGAAAAAAAAAAAACTAAAACGAAAACGAGTGATGCAGTTCAGAATCTAGACAAACGAGATATAGCGAACGAAATTCGACAAGCAATCGACAAAGGGAAAGGAGAAGAATATGTAATGTAGCACGACTCATCATGGAAGCATTCCAATTGACTCCCATAGAACGGGAGAGTGCGATCAAAGGTGTTTTTAAAACTTTTGACGTGGTTCCCTCGTTCAAGAAAGTCAATCTGAAATTGTTCATGGAACGGGTGAAGAAAAAAGTATTGGATTTGTTTCGCGAACACATGAACGTGGGACAAAAAATTAAGATGATACTCCATTGCGTGATGAATAAAATTGACGTGAATTCCGGCGAGAGCGTCGTAAAAATGCATATTTCAGATCTAACATCGAACCTGTATTTCGAGGTTCAGATTTATCAGACGTTTTCGAAACGATGAAAGACAAGATGTTGACGTCTCTCGCGAATTATCAACATGAAGGTAGTAATTGGATGTTCAATGAGGTGTTGAAACTCGAAATTCATATAACTAAAAACGATTCGTTGGAAGGGTCTTCCTACGTGGAATTACCGTATTTCTTAGCTAAAAAAAAAGCTGTGGTCAACGTGAGAAATAAAGATGATCAGTGTTTTAAATGGGCAGTCACCTCCGCTTTATACCCTGTCAAAATGCACTTCGATAGAGTTTCTCGTTACGAGGAGACTTCTAAAAATCTCGATTGGACCGGAGTGACTTTTCCAATGCAGTTAAAACACATCGAACGTTTTGAGGCTCAAAATCCCACCGTAGTGGTGAACGTCTTGGGATACGACGATGAAAAACGAACGATCTATCCTCCCAGACAGACTTCGGATCTTGAAAGAGAAAAGACGATTATTTTATTATTGATTTCAAATGGTGACAATCATCATTATTGTTGAGTTAAACATCCAAGCTGATTACTATCGAGACAAAAAAATAAATATGAACATGTTTATGTTGCAACTGCATGAACGCATTTCACAGCGAAAAATCATTAGCAAAACATCAGGAATATTGCAATGAAAATCAAGGTGTTGCCGTCGAAATGCCCAAACCCAACACTATTGTGAACTTTGAAAATCGCAATAGAAGGTTAAAAGTACCATTCGTCGTGTATGCCGATTTCGAATGCTTCACCGTGAAAATGAGTTCCTGCCAACCCGACGCTCTTCGAAGTTATGTCGAAAGATATCAAAAACACACACCTTCGGGTTATTGCATTTACGTGAAATGCGCTTTTGACTCGCAACACGACATGGGTCCCTTCACCTACACGAAACACTGCGAAGACGACGACGTGGCTCAAAGGTTCATGGAAGAGTTAGAATCAAAAATTCAAATGTTATACGATGAATTCAAAACTCCAGCAAAAATGCTCATCACGCGAGAGCAGCAGGACGAAAATAACAGAGCCACCGAATGTCACATATGCAGACAATCGTTCAATGAGGATTCGAAGGAAAATAAGAAGGTTAGAGACCACGATCGTTACACGGGTCTGTATCACGGTCCGGCTCACAGCAAATGTAATTTAAAATATCGAGACACTGTTTTCTATCTGGTGATATTTCACAAGCTCTCGGGTTACGACAGTCATCTGTTCGTGAAAAATCTTGGCACCTTCGACGGAGAATTAAATTGCATCATGAACAGTGAAGAAAGATACATTTCCATCACGAAATGGAAGTCCATGGAGAAGAAAAGAGTAATCGATGGAGAGTCGTTGGAAGAAAAAACAAAATCCATTCATAGAAGCATACGTTTCATCTCGACAGTTTTAAACAGTTTTAAAAATTAGTCGATAACATGAGCAAGGATAAATTTAAAATCACGTGCGAACATTTCAGAGAATGAGTAGATGTCATGTTGAGGAAAAGAGTCTATCCTTATGATTACATGAATGATCTAAAGAGATTCGACGACACTGCACTACCTTCGAAAGAAGATTTTTATTCGAAATTATACGAATCCGACATTTCCAATGAGAATTACGAACACGCTAAAAACGTGTGGAAATAATTCGATATGAAAACCATGAGAGATTATCACGATCTCTATCTGAAGACCGACGTTCTGCTCTTGGCAGACGTGTTCAAACATTTTTGAGACGTCTGTCGTCGAAATTATGATCTGGATCCGGCTTGGTTTTTCACCGCACCCGGTTTGGCATTGGACGCTCTGTTGAAGACCACTGAAGTCCAATTGGAATTATTATCCGACGTGAACATGTTGCTCATGTTCGAAAGGGCTGCAAGAGGTGCCGTCTCGATGATCTCCCACAGATATTCTGAAGCTAACAATCCCTACATGAAAGAAGGTTTCGATTCGAAACGATTAAATAAATACATACAGTATTGGGACGCTAATAATCTGTACGGTTGGGCTATGAGTCATCCTTTACCGATTGGAAATTTCGAATGGGTGACAGAACTGGAAGAGATGCAAAAATGGAGAGACTATCCTTGCATTTTAGAAGTTGATTTGAACTATCCGGAAGAATTACACGATCTACACAGCGATTATCCATTGGCTCCCGAACAAATGGAACCGATCGAAGGAGATGAGGAAAGACTCATTCCCAATTTATTTAACAAACCTAAGTACGTCGTCTGCAGCGAGAATTTGAAACAATACGTCGATTACAGGATGAAATTAGTTGACATACATCGCATCATTCGATTCGATGAAGAGCCTTGGATGAAAAAATACATCGATCTCAACATGAATCTCAGAATTCGAGCTGAGAACGATTTCAAAAAAGATTTCTTCAAACTCATGAACAACTACGTGTACGGTAAATCGATGGAAAACATCAGGAAGAGAACTGACGTTCGACTCGTCATGTCTGAGAAGAGAGCTAAAAAATTAGTGGTGAAACCCAATTACAAACGCCGAACCATATTCAACGAAAATCTAGTGGCCGTTCACATGCAAAAGATGCACCTGAAGTTCGACAAACCCTATTATCTCGGACTGATCATCTTAGATATCAGCAAGCGATTGATGTACAAGTTTCACTATGATTACGTCAAATGAAAATTTGGTGAGAAAGCCAAACTACTGTTCACTAACACGGACAGTTTAGTTTATGAGATAGAGACGAAAGACGTCTACCGAGATATATCTCCGGATGTGGCTGCGTTGTTCGACACAAGCAATTATCCCATCGATCACCCGTCCAACATTCAATCGAACGACAACAGGAAGGTGTTGGGTTAATTTAAGGACGAGAGCAGCGGTAAACAAATTGTTGAATTCGTAGGTTTGAGACCCAAACTGTATGCTTATCGTCTAGAAGATGAAGAGATTAAGAAGTGCAAAGGGGTTAAAGCATGTGTGGTGAAGAAAAACATCTCTTTTCGAGAGTATAAAGATTGTCTGTTAGGAAGTGGTCCAGTGTATAAGACTATGAAATCTATTCGAAGCAAAAATCACGACTTGTATATCGAAATAGTCAACAAGATTTTGCTGACGGCCGACGACGATAAGAGATTCATGTTAGACGATAAAATAAGCACTTTGGAACTTGGACATTGCACTTTGGATATGATTATGGATGATAGGATTCCAGATATGATTAAGAACGATAGGATTCCAGAAAATCAAGAGGAATTAGACGGATTCAAGATTATGGAAGTCGATAGAGATATCGAGAGAGTTAGTTTAAAAAGAAAAAGAAAAAATATAAAAAAGTAACGTCATTTTAGTGAATTATAATAAATAAATAATTTTTTAAAAAAAATATACACATTTAGAAATAAGAAAATAGAGATATCCATAGAAGGTGTCGTCTTACCTAACGAACCCCTATCCAACATCGATCTGTCCAATGTGGCGAAGGATTTGAAAATCAAAGATTTTCTAGGCATGTTTTCCAGAGAGACCTCTAAAAATTGGAATGCGGAATTTTAAATCTAGACGATTTATCGGGTGAAGGTACTCACTGGGTGGCGTGGTTCAAGAACGGGAAGAAGAAGAATTATTATTTCGACAGCTACGGAATCTCACCGCCAAAAGAAATAAAGAACTATTTCAATAAATCGATGGTTCGTTACAACACGGAACAAGTGCAATTGCCAGATCAAGTGTTTTGCGGACACCTATGTCTCTATGTTCTCAAGAGATGGTCTGAAGGAGATCGGTTTCAAGACATTCTCAATGATTTACATTAGAGAGAGATTTTTTTTATAGTATAAAAAAAGGTCAAAAAAATTATTTAAAAAAATTTAATCGAATAAAAACGAAAAATACAAAATAAGTGAAATAATTCATTTTTAATAAACTGCGTTTGAAATATATTTTTAAAACAAAAACCTCAAAACAACATGCCAGTCGATAAATTTGGTAGAAGTGATGCCGAAAGTCGACTCAAAAAGAAGAGGAAGACGCTCGAAGTCGGCGATGGTTACGACATTGCCAACTTGGCCGAACGTTATGTTCGGAGATATGAACCTCGAGAGGAACCTTTGAACATGAATGATAAGAAGCTCTACAATCTTCCCGAGCAGATAGATCTCGCAGATGCTGTGACTAAAAAATACGTCGACAGGGGGAACGCGGATTTTGAATGAATCATGCTAGATAATTACGTGGATAAAGCCATGACCGACGATCTCAATCTGAAATCTAAATGTTTGGTCATTGTCGCAAATCCCATAGATTTCACCGATGCTGTGACCAAGAAATACGCGGACGACTCTCACGCGCGATTCAGCGAACATCTGAGAAGTAGATACGTTCAGAAACCGATGCACTCAGAATTGAACGCCAATTCTAACAAGATAACGAACGTGGCCACTCCCACGAATCCCAAGGATGTGGCGACCAAACACTATGTAGATCTGGAACAGAGAAAGTCTGACAGACGAGAAATGAAATCGGATCTGAATGCGGGATTCAACAAGATATTGAATCTGTCGAAGGTCGATGACGCGGATGCAGACTCCACCGCGGTCAACAAGGGCTACATGGATTCCGCTGTGATATGATCTCAAGAATACGTAGAATCGCAAGTGGACGATCTCTACCTGAAAAAACAATCTGGCGGAACCATGGAGGGTGGCATCAACATGAATGGTCACAATTTATTCGGTCTCGATCACGATCCCGAATTCGATTCCGGCGTGGTCAGCAGGAAGTACATGGATGACAACTCAGTCTGGAGAAAGGGCAACATCATGGAAGGTAAACTAGACATGGGAGGACACACGCTCACGAATCTACCGGATCCTGTGCACATGTCGGATGCCTGCACCCTTATTTCGGTGGTGGAGAAAGTCAAATATGCTAGACAATTGATCACCATGTGGGCCGAGGAGGCCGGCACGTTAGAGGAGGGAAAAGCTGAGTGGTCTTTCGGAAACAGAGGTAGCGGATCGCAACATGGTCAGGTGGGATATCTCGTGCCGTTGGGAGGTGAAATCATATGAATGGGTCTGGCTTCCAAGGATTTGAATAACAGAGCGGTCATCAATCTCACAGTGAATGGAGTAGAGAGCGATAAGAGATACAGTGTTGAAAAGACTAAGAATCAACATGCGAATGTTAGCACGTTCAGCACGCCTCTCAAAGTGAATGCCGGAGACAGGATTAATTTTGTTACGAAAACCAATAATCCTGAAGCTGCCACTTCCGTGGTGAGCCTACTGATCGAACTAGATCCTTTGAACAAACAGTGAACGCGTGGAAATAATTAATTAACAAAAATAATGAGTGATTATTAAAAGCAAAAAAACAAAAAAAAAAGTTCTTTTTTTTTTTTCACACACGTCTCTCATCGAATGATCGACATCTTATTTCCATCCAATTCGAATTGTAATTCTCTGTCAGACAGGACCAGGGTGAAGGCTTCGGTTTTTCTCGGCACGTTCCTATCGAATTGCATCTTGATCTGAATGTCTAAGACACTACTCTTGAGACGTTCACTCTGTTTTATGACGTCGAATACAAACATGGGATACATCGACTTGTATTCGCCGGGAGATATATTAGGGTTGCTCATCAATTCGTCTAGACCGTGATACTTCTTTCTAAAATCAGCGGCATCGCTGAACAGTCTGCAGAAATCGTTCTTGTCGAACAACGCGTTGTAATCGATTGCTGGATATCTCGTAGCATTCAGAAACACTTGCATGCTTCTCAAATTGCAGTGATCGAACAGCGACACATTCTTTTCCTGAGACCCGTCCCTATCGGTCTGAAATGCGACCACGATGAAATGCGGTCTCTCGGAAACGGATTTCACAGTCAATCTCCAATCGAAGTGATTCGTGGAGAGTGGAATGCTAGCCATGTCGCACTGTCTCATTCTTAATCCCATGGGTAATTTACTTTTGGATTCTATGATCTTGTAGAGATGCGTTTTTTCCACGATTGAAGGCTGCACGTGAGGAACGAACCACGATATCTTGTGTACAGTTATCTTACCCGCATCGGTCGCAGTGAGTCTCACTATTGCATCGTCGTTTCCTTTTCGAATCAATGTTAGATTGTGTTTGAATCCATACATGATCTTGTTGTAATCGTCTGCGAATCCGAAGATGTGTTTCAAAGGTATCCTGAACGAAAACGTTCCTTTAGGTCTGGGCATCTTGACGACGTAGTTGAATATCGTGACGGCGCCGGTGCTAGCAGGGATGACGGTGTCTTTCATCCACAACTGATTAAGTCCTCTGGATTTTGAAAAATCATCCGGATACGTCAAGAGTCTGAACATTGTGGTGGCCTGACTGGGATGAAACACAGATTCTGTCTCTTGTCCGGATAGCAAGTATTTTATATTACTGAATAGATGCATGATGCCATTATTGGCTAGAGTAACCGTGTCATCGTCGGCGTAGTCGCTCCCATCTTCCTTGGTGAGACGTCCCTGCACCACTATGTAACTCTCGCTAGGATGAACGAATAGATCTTGGGTTTCGACGTTGATTCTTATCTCTCCCACATTGTTCAAACTTGTTCTGGTTATCGGTTCATATTCATGAACTTCGTATTCTTGAATACTTTCATCTTTCACTATGCTTTGTGCGATATCTAGTATATTTGCCATTTTTGAAGGGTTTTTGTTTTTTGTTTATTAATTTGCTTGCTTTTTTTATCTAAAAATAGTTTTAATTATTTTTTATTATTATTATTTTTCTCTTATATATATATATATATATGTAAACAAGAAAATGTTAAAGAGAGTAAATAAAAAAAAATTGTTTTCTTTATTAAAACTTCGTCTTCTGCAAATGTTGTTCATAAACCTTTCCGATGATCTCTTCGCCATCTAAAGCTTCGATTTCGTAAGTCACCAGATCGGTGTGAAATATTTTGATTATCACGAAGATTTCCGAGGTCCATCGACGAGTGTAACCTTTTTCGAAGTGCTTCTTATAAGCGTAGATTCTAACTCGATCGCCGACCACAAATGTTGGTGTTCTAGACTTCTTCCTGATCTTAGATCTCTTGGGATATAGATTCGCATAGACCCGTTTTTCGTTTCGAGGATCGCTAGCTTCCACGGGAATCATCTTGATTAATCTGTGTCGTGAGTCGAACATGCTCTTCAGAGCCTCGGCGACGCAAGGTCCCGATTTATTCTTCAAAGCTCTGATCCATCCATATTTGGAAAACATGTCGATGACCGTCAATAGATATTTGACACCCTCGTTCCACCTCGAAAACGATCTCATGTCGACCAAGTCGGCAGACCAAATGTCATCCAAACCCTTCATGAACACCCTTCTCTTTCGAAATTTACACACGATGGGTTTGTGTAACTCTTCGGCCAATTTGCTCATCAATAATCATTTCTTCTTTTCCGATGCGACGTTTCACACCGATCAGATTGCCGACCAGCGAACGTTCTATCTTCTCTCTCCTGGTCAGATTCGATATACCTCTCAATTTTGCCAACATGTTTTTATTGCAGACGTTGTTGCGAGTCTTGGTGTCGGGATGTCCGGCGTGGCACAGATCATGATCATACGTGGCCGTGTCTACCCTATTCATGGGTTTGCTCCAAGATTTAGGAGTCAGATCGGCATTGAGTCTCTTGTTCAATTTCGTTCCGGGTCCCATGAAACTGTGACCCGGCAGATGCATTTCGAAAGGTAGATTATTGATCATTTTATTCACGATGCCTTTACCTTTGCTTGTGTTCTTTTTTTTGATGAATCGAGTCTTGATCGAACCACACACATCGCAAATTCCGTGAAGCATCTGTCTGTCATTTTTAGTTCGTACTTCTCGAGAATTACCCATCTCGGTAACTCTCTTACACTTTACGCAATACATTTTTTGAGAGTTATTTAAATTAATTTCGTTTTTATTTTTTATTTTATATATAAATTTAATATTTTCTTTTTTAAAAATTCTGTTCTTATTATATATATATTTTTTTTCAATCGCTGCTCTTGAGTTCTATCAACTTACCGAATTCCTCCCTGGCCTCTTTCCTCCCCTTTTCCACGAGAGAATCCTTCATCTCTTCCTTGGTGATCTGACGAGTCTTGATTCTCACAGCTTCTTTCATAGCATCGTATTTCGTTTTCTCACTCAATATCGTGAAGTATTCTCTGTCCGATATCCTACCATCATTCAATGCCATCAAGATCATTTTGGATATCGTGTCGATCTTGGAGTCGGCCAAGACACGAAGCTTTTCGTGTTTCCTTGCCTTCAGATATAATTTCCTACTCAAAAAGTTTCCGAGCATGCTAAACAATTCGGCGGCAAGAGCCACTCCTTCTATGGTCAACACGATCGGAATACCGACCACGGTTGACAACAATCTGATGCCGGCCACGTGTAAACCCATGGAAATCGTGATGAGTGTCGTGTCGACCGTGTTGACAAATTTCAGGAGACGCAAATACTTCTTCTTGAGAGAACGACGAGAATCTCTCTCTAGAGTCAGATACAATTGGATTCTACTGATTTGATCGATGCGATACCTCTCTCCTCTTTCTTTTTCTTCTGCCGATGGTGCTGTTGGCAAAACGCCGTTCAGCTTCTCATCCTCGTCATCATCTAATGTCGGATACAATTTATTTCTAGTTCTCATTTTTTCTTTTTTTTTTTCTTTCTAATATTAGATAAAAAATTTATGTATTTATTTTTATTTTCTATTCTCCCTTATTTATATCAATGAGAAAACTTAGACGTATGCTTCCTTCAGCAATAATTTCATGATGCATCCCTTGTCTTCTAAAGTCAGACTTCTACGCGCCAATTTCAGTTCTTCCGAAACTGTGGGCTTGTCTCGATCCTCAGAGAAGACTAATCTCCTCCAAAGTGTGATCACTTTGTCGATTCGAACACATTCGAACGCTGGTTTGAAATACTTGATGACCATATCTTCCCTTTCCATTGTCAGACACGAATGATCCTCGTGATCAAAGTCTAGATGATCCCGACATCCGACGCATCCTTCTAACAAGAGACGACCTAGTTGCTCGTTCACGCATAATGCATAGGCTCTCTTCAGCACGTTTAAAAGAAACTTTGCTCTAATAACATATATTTATTATCTATTTCGATTTGATATTTATTTTTTTAAATAACTATTTATTTATATTTTTTTTTTCTCTCCTATATATATCAATCACTTTTTTATTTCCTCTCGCCAAAACCGATTCTATCACGATTCACCTCACAAAACTCGCGAGGTAAATCGGTAAATCATTTTCACCGATCAGATCGCACTCTATACCATCCGAAATGCAATTGCGAACATGGTGGTGGTCCAGAACCGGCAAACCGCATTTTTCTTTGTACCGGATGCCAAAATTGCTTTTAAAAATTGTTAAAAAAAAATCCTCGATGAGTGACTACACTTTACACTCACTTTTCACCGTTGGCCAACATCGAGAAAAGGTTTTGAGGTTGATTTTTCCTGGTCTAGAATCGGCAAATAGGTTTCACCGATCGGATCGCACCCTCGACCGTTCGAACAGCTGTTGGCGAACTTAGGTGGTCTAGAATTGGCAAACCGCTTTTTTGATGCTGGTCTAGAATCGGCAAAACGTTTTTTGCTTGTGTTCACCAACGATAGCTGGAAGGTCTGATCTGATGGGAACGTCAAGAAAAATTTTTAAATTTACATTTTCTTCAAATTTCATACATTTTTCACTTTTGAGCGATGCGTTGAATGTAACGTTCGCCATCGGATGTTTGAACGGTCTCAAAAGTGCGATCTGTGAGCCTCAAAAAAATTGCCGATTCTGGACCATCATGAAAAAACGACATTTTTTGCTCTCTGTACACGATTTAACACTGAATCCCTATGGCGGTACACGTACATGTACGTGTACAGGTTTTTGGAAAGTGGTCTAGAATCAGCATTTATTACCTACTGATGACCAGTGTAGGGTTAGAAGCCAGTAATGCAGTAATAGTGATTGCAGAACTGCCCCAAACTAAGTGTTGTTTCACACTACCGGAATGCCATAAAGCAGAAGTATGACATGTCAGGAATGTATCAGGTAGGCCAGGTCTCGGCAATATATTCTACTGGCCACTTCTCAAGCCGCCGTCTTCTGGGATCCAAGCCCCAAATCAGGTCTTATCTCAACATGATATACTACTGAGGTGGTATATAGATTATCTATTTCGTAATTACGAATTAGCTATTTTGTAATTACGGTTAGGTATTTCGTAATTACGAATTAGTGATTTGTAATTATGGATTATCTCATTCGTAATTATGGATTAGCATTTCGTAATTATCGATTAGTCATTTCATAATGACGGATTACTCATCCATAATTACGCTTTAACTAATTCGAAATTACGGATTACTAATTCGTAATTATGGATTAATAATTACATCGCACATGCCGCTGATACATTTCGCTAGTTTCACACAACCGGAATGCAGAAGTGTAACCGGGTCGGGAACGAGTCAGATATGCCATGTCTCTACATGATATACTACTCTTCTTTCCTAAACCCTCTTCTCTTGGGCTGCTGCAAACTGAAGCTTATCTCAACACGATATATTACTGAGGTGATATATAAATTTTCTAATGCGTAATAACGGATTAGCTATTTGGTAATTATGGATTATCTATTCAGTAATTACGAATTACCTATTTCATAATTACGAATTAATAATCCGCAACTACGGATTAGCTATTTCTTAATTTACAGATTAGTAATTCGTAATGACGGACTGGTTTTCCGCAAGTACGAATTAGATAATTCGTAATCAGCTAGTTAAGCCTAGTTTTGAAGAAATATGCCCCAAATGGCGCTATTTGAAGACGTTTTGCGACTCAAAAGATGTCATAAGGCTATGTACTTTCAATAATTGATGCCCAGGGCTGCAGGCGGTAGACGTTTTAGGGGCCAGCTGAGTTGGAGTTAACCCCCCCCCCCCCCCCCCCCCCCCACACACACACACACACGCGCATGGACCAGTGGGCCTGAACGCATCAATCATCTTGCTCGATTTCTTGCGACGTGCAATGTCAAGTGTCACGAAAAAAGGGGAAGTTACTCAAACTTCCTAATACAATGTGTTTCTGGTTTCCATGTTCTCAAACAAAATTTTATCAGTACAGAAAATCTATTAGATATGTTTATTTTTGGTGCATCCACAGTTGCTAGAATACGTATATACATACAATAATGTGCATTTGAAATATATTTTTTCATTATTGTAATTTAACTGGAGGTAAAATTCTTAACACCTATTCGAACACCGAATATGAACGCGACCCATTATTATACAGATAGTGCGATAAAAACAGTATTCTATAGTATACCAATATTAAAAACGACTCTTGTGGTTTGTACTGCGGGACGTCTGTCGGATCTGACCGATTCATTTATTTGAGCCCATGTCCACATTTGGGCGAATTACAAAAGAATGTTTCCGTAAATCAGAACGTCAGAGGAAAGGGTATTTTTCGTACACGTTCTCTCATTGGCCGAAGTCGTGGGTTCGTAGAACATTATCTTTCATCACCGGGAGGGGGCGCTGTGGATCAGACGGTAGAAGTGCAGGCTGCAAGTCGAGAGGTCCTCGGTTCGAATCCCACCTGCGGTAACCGCGTTGTGTCCTTGGGCAAGACATTTCATCCCCATTGCCCACATGGGGCACGGTGGCGCTGTGTACTAAGGTGTACTGCACGTCAATGGTGCACTTGTCTTCAACCAATGCAACCATGCTTGTGTGGAGTTAGTATTTTGGGGAGCTGACAGTTACTCGCCGTTGCTCGGTGGTTCTCTCCGGGTACGCCGGCTTCATCCACCGTAAAACTGTCGTGGCCATGATTAGCCATTGTGCAGAAATATGTGACTTTAAACACCAATAAATAAATGCAATACCAGGATGAGGAACGTGAGGTCAGACCTTCATGGGGTATTTTCTCATAGCAACGCATGTCTCATACGATAGAAGCGGGGTGCTTAAAGCTAGTCGCTTGTTGGGTAGGTGTGATGGAGGAGAAAATACATCATTGATGTCTGACCTCATGTCCCTTATATACTCATTTCGGGATTGAAAGAAAATGTCCTACGAATCCACGAGTCCAGACTATTTATTTATTTACCGGGGTTTAACATTTTTGACAACCAGGGTCGACTCATGTCGGATAGTTAGCTCAACTTGACAACGTCAAGTATGAGCTATTGGGATGGGTTGCAATCCGTCCGTCCATTCCTCTGTCCGTGCTCAATTCTGTTAGCACACCCTACAGACCGCAGCTCTCCCCCGATGAGTTCGAAATACCATACATGGCTTTGGGGCAATGTCTAGATGGGAGCTATAAAATTTTCCTGAATTTTGTTGAAAAATATGGCCGGCGTGGCCATCTTGGATTTGGAATATAAATTGTCAACAATTCCATTAGCACACCCTACAGGCCGCACGTCCCATCCGATTTTTTTCAAATTTATATGTAACTTTGGTGTGATGTCTAGATAGGAGTTATCAAAGTTTCAGCATTTCGTTCAAAAATATGGCCGCCACCGGCCATCTTGGATTTGACATATTAATTGTCAACAATTCCATTAGTACACACAACAGGATGCATCTGCGTTAGAAGAAGTTGTTGCAATGCACAGAAAACACGGGCCTAACGGGGATACAAAATGGGACCTGTATTTGTAGTACCGCTATTTAATAGTACACACGATAAAAGGCAGTAGTGGAACAGGTTAGAGATGACCAGTGGTGGGTTGGAAGCCAGTAATGCAGCAACAGTGATTTCAGACCTGTCCCAAGTTGCGTGTTGTTTCACACTACCGGAATGCCATAAAGCAGAAGTATGACATGTCAGGAACGTGTCAGGTAGGCTAGGTCTCGACAATATATTCTACTGGCCACTTCTCAAGCCTTCTTCTTCTGGGATCAAAGCCCCAAATAGGGTCTTATCTCAACATGATATACTATTGGGGTGGTATATAGATTATCTATTTCGTAATTACGAATTAGCTATTTCGTAATTACGGTTAGCTATTTCGTAATTACGTATTAGTAATTTGTAATTACGGATTATCTCATTCGTAATTATGGATTAGCATTTCGTAATTATCGATTAATCATTTCATAATAACGGATTACTCATCCATAATAATAATACGGATTAACTAATTCGTAATTACGGATTACTAATTGGTAATTACGGATTAATAATGACATCGCACATGGCGCTGATACATTTCGCTATTTTCACACAATCGGAATATTCAAGAACCGGAATGCTGAAGTGCAACCGGGATGGGAACGAGTCAGATATGCCATTCTCTACATGATATACAACTCTCCCTTCCTAAACCCTCTTCTCCTGGGCTGCTGCCCCAAATTGAAGCTTATCTCAACACGATATACTACTGAGGTGATATATAAATTTTCTATTGTGTAATAACGGATTAGCTATTCGGTAATTATGGATTAGCTATTCAGTAATTACGTATTACCTATTAAGTAATTACGAATTAAAAATCCGTAACTACGGATTACCTTTTTCATAATTTTAGATTAGTAATTCGTAATGACGGATTGGTATTCCGCAAGTACGAATTAGATAATTCGTAATTAGGTAGTTAAGCCTAGTTTTGAAGAAATATGCCCCAAATGGCACTATTTGGAGACGTTTTGTAACTCAAAAGATGTCATAAGCCTATGTAGCCTAATTTCAATAATTGATGCCCAGGGCTGCAGACAGGACGGTAGGCATTTTAGGGGTCAGTTGAGTTAGGTGGGTACTCACCCCCCCCCCCCCCTCACACACACACACACACACACACACACACACACACACACACACACAACACACACACACACACACACACACGGTCCGGTGGGCCTGGTCGCACCAACCATCTTGCTCGATTTCTTGCGACGTGTAATGCTAAGTGTCGCTGAAAAAGGGGAAGGTACTCAAACTTCCTAATACAATGTGTTTCTGGTTTCCATGTTTTCAAACAAAATTTGATCAGTACAGAAAATCTATTAGATATGTTTATTTTTGGTGCATCCACAGTTGCTAGAATACGTATATACATACAATAATGTGCATTTGAAATATGTTTTTTCATTAGTGTAATTTAACTGGAGGTAAAATTCTTAACACCTATTCGATCACCGAATATGAACGCGACCCATTATTATACAGATAGTGCGATAAAAACAGTGTTCTGTAGTATACCAATATTAAAGACGACTCTTGTGGTTTGTACTGCGGGACGTCTGTCGGATCTGACCGATTCATTTATTTGAGCCCATGTCCACATTTGGGCGAATTACAAAAGAATGTTTCCGTAAATCAGAACGTCAGAGGAAAGGGTATTTTTCGTACACGTTCTCTCATTGGCCGAAGTCGTGGGTTCGTAGAACATTATCTTTCATCACCGGGAGGGGGCGCTGTGGATCAGACGGTAGAAGTGCAGGCTGCAAGTCGAGAGGTCCTCGGTTCGAATCCCACCTGCGGTAACCGCGTTGTGTCCTTGGGCAAGACATTTCACCCCCATTGCCCACATGGGGCACGGTGGCGCTGTGTACTAAGGTGTACTGCACGTCGATGGTGCACTTGTCTTCAACCAATGCAACCATGCTTGTGTGGAGTTAGTATTTTGGGGAGCTGACAGTTACTCACCGTTGCTCGGTGGTTCTCTCCGGGTACGCCGGCTTCATCCACCGTAAAACTGTCGTGGCCATGATTAGCCATTGTGCAGAAATATGTGACTTTAAACACCAATAAATAAATGCAATACCAGGATGAGGAACGTGAGGTCAGACCTTCATGGGGTATTTTCTCATAGCAACGCATGTCTCATACGATAGAAGCGGGGTGCTGAAAGCTAGTCGCTTGTTGGAAAGGTGTGATGGAGGAGAAAATACATCATTGATGTCTGACCTCATGTCCCTTATATACTCATTTCGGGATTGAAAGAAAATGTCCTACGAATCCACGAGTCCAGACTATTTATTTATTTACCGGGGTTTAACATTTTTGACAACCAATGTCGACTCATGTCGGATAGTTAGCTCAACTTGACAACGTCAAGTATGAGCTATTGGGATGGGTTGCAATCCGTCCGTCCGTCCGTCCGTCCGTCCGTCCATTCCTCTGTCCGTGCACAATTCTGTTAGCACACCCTACAGACCGCAGCTCTCCCCCGATGAGTTCGAAATATCATACATGGCTTTGGGGCAATGTCTAGATGGGAGCTATAAAATTTTCCTGAATTTTGTTGAAAAATATGGCCGGCGTGGCCATCTTGGATTTGGAATATAAATTGTCAACAATTCCATTAGCACACCCTACAGGCCGCACGTCCCATCCGATTTTTTTTAAAATTTATATGTAACTTTGGTGTGATATCTAGATAGGAGTTATCAAAGTTTCTGCATTTCGTTCAAAAATATGGCCGCCACCGGCCATCTTGGATTTGACATATTAATTGTCAACAATTTCATTAGTACACACAACAGGATGCATCTGCGTTAGAAAAAGTTGTTGCAATGCACAGAAAACACGGGCCTAACGGGGATACAAAATGGGACCTGTATTTGTAGTACCGCTATTTAATAGTACACACGATAAAAGGCAGTAGTGGAACAGGTTAGAGATGACCAGTGGTGGGTTAGAAGCCAGTAATGCAGCAACAGTGATTTCAGACCTGTCCCAAGTTGCGCGTTGCTTCACACTACCGGAATGCCATAAAGCAGAAGTATGACATGTCAGGAACGTGTCAGGTAGGCTATGTCTCGACAATATATTCTACTGGCCACTTCTCAAGCCTTCTTCTTCTGGGATCAAAGCCACAAATCGGGTCTTATCTCAACATGATATACTACTGGGGTGGTATATAGATTATCTATTTCGTAATTACGAATTAGCTATTTCGTAATTACGGTTAGCTATTTCGTAATTACGAATTAGTAATTTGTAATTTGTAAATGCAGAAGTGTAACCGGGATGGGAACGAGTCAGATATGCCATTCTCTACATGATATACAACTCTCCCTTCCTAAACCCTCTTCTCCTGGGCTGCTGCCCCAAATTGAAGCTTATCTCAACACGATATACTACTGAGGTGATATATAAATTTCTATTGTGTAATAACGGATTAGCTATTCGGCAAATATGGATTAGCTGTCCAATAATTACGTATTACCTATTAAGTAATTACGAATTAATAATCCGTAACTACGGATTACCTTTTTTCATAATTTTAGATTAGTAATTCGTAATGACGGATTGGTATTCCGCAAGTACGAATTAGATAATTCGTAATTAGGTAGTTAAGCCTAGTTTTGAAGAAATATGCCCCAAATGGCACTATTTGGAGACGTTTTGTAACTCAAAAGATGTCATAAGCCTATGTAGCCTAATTTCAATAATTGATGCCCAGGGCTGCAGACAGGACGGTAGGCATTTTAGGGGTCAGTTGAGTTAGGTGGGTACTCACCCCCCCCCCCCCCTCACACACACACACACACCACACACACACACAAACACGGCCTGGTCGCACCAACCATCTTGCTCGATTTCTTGCGACGTGCAATGCTTAGTGTCGTGGAAAAAGGGGAAGTTACTCAAACTTCCTAATACAATGTGTTTCTGGTTTCCATGTTTTCAAACAAAATTTGATCAGTACAGAAAATCTATTAGATATGTTTATTTTTGGTGCATCCACAGTTGCTAGAATACGTATATACATACAATAATGTGCATTTGAAATATATTTTTTCAATAGTGTAATTTAACTGGAGGTAAAATTCTTAATACCTATTCGATCACCGAATATGAACGCGACCCATTATTATACAGATAGTGCGATAAAAACAGTATTCTGTAGTATACCAATATTAAAGACGACTCTTGTGGTTTGTACTGCGGGACGTCTGTCGGATCTGACCGATTCATTTATTTGAGCCCATGTCCACATTTGGGCGAATTACAAAAGAATATTTCCGTAAATCAGAACGTCAGAGGAAAGGGTATTTTTCGTACACGTTCTCTCATTGGCCGAAGTCGTGGGTTCGCAGAACATTTTCTTTCATCACTGGGAGGGAGCGCTGTGGATCAGATGGTAGAAGTGCAGGCTGCAAGCCTAGAGGTCCTCGGTTCGAATCCCACCTGCGGTAAGCGTGTTGTGTCCTTGGGCAAGACAGTTCACCCCCATTGCCCACATGGGGCACGGTGGCGCTGTGTACTAAGGCGTACTGCACGTCGATGGTGCACTTGTCTTCAACCAATGCAGCGATGCTTGTGAGAAGTTAGTATTTTGGGGAGCTGACAGTTGCTCACCGTTGCTCGGTGGTTTTCTCCGGGTACGCCGGCTTCATCCACCGTAAAACTGTCGTTGCCATGATTAGCCATTGTGCAGAAATATGTGACTTTAAACACCAATAAATAAATGCAATACCAGGATGAGGAACGTGAGGTCGGACCTTCATGGGGTATTTTCTCATAGCAACGCATGTCATCATACGATAGAAGCGGGTGCTGAAAGCTAGTCGCTTGTTGGGTAGGTGTGATGGAGGAGAAAATACACCATTGATGTCTGACCTCATGTCCCTTATATACTCATTTCGGGATTGAAAGAAAATGCCCTACGAATCCACGAGTCCAGACTATTTATTTATTTACCGGGGTTTAACATTTTTGACAACCAGAGTCGACTCATGTCGGATAGTTAGCTCAACTTGACAGCGTCAAGTATGATCTATTGGGATGGGTTGCAATCCGTCCGTCCATTCCTCTGTCCGTGCACAATTCTGTTAGCACACCCTACAGACCGCACCTCTCCCCCGATACGTTCCAAACATCATACATGGCTTCAGGGCAATGTCTAGATGGGAGCTATCAAATTTTCCTGAATTTGTTGAAAAATATGGCCGGCGTGGCAATCTTGGATTTGGAATATAAATTGTCAACAATTCCATTAGCACACCCTACAGGCCGCTCGTCTCACCCGATTTTATTTCAAATTTATATGTAACTTTGGTGTGATGTCTAGATAGGAGTTATCAAATTTTCTGCATTTCGTTCAAAAATATGGCCGCCACCGGCCATCTTGGATTTGACATATTAATTGTCAACAATTCCATTAGTACACACAACAGGATGCATCTGCGTTAGAGGAAGTTGTTGCAATGCACAGAAAAGGTGGGCCTAACGGGGATACAAAATGGGACCTGTATTTGTAGTACCGCTATTTAATAGTACACACGGTAAAAGGGAGTAGTGGGACAGGTTAGAGATGATCAGTGCAGGGTTAGAAGCCAGTAATGCAGCAATAGTGATTTCAGACCTGCCCCAAGTTGAGTGTTGTTTCACACTACCGGAATACCATAAAGCAGAAGTATGACGTGTCAGGAACGTGTCAGGTAGACCGGGTCTCGACAATATATTCTACTGGCCACTTCTCAAGCCGCCTTCTTCTGGGATCCATCTCCCAAATCGGGTCTTATCTCAACATGATATACTACTGAGCTGGTATGTAGATTATCTGTTTCGTAATTACGAATTAGCTATTTCGTAATTATGGTTAGCTATTTCGTAATTACGAATTAGTAATTTGTAATTACGGATTATCTCATTCGTAATTATGGATTAGCATTTCGTAATTATCGATTATTTATTTCATAATTACGGATTACTCATCCATAATAATAATACGGATTAACTAATTCGTAATTACGGATTAATAATTCGTAATTACAGATTAATAATTACATCGCGCATGGCGCTGATACATTTCGCTAGTTTCACGCAATCGGAATATTCAAGAACCGGAATGCAGAAGTGTAGCCGGGATAGGAACGAGTCAGATATGCCATGTCTCTACATGATATACAAATCTCCCTTCCTAAACCCTCTTATCCTGGGCTGCTGCCCCAAATTGAAGCTTATCTCAACACGATGTACTACTGAGGTGATATATAAATTTTCTAACGTGTAATAATGGATTAGTTATTCGGTAATTATGGATTAGCTATTCAGTAATTACGTATTACCTATTTCGTAATTACGAATTAATAATCCGTAACTACGGATTACCTATTTCATAATTTTAGATTAGTAATTCGTAATGACGGATTGGTATTCCGCAAGTACGAATTAGATAATTCGTAATTAGCTAGTTAAGCCTAGTTTTGAAGAAATATGCCCCAAATGGCACTATTTGGAGACGTTTTGCAACCCAAATGATGTCATAAGACTATGTAATTCCAATAATTGATGCCCAGAGCTGCAGACGGGATGGTAGGCATTTTAGGGGTCAGTTGTGTTGGGTGGATACCCCCCCCCCCCCCACCCCACTCACCCCCCCCCCCCCCCCACACACACACACAAACGGTCCGGTGGGCCTGGCCGCACCAACCATCTTGCTCGATTTCTTGCGACGTGCAATGTTAAGTGTCGCGGAAAAAGGGGAAGTTACTCAAACTTCCTAATACAATGTGTTTCTGGTTTCCATGTTTTCAAACAAAATTTTATCAGTGCAGAAAATCTTAGATATGTTTATTTTTGGTGCATCCACAGTTGCTAGAATACGTATATACATACAATAATGTGCATTTGAAATATAATTTTTCATTATTTTAATTTAACTGGAGGTAAAATTCTTAACACCTATTCGATCACCGAATGTGAACGCGACCTATTATTATTCAGATAGTGCGACAAAAACAGTGTTCTGCAGTATACCAATATTAAAGACGCATCTTGTGGTTTGTACTGCGGGACGTCTGTCGGATCTGACCGACTCATTTATTTGAGCCCATGTCCACATTTGGGCGAATTACTAAAGAATATTTCCGTAAATCCGAACGTCAGGCGAAAAGGTATTTTTCGAACACGTTCTCTCATTGGCCGAAGCCGTGGGCTCACAGAACATTATCTTACATCACCGGGAGGGGGCGCTGTGGATCAGACGATAGAAGTGCAGTCTGCAAGCCGAGAGGTCCTCGGTTCGAATCCCATCTGCGGTAACCGCGTTGTGTCCTTGGGCAAGACAGTTTTCCCCCATTGCCCACATGGGGCACGGTGGCGCTGTGTACTAAGGCGTACTGCACGGCGATGGTGCACTTGTCTTCAACCAATGCAACCATGCTTGTGTGGAGTTAGTATTTTGGGGAGCTGGCAGTTGCTCACCGTTGCTCGGTGGTTCTCTCCGGGTACTCCGGCTTCCTCCACCGTAAAACTGTCGTGGCCATGATTAGCCATTGTGCAGAAATATGTGACTTTAAACACCAATAAATAAATGCAATACCAGGATGAGGAACGTGAGGTCGGACCTTCATGGGGTATTTTCTCATAGCAACGCATGTCATCATACGATAGAAGCGGGTGCTGAAAGCTAGTCGCCTGTTGTGTAGGTGTGATGGAAGTTCAACGGGTGGGGGTGGGGGTGAGGTAATTTAATATCTAGTTGTGGGTATCAGGGGCAGGAGAAAATACATCATTGATGTCTATCCTGATGTCCCTCATATACTCATTTCAGGATTGAAAGAAAATGTTCTACGAATCCACGAGTCCAGACTATTTATTTATTTACCGGGGTTTAACATTTTTGACAACCAGGGTCGACTCATGTCGGATAGTTAGCTCAATTTGACAGATCCAAGTATGAGCTATTGGGATGGGTTGCAATCCGTCCGTCCGTCCGTCCGTCCGTCCGCCCATTCCTCTGTCCGTGCACAATTCCGTTAGCACACCCTACAGACCGCAACTCTCACCCGATAAGTTCCAAATATCATATATGGCTTTGGGGCAATGTCTAGATGGGAGCTATCAAATTTTCCTGAATTTTGTTGAAATATATGACCGGCGTGACCATCTTGGATTTGGAATATAAATTGCCAACAATTCCATTAGCACACCCTACAGGCCGCACGTCTCACCCGTTTTTATTTTCATATTTATATGTAACTTTGGTGTGATGTCTAGATAGGAGTTATCAAATTTTCTGCATTTCGTTAAAAAATATGGCCGCCACCGGCCATCTTGGATTTGACATATTAATTGTCATAATTGTCAACAATTCCATTAGTACAGGATGCATCCCTCTCAGGATTTTTTTCAGATTTCATATGTAGCTTTGGTGTGATGTCTTTTCTGTAGAAACTTGAATGAATGACGTGACATTACTGGATCTTTCTATTCAGTATAAGTCTCTTCTTGGACAAGTTGAGCTGCAGTGTCATTGGCGCTTTCATTTTACGGGTGGGGGAAACTGGAGTATCAGGGGAAAATCATAGAGCAGCGGCGAGGAACTACCTGACTCAACAGCCTAAGAACTCAATACAATAAGAGTTAGCAACGGTTGAAGGCAAGTGCAACATCGACATGCAGTACGCATCAATACAAAGCCCCACCGTGCCCCACGTGGGTAATCAGGATTAAGTGCCTTATCCATGGGCACAACGCAATTACCTCTAGTCCTGATCGAACCGTGAACCTTTCGGTTTGAAGTTCAATGCTTTAACCTCTGGCCCACCGCGCCCCTAAGATCGATCTATGAGAGAAAAAAATACTGCGCCCAGTAGAAGAGGCCAATGGTGTTAGAAGAAGTTGTTGCAATGCATAGAAAACGTGGGCCTAACGGGGACACAAAATGGGACCTGTATTTGTAGTACCGCTATTTAATAGTATACACGATAAAAGGCATGTAGTGGAACAGGTTAGAGATGACCAGTGTAGGGTTAGAAGCCAGTAATGCAGCAATAGTGATTTCAGACCTGTCCCAAGTTGAGTGTTGTTTCACACTACCGGAATGCCATAAAGCAGAAGTATGACATGTCAGGAACGTGTCAGGTAGGCCAGGTCTCGACAATATATTCTACTGGCCACTTCTCAAGCCGCCTTCTTCTGGGATCCAACCCCCAAATCGGGTGTTATCTCAACATGATATAGGCTACTACTGAGGTGGTATATAGATTATCTATTTCGTAATTACGAATTAGCTATTTCGTAATTACGGTTAGCTATTTCGTACTTACGAATTAGTAATTTGTAATTACGGATTATCTCATTCGTAATTATGGATTAGCATTTCGTAATTATCGATTAATCATTTCATAATTACGGATTACTCATCCATAATAATAATACGGATTAACTAATTCGTAATTACAGATTACTAATTCGTAATTACGGATTAATAATTACATCGCACTTGGCGCTGATACATGGCACTATTTGGAGACGTTTTGCAACTCAAAAGATGTCATAAGCCTATGTAATTTCAATAATTGATGCCCAAGGCTGCAGATGGGACGGTAGGCGTTTTAGGGGTCATTTGAGTTGGGTGGGTACACCCTCCCCCCCCCCCCCGCACACACACACACACACATACACACCACACACACACAAACACGGTCCGGTGGGCCTGGCCGCATCAACCATCTTGCTCGATTTCTTGCGATGTGCAGTGTTAAGTGTCGCGGAAAAAGGGGAAGTTACTCAAACTTCCTAATACAATGTGTTTCTGGTTTCCATGTTTTCAAACAAAATTTTATCAGTACAGAAAATCTATTAGATTTGTTTATTTTTGGTGCATCCACAGTTGCTAGAATACGTGTATACATACAATAATGTGCATTTGAAATATATTTTTTCAATATTTTAATTTAACTGGAGGTAAAATTCTTAACACCTATTCGATCACCGAATGTGAACGCGACCCATTATTATACAGATAGTGCGATAAAAAAAGTGTTCTGTAGTATACCAATATTAAAGACGCATCTTGTGGTTTGAACTGCGGGACGTCTGTCGGATCTGACCGACTCATTTATTTGAGCCCATGTCCACATTTGGGCGAATTACTGAATAATATTTCCGAAAATCGGACCGTCAGGCGAAAAGGTATTTTTCGAACACGTTCTCTCATTGGCCGAAGTCGTGGGTTCACAGAACATCAGTGGGAGGGGGCGCTGTGGATCAGACGGTAGAAGTGCAGACTGTAAACCGAGAGGTCCTCGGTTCGAATCCCATCTGCGGTAACCGCGTTGTGTCCTTGGGCAGGACAGTTCACCCCATTGCCCACATGGGGCACGGTGGCGCTGTGTACTAAGGCGTACTGTACGGCGATGGTGCACTTGTCTTCAACCAATGCAACCATGCTTGTGTGGAGTTAGTATTTTGGGGAGCTGACAGTTGCTCATCGTTGCTCGGTGGTTCTCTCCGGGTACTCCGGCTTCCTCCACCGTAAAACTGTCGTGGTCATGATTAGCCATTGTGCAGAAATATGTGACTTTAAACACCAATAAATAAATGCAATACCAGGATGATGAACGTGAGGTCAGACCTTCATGGGGTACTTTCTCGTAGCAACGCATGTCATCATGCGATAGAAGTGGGTGCTGAAGGCTAGTCGCTTGTTGGGTAGGTGTGATGGAAGTTCAACGGATGGGGGGGGGGGGGGGGGGGGGCGGGTAATTTAATATCCAGATGTGGGCATCAGGGGCAGGAGAAAATACATCATTGATGTCTGACCTCATGTCCCTTATATACTCATTTCGGGATTGAAAGAAAATGTTCTACGAATCCACGAGTCCAGACTATTTATTTATTTACCGGGGTTTAACATTTTTGACAACCAGGGTCGACTCATGTCGGATAGTTAGCTCAACTTGACAACGTCAAGTATGAGCTATTGGGATGGGTTGCAATCCGTCCGTCCGTCCGTCCGTCCGTCCACTCATCTGTCCGTGCACAATTCCGTTAGCACACCCTACAGATCGCAGCTCTCACCCGATAAGTTCCAAATATCATACATGGCTTTGGGGCAATGTCTAGATGGGAGCTATCAAATTTTCCTGAATTTTGTTGAAAAATATGGCCGGCGTGGCTATCTTGGTTTTGGAATATAAATTGTCAACAATTCCATTAGCACACCCAACAGGCGGCACGCCTCACCCAATTTTTTTCAAATTTATATGTAACTTTGGTGTGATGTCTAGATAGGAGTTATCAAATTTTCTGCATGGTTACGTAACCAGAGAAGATTTTCATTCAGCGGATTTTGTGTAATCAGAAGGGACCGCTCCCACACTACCCACGGCGTAGTAGCCCTTTTAATAAAGAGCGATCTGAAACATAAACCGATAAAAACTGACCACCTCGATGCGGAGGTGGTAGCCGTGGAATTAACAGCCGATAATAAAAAATAGCAATCATCTGTTACTATACCTCCCCCCCCCCCCCCCCTGATAAAACAGTCAGTAACGAGGTGTTTGAATTTTTCTGACGTAAATACAAAAACTGTATCTACATGGGAGACTTCAACTCCAAACATATGTACTTTAGATGCAAATCCACTAACCGCAACGGCAATGTCCTATTCGACATCACCGAAAATATCAACTTACAAATCATTTGCGAAGACTCATCCGATATCAGCTCTAACCACCGCTCCGATATCCTAGACCTCATAATAACGAGCCACTCTCTTGGCAAAAATGTCATCAACCACAAAGTGGGAGATGACGACCCAGAGAGCGATCACCTACCAGTACATACCACAATCAGCTTTGGGTCCGGACCGGTACGCTATCCCCCAAAAATCTCAAGGAACCTGAGCAAAATAGACTGGGACGTATACCGAAACATTCTCGACGCCAAACTCGCAACAAGCAAACCCCCAAACGCGAGCGATATTGAAGACCAGTGTGCTGACCTCAGCAAAGTAATTACCTCCACCCTAGATGAAATCTGTCCCAAAGAGGAAGTGCGCCCCTGGAGACGAACAATCTCCGAGAGCACACTCACTCTAATAAAAACAAAGAGAATTGCCCTGCGCAAGGTCAAAGCTGAAAAAAAGACCCCACCAAGCGAGTGGAACTCAAAAAAATCTACAACCGCCTTCATGGCGAGGTGAAAGAAGCACTAAAGGCCGAACAACAAAACAATTGGGAGAGGGCCACCTCCAACCTGAACGCGACAAAAGATGCGAGAAATTCTGGAACAGCTTCAAGGTGCTCACAGGTCAAAAAAGCAACCAAGACAGTCCAAACCACTCGAAAAAGCTGACGGCACCCTCGCCGCCAGCGACAAAGAAAAAGCCGACACCTTCGCGGAACTATTGAGCCATACTCACCAACCCCACATAGGGCCGGAATATGACGACTCAGTCATGGACACAATCGACAACTTCGTAAACTCACACCCAGAGGTATACCGCGACCCCCTACTTCGGCAACGAACAAGAGGAAGGGGACGAACACGACCTAATCACCCCCATCACGGCCGACGAAATAAGCAGTATGATAAGAAAATGCAAAAGCTCCTCCTCCCCGGGAGAGGACGAAATAAGCTATACAATCCTCAAACAAAGTCCTAACTCCTACATAAACAGGCTAGAAGCCATTTTCAACGCGTGCCTCACCCATGGATGCTTTCCTAAATGCTGGAAAATAGCCATAGGGGTCATGATACCCAAACCCGACAAAGACCTCACCAAGCCAGCCAACTGCCGCCCAATTAGTCTCCTTAG